>CM068764.1:6368823-6802950 GCA_035084275.1 Hydrolagus colliei | reverse complement strand
TTGGCCATGTCTAGGGCTGTCTCCTTCCCGATCCCGGTGTTTGCCCCTTCGGTAATAAATATTATTATTATTAAAATTAAAAATAAAATTATTACAAGCTAATTTTTTTTAATATACATATATTTTTGAAAAGCAGCCTATACGCATCTATTCAAAATTGCAAGAAAAATAGCAAAACAAATGTATATAATTATATATCGTGCAATATTATGATTACATTATAATATTATAGAATAGATTGATAAGGCATAAGGCAGAAACAGTTTACATTCTCACTACTCTATGAGCAATTCAAACAACCAACAACAACAACAAATTACATTTATAGAGCGCCTTTCACGTCGGGAGGACGTCCCAAGGCGCTGCACAGGAGGCGTGTGACCCGAGCTGGGAGGGGAGTGTTCGGGGGGGGGGGGGGGGGGGGGGCGGTAAGGAACGAAGGGCAGGTCGAAGAGTTCGGGGTGGAACAGAAGGCACGATCGAAGAGGAAAGTCTTCAAATCGGCCTTGAAAGAGGAAAGGGAAGAAACGAGACGGAGGGATTGGGGGATTGCATTCCATAGGGTGGAGAGCGGAGAAACTGAAGGCCCGGCCTCCGATGGTGGGGCGGTTCGGGCGGGGGGCTTGGAGCAGGCCAAGTCCTGTTGAACGGAGGGTCCGGGTGGACTTGTAGGGGGAGAGTAGATCGGTTAAATAGGGCGGGGCAAGGCCGTGTAAGGCCTTGTAGGTGAGGACGAGGATCTTGAACTCGATCCTCTGGAGGATGGGGAGCCAGTGGAGACGGGCGAGGGTGGGGGTTATGTGGTCGCGGAGGCGGGTGCGGGATAGTACACGGGCTGCAGAGTTTTGGATGACCTGCAGCCTGTGAATGGAGGGGCTGGGGAGGCCGACTAGGAGAGAGTTTCCATAATCCAGCCGGGAGGTGATGTACGCATACACGAGTGTTTCGGCAGCGCGGGGGCGGGGGGGGGGTGAGATAGTTACCAACCACCAGAATGCTCCAGAAACACACACACAAAACACACAAGACACACACACACACACACACAAGACACACACACACACACAATAAAAGTTTTCTCTTTTTTTTCCTCCCCAACAAAACAATTAGAACAGAGAGAGAGAGAGAGAGAGAGACGTGGCAGGATTATCTAGGAACAGGAGCATCTACATTGTCAAAGGGAGTGGAAATGGGGGAAGGTAGAGATATATTATATATATATATATATATATATATATATACACGGAAAGAGAGAGAAAAATATAACGTATTCATTACCTGTTACAATGACAGTCCTTCCTTTCAGAGAAACATCGCTCTTGCATTTCACCCCCATCACAAAATTGTAATAGATTAATACATAGGCTGAGATTAACACAGCCACAGCTATGACCAACGCCACCATAATTACTCCTGTTAAGTGTGGAAATAATAAAGTAGTTTTTTTCTCTCTCTCTCTCAATTTTATTTCTATATAAAACTCCCCCACTCCCCTCCACACAGACACACACACAAAACACACACACACACAGACAAATAAATCTGATCCCCCAGACCAGCTTTAGCAGGCATTAAAATCCTAAAGCCTGGATAAAAGCTACTGAGGCTTGATTAATTCAACATCCAGTTTTAAGGTGGAATTTGTTTTTTAAATGAGGTTACAAATCACACTATTTGACTGAACTAATTGCACTCTTTCCCACCACACACACGCAAATACACGAGTCAAATCAACTTCAAAGTTTTCAATGCCTCGCCCTCTTCAGACAGATTACAACAAAGATAATACAGAGCATAATGGTCCTACTAAATATTGCATAAATACCTGAGGAAAATATTGGTAAAGGCTATTGAGAAAAGAGCAGAGAAGTTGGATTTGAGTAGATAGCACCAACCACAACTCAAAAGGACAAATAATCTATTAATGATTCTTACATTAATGCACTTAAGACAACAATCTTTGCATTCTTCAAGAACAGAAGCTTCACCGAATAAACTGTAAAGTGAATTGACTGTTACACTACAAGAAACAACTTGCACTCGTATAGCACACAGCGTTTGTGGAGCTCCTGTAGCTCATTGATTAGAGCGCTCGCCTTACAAGCATGAGACCTGTGTTCAAATCCAGGCAGCTCAGGGTATGTTTCCTTACTCCGCCCCCCACCTCAAAAATCATTTCAATCCACGACTGTTTGAGGGGGACACTGCTGTGCGCAATTGGCTGCCGCGTTTCACCCAGTCAATTCACTTTGCAGTCAGTAAATTTATCGTCAGTAAAGTTCCTTTAAATTTAAAATTTACAGTCAGTAAAGTTCATTTCAATTTAAAATTTACAGTCAGTAAGTAAAGCTCATTTAAATTAAATTTTTTAAGTTGAAATTTACAGTCGGCAAAGTTAATTTACTACGTAATTAATGGCCACGAGAAGCCATTTGGAATATGTTTTGAAATGCGAGTGTCGCCGAGGCATTTGCGTAGCTCATTTACTTGAGGGTCAAGTTTGCTCAAGTCAGCTTCAAACAAACAAATTTTCACACAGAATTTGAATACCTTTAAACGCGTCTGCACAGATGGATTCACAATTTGTGTTCAAAGTCTTGTGGGGGGAATATGTTTGGTTTCCCTGTGCACAGTCCCACTTCAGTCAAGAAGGGGTTAAAACTCTTGTCTCTCTCTCTCTCCCAGCCATTCCCACTCTACCCCAGCTCCCTGTGTCTCTCACTCTCTCTGTCACTCTCTGTCTCTCTCTGCCCCCACACCCCCCAAGCTTTACTTGCTATTGCTGTTTAATAAATATCTCCGCTTTAATCGGTTTATATCTCTTTTTCATCTCGATATCTTATCCCCCCCCCACCCACCCTTTACTCATCTATAATTAACAACACCTTGTGTTTTCATTTTGATTGGCAAACTTACAACCGAACCACAATCTGTCAAATCGTTGCCTCACATACGGCAAAATATCATTTGGGTGTGATTTATATCGCACGCAAAGATGGAAAAAAGGACACTCAACATTTGGGGCGTTTGTATATGTTTTAATATATATACAATATATATATATGTAGAGAGAGAGAGAGAGAGATTGTATCTGAGTGGGGGTCAGGCCAGTGAGAATCGGTTCTCTCTCCCAGAGAAAAGCTTTAAAGAAGCCGCTTTTACCTTTTTGCCAAATGTCACCAATAAATTTGGCAATTTAGCTGCCGCGCTTCGCTCGACAAATATACGGTCAATTTTCCTATTTTTACTCCCCCCCCCCCCCCCCCCCCCCCCAGCCTTGTCCCCACCTCACTGTACAGCGCCTTGGGACGCTCTCTCTCGACGTGAAAGGCGCTATATCAATGTATGTTTTGACTGATTGATTAACCGTTATTCTCCATTAATAGCTGCACCTGAACTCCCGCCCCCCCCCTTGCTCTCTGTACACTGATTGGCTAACGGCGCCCGCCAGTCACGTCAACCCGGCGTCCCGTTGGTCGCCACTCGCGTCAATCAGACGCCCCACCAACACGACAGGTCGAGTTCACTGTGATGGCCCGCCCTCAAGGCTGCTCACAACCCTTTGTTATTGACTCAACCAACTAGTAATAATAAAGTAACTTCACTTCTTTTTAAATAATATAATTATACACACACATACATATATAGATATTTCAAAGCACGATACAAACAAAGCAACCATTATTCGGGGAGGGGGGCGGGGGTATTAAGTATTAATTTTTAGTTTTCATATTAGTTTTATTATCAAAAGTTACACATCTGAAGTAGCAATCGGCTGCCGCATTTCGCCCACAAACATACAGTCGATTCATTTCACAGTATATTCCGTGAAGCGCTTTGAGACACAGTCTAGAAAACAGTGAAAAAAGCGCTACAACAAATGCAAGGATTAGAAACCCTATCAGAATTGTGGGACATTCTTTCTTCAAGGTAAATCAAAAAAAATTCTCATTCACAAAAACATTTCCAAACCAAAACTGAAGTGTGTGTCAGTGAATTGCCCTCTAAGCATGATAAACTTTTCAATAAATAATGATTTGGTCACTAATCCACGACTGGACATTGCTGTGTATGCATTTGGCTACCTCTTTCGCCCACAAAGTATACAATCAGTTCAGTTTAATCGTATGTTCTGTGAGGCGTTGAGACGTCTCGGAGAGCAGATAAGGCGCTATATCAAATGAAAAGATTCTTCTTCTTCTGTGGAGCACTTTGAGATGTGAAGAGAATTATTAATTTGTTAATGGGGGTTACCCTGGCCCCTCCCCATACCCACTTTTTCCTCAAACCCCACTTCTGTGACTATTTGTGGGACGCTGCTGTGTGCAATTTGGCTCACGTTTTCCCTCAGTTTGAGAGCACAGAGCTTTGCTCTGTGCTCTGTGGCATTGCTTTGTGGCATTGCCAGCTTTGCCGGGCAATGCCACAATAATAATCTGGAGCGAGATTCATACATTGTTTTATTTACACTTATGCTTACATTAGTGTTTTGTCAATAAAATTTACAGTCAATCCACTTTACAGTACATTCTGAGACGTCTCAACTGTGTGATAAGGCACTATAACAAATGCCTGGATTATTATTTATTATGATGATGGTGATGGGCGAACGTCCGTTGAAGGCCTTTGAAGGGGAGGACAAGCGAAACGGGCATTTGGTAGCTCAACATCACTGCCTTGTTGACTCATTCGCGGGCGGCCTCCAAGCAGAATTCTCTCAACGCGAGGCCACGGTGGAGTAGAAAGGTGAAGCAGAAAGCATCTCACTACAATAAACAACAACAAAAAAAAGAGAGCAGATCTGAAGATTAAAAAGACTTGATGCGGTCGAAAGCATTTTTGAAAAGGCCCACGAGTAATCGCAGTGCTCGCACCTCCCGAGTAAGAGACCGTGCTTCAAACAATGTAAACAGTGGAACTGCGAGGGAATGAACCGACTTGAGTAAGTGGACAAACGGAGAGGACTCACCAAAGAACAGACATTAAGACAATTACTGACAAGTGACGCAAAGAAAAATAGAAAGAACCATACAATAGGTTTGTTAAAATATAGTCAACTGCAACAATCGTTTTCTTTTTTTTAAAAAAAAATCTGATGTATTTACAGCCATAATAGACAGGCAGAGACAGGGACGTGGAGTCAATTTTTTATATACAGAATACATGAAAGTGTCTGTTGTAAAATCTGAAACAATACATTAACTATGTACATTTTGAAACTACCGTGTGGAAAAAGGACCTTTAACAAGCGTACGACAAACGTTTTTTGAGGCTACATTACGACACAACGGCAGCTGGATGCCATACCACGAGTTTTAGCATGTTATACATTTAAAAACCACTCACACCATTAAAGGTGCATTAACACAGACTCTACTTAACACTTCTCCTTTCTCAGTTCAAATAAAATACCACTGATATTTGAAAGGGGATTTTTTTCTCTTTCGCTCTCGCTTTTTTTTAAATCAGTACACAGCAGCTACTTGAAGTGCAAAAGTAGCAGAAAACATCTGAGCCCATAGGCGTCTAGAATACATTAAATAAAACAATGATCAGAGTAGATAAACATATCGTTTTATGAAAACTTTGCACATATTTATAAAAACTATCGACACTGGCACAAAATATAACAAGTCTTTGATTATTTGTACGTCTCGGGAAGCAGTCTGTAATGTATCCTAGGCTTTTTTTCTCCCCCCTCCCTCTCCAGTTTGTTTTCGCAAGCGGCCTTTTCTCTTTTTTAAAAAAAACCCAGTGGCGATCAGCGGAAGGTTGGCTTCCTTCTCTCTTGCTCTCGGGTTGACATTTAGAACTGTGACTAGGTAGGTATTTTTTTCTTTAAAGTTTCCGTTTAAAAGAGAAGAGTCATTATACAAATTCTATGTGCAACGGCGCCCACAAAAAATTGGGAGCAAAACAATTTTTCTTTTTTTTAAAAAAATGCTGAAGATACTTCATTCCATGCAATATAAAGACAGCTTCTTCGGTTCATGGTTACCCAACCCGTCCTGATCCTGACCCTCCCCTCCCCTCCCTCCCACCCCACCCCCCCTGACGCAGTCCTATGTACATTTGAGCAATCTCACGGGACAGAGTTAGACCGTAACACTGGCACCTGATGGAGTTTCATCAAATGCTTCTGTTCTAAGTCGGTGTTGTGTAATAGGCTCTCCTCTTCTTTTGGCTGTTTCATTGCAAACTCTGTGACGCTGAACACAAACTGCAGACACCCAAGCTTGATGTAGCTCCCGTGATGTAGCAGAGCCGTGCCCTCCCAGCCCGCTCCACTGCCTCCTATTAGGCTCGAGCTGCTGGCCTTACAGTTACAGGTTTTGCTGTGCTGTCCTTGGGCTTGCGAGCTCATCACCATCTCTTCCTCCTCCTCCTCTTCGTCTTCATCTTCCTCACCCTCCTCTTTCCTCTTTTTACAATATTCTGCAGGCAAAAAAGTATTATATATATATATGTGTGTGTGTTCAAAAGCGCTTCACAGAATGTACTGTAAAGTGAATTGACTGTATACATGGCAACCAAATGCGCACAGCAGTGTCCCACAAACAGGCGTGGATTGAAATGAGCAATTTTTGGGGGGGAGGTATAGGGGAGTTGAGTAAGGAAACTTGCCTACGGTTTCGCCCTGACCTGCCCGGATTCATACACAAGTCTCACACTTGTAAGGCGAATTCCCTAACCACTGAGCTACAGGATGTTGTACATTGAAGCTGCACATTAACTAGAATAGTTTTTCATTTTTAACCTATTACTACAAAATAGTTACTTCACTTTACAGTGCATTTTGCGAAGCGCTTTGAGATGCTGCCAATGTGATGCTGCCTACATCACGCATGTTAATATACAGTATTACAAAGGAATCTCAGTCTATTGTTAAAGACGCAATTACTAATTTTGGGGAAAATATGACCAGATTTATTTATTTAAGTCAGAACTGCTTCCAATCTTCACTTGCTCTCAGTGGCTGAAATACAGTTTAAGAAATTTACTCAGTGGGTTTAGCGGTAACGCATAATCTGTGAACATTATTACTGTAACATGCAGGGCCACGAGTCATTCGAGTCTTCCATCAGGACACCAGTTTAGGCTTTGAAGGCAGAACAGTGCTTACTTATCACGCTTTGAACTTTGGCAACAATACTGCTTGTTGGAGTGGGAGAGACCTTCTCTGAGAAATCACAGGAATAGAGAACATTGTCGACGGTTGTCCCATGCTCACTGTAGTTTAGCAATTCATAGTGTTTTGTGTTCTAAAATACAATGAATAAAAAGCGTCAATAATTAATAGAAACAACATGAACAACAACAGCAAAATCACATTTGTATAGGAACCTTTCACGTCAGGAGGACGTCCCAAGGCATTGGACAGTCAGTGTTTCGAACCAAAGTTGGGGTCAGGATTGGTGAGGGTGACCGATGGCATGGGAGAGAAGAATCTTGAGGCGGACCTGAAGGAGGCTGGGGGTGGGGGGGGCGAGACTGAGTGATTGCGGGTCGGAATTCCAGATGTTGGGAGCAAAGTGGTTGAAGGCTCGACCGCCGATGGTGGGGCTGGTGGGTCGGGGATGTGGAGCAAGCCAGAGTCCGCTGAGCGGAGGGAACGGACCAGCTGGTATAGGGTTAGGAGGTTAGAGGTCGGTGGGGCAAGGCCACGGAGGGTTTTGAAGGTGAGGACCACTTCATTGGCAACTAAAGCACTCCACCATCGATTTCCAGTTACGTATTTGTATGGGTGGACTACTTTCCTAAATCACCGAGTCTGTGCCGGCTCTTTAAAAAGAGCAATTTAATCACACTCCCCAACTCTCTCCCCATAACCGCACAAAAACCCGTCCTCCCCAAATAAATGACTACCTCTCTTTTAAAAGTTGTAATCGAATCGGCCTCCACCACCTTTTCAAGCAATGCATTCCAGATTCGAACAACTCACTGAGTAAAATAACAACAACTTCGAAATATATTGTGTGAAGTGCTTTGAGACGTGTAAACAACACAATGCTTTATCAAATGCAAGAACTATTATTAGTGTCGTTATTTTAACATTATTGTCGTGCCACAAGAAGCCACTATTGGAAGTCTTCATCTCCATATTAAGTGCACAACTTTTGAAGCTTTGAAGCAATGATGCTTTCCTACCCCATGAATTACAGGGGAAGTCAGTTCATTTGGTTAGTGGAGGACCGTTTACACACCCATACTGTACTCAGTCCAGCACACACTCAACTTGGAACTTCTGATCTAAGGAGACGGGTAAGGCAAATCAGTGCCATACCTCTCATGCGAGTTAAACCAGGCACCTGTGATGCCAAGAATACTCCCCCTTTTTAATGCTGTTGACAATTGCCTGATGTGACAGTCTGTGCTATTTCATGCCGAGTGACGTGTCAGGGACATTTTTGAATCTGCCAGCTTCATATTTTTGTTTGTTTTTGCCAGATTTATTTAGATTCCCGAAGCTTACTTACCTCATCATAGAATATGCACGCATGTTTGCCTGAAACATAATTGCAATGACCATAATTTGTAAGGCACACATCCATGTCAGCACCTGAGAAGCAAACAAACGTGACATTTAGTTCAAATTCAAGATGCATTTCACTTTATTATTATTATCATCAGATATTCAGCAGTTGCACAAACTTTAAACACAACCTCTGCGCTGTTTTGGGTTGGTGGGGAATTGATGTAAATTAAGAGCTTGATTCATTTGCTTGCATTCGGGAGTCAGAAAGTTGTGGCTTTAAACCCTAATGTCTTATGGGTCTTATGAGCTGACATTCAAGCCCAGTACTGGAGGAGAGAGCTAAATCTCAGAGGGGCCAGCAGTCAGATAAAATGTTAACCAGATGTCCCATTCGCCTGTTCAAGTAGATGTTAAAAGATCTCAAGAGGCTATTTGGAACGCGAAGGGAGTTTCTCCCAGGGTTCTGGCCAACAACGCAAGAGGATAAACTCGTCATTCATTTCAATATTGTGTTGGGGACAAGTGCGATGTGGAAAGATACTACAAACATAAAAGATTATTTTGTTATTGCTATTATAATACTTGGGGGAAAATATCTGTGTGCATATGATATCACTGCATCATTTCAATATGCACGAGCTGCGGTTCAATACTTAATGCGGTTATTTTCTGCTCACCTGTTCCTATGTAAAGTGTTCTGTAGCACATATTAACAGCTTGGCCTTTACCCGTAAGGGGATAAAACACCGCCCGTGCTTGAACCTCGGTCACCGGAGCTGAAGAATAAAATGGGGGAGGGGGAAATAAAGGCATCATTCACATTGGATTAGAAGTCCCATGCAGTGTCCATTGGTCTCAAATTGTAATGTAACAAAAAAAATGGACACGTCACACTGAGGGGATTGGCATGGAATCGATTCAATGAGGATATTTTACCCCACCCATTGTGTGTGGTGTGTGTGTATGTGTGCGCGCGCACGTACATATGTGCGTGTGCGTATAGCAAACCGTCTCACCTTCAGGCTGCGTTGTAGCTGCAGTCGTTTGGATTTTCGAGGTGCTGAGTGCAGACGGTAGAGAGGGCGCTTTGGGGGGAAATAGTTGCTGAATTCTCTGCCAAGCCAGTAACTGGATCAACTTCTCATCAAGCTTATTCAATTCAATCTCTGCACAAGAAAGAGAGGAACAAACAAAAAAATACAAGCTCACAATGAGAAGCCAGATAAAATCTTTCAACACATCAATCTTACTGAACCTGATACCATTTGCAATACCAATGGTTTGTCAGCTGTTAAAATGACGTTTGGTATGTATTGTGTTGTTGATGTATTTGTGGGTGAATTTGGTTTAATAGGCTGGTCTGATCCTAAAGGAATGAGAAAAAGGAAAGCAAACTCTGGCCCCGGACTCCAGTCACCAGCAGAGCATCCCATCTGTGCTGCGGACAAACCGAAGGAAACTCACTTACGTCATCACCCCTTTCACAAGCGACACAGAGAAGCAGCGCTACAAGTGAAGGTTGTAGGCTGGGGTGGGGGTGGGGGAGAAACAAAAAATAAACCAATAAATCTGGAGATCCTCAAATGTCTGCACCAAACCGTGGGTGGTAGTAATAAAAATAATCCTTGCATTTTGAAACAGCGCTTTTCACATCTTAAACGTCTCAAAGCGCTTCACAGAATACACGGCAAAGTGAATTGACTGTATATTTATGAGCGAAACGCGGCAGCCAATTGCGTACAGCAGCGTCCCACAAAAAGTCGTGGATTGAAAATGACTAATTTTTTATTATGTGGATTTTTTTTTTGACAGATTATTATTAAGCGTGTGTGTGGAGTAAGGAAATTTGCCCAAGGTTTCGCCCTGACCTGCCTGCATTCGAACACAAGTCTCACACTTGTACGGTGAGTGCTCAAACCACTGAGCTAGTAATGGCAAGAAGGTAGAATCCCGAAGCTATCTTTGTAGCCAAATTCAATATGCTCTCGGGAACAAACCAATGGCCGGTGGTATAAACCATTCCTTTGGCAAAACGGCCGAATAAATGCACCGCTTCAATGTTTTGAGTCCACCTACCTCCGCCACCTTCCATAGCTGCCTGCAGAGAATTGGCGAGGTCCAACATAACAGAAGTGTTTGACGGAGAAGTTAATGGAACTGCTGGTTTGCTTCCCATGGACACTCCCGTGGACAGCATGGTTGCATTCACTTTACTTTCTACGAAAGAAACAAAGTCGCGTTATGGAAATGGAACACTGTTTACAGCAGAACGACAGCAAATGTTATGGTCCTAGTCTTTCAAACTCACATAGCCCTGCCAATGCCCGCAGAGAACCAAGCTGTTCAAAGCTGTAGCTCTCCACACCCTCGAAAAATTTAACTGGCCTCTAGCACAAAGATTCAAAACACTGCCTTTTCAAACCATTGCTGAAGAGAAAAAGACACCTATTGCTTAATCCCTAGAACACACACCCATGATTACAAATTTGGCGTGGGGGTGGAGAGAAAGAGAGGAAAAGGAGAGCAGAGAGGGGGAGGCGGTCTCCCACGTTTTTTTTTCCTTCTCCCCAGGTGGATTCTGTCCATCAATTTTCTAGCTATCCATTGGCTGCAAAAGCAGTCCTTGAAAGCCACTTTTGAGCAAATAAAAATCACTTCTGAAAGACTGATTCAAGCCTCTAAGAGCAAGCGAGGCAAAAGAAAACTGGAAAAGAATAAAATTACATTGAAATATAATGTATTTGGAAGAGAAAAGTAGCCAGCAACCAAAAGATGGGCATGTGGGGCAACTATAAATTATTTATTTTAATGGTTTCGCTTACACATTTCCAGCAACAGCTGCCTGAATGTTTAAGAAGCTTTAATATTGTAACAGCTTTTTTTTTACAAAAACAAGTGACAGATGCAAACGGAGAGAACCAATTGGCTCAGAGACACGATTCTCAGGGGAAATTGACAGCATTTTAAGAGTTAAACAGTGGGGCTCAACACTACATACACTAAGGAGTTCTTCATGTAGCAGTGCTGTGCCCCCTCAGCCCACTCCAATGGTGTCTGTTAGGCTCGTACTGCTGGCCTTACAGTTATACGTGTTGCTGGTGAGTTTCCCCACATCACCTAAAAATGCCGAGGTAAGGTGTAGCTAGAATTACGATGCTTTTCCCCTTACTTTATAGCAATGATTTTTGTATCGTGCCAAAACGACACAAAAATGGCTTCTGTGTAACAGTCAGGTCTCCCAAAACTGCGTGAAACGAATGCACAATTTTAGGGGAAACGGAAGGTTAGGGTGGGAAGGTGCATTGTTGGGCCAGATCACGAGAAAATTCCTTTCCTTTTCAAAAAGTGTCAAGGGATCTTTTAACGTCCAAATGTGCAATGAAGTACAGTGGCCCCTTTTTACTTGGATAATCAGGAAATTTGTTCATTAGAAGCGCCCGCCACCTTACAGAGTTTTATAGCTAAGGAACAAGAGAGTTAAACACCCACCCGTAGATGCTGGTGAAAGTAGGTTTCTCGCTGATCCCAAGATTGCTGATACACTGTCAGCCATGGCTCTGGGGGGAATAATAGATCTGGTGAGAGCGGAGGGTCCTGAGACCACCTTGGCCATCAAGGTGGCCGGCCGGCCAGCAATCTGCAGCGAGGCACTGCTCCGAAGCTGCGAGCTGCTGGTGAACTCTGAACTGGCACACAAGTTAGACAGAGCGGCTGCCATGTTGCTCACCGCAACGGGCATTCGCTGCAAGCAAGAGGTGGGCGCTCCCGTATTCTCCGACTTCACGAGCGCTCCCACAAAATGATTCTGGAAGTTACTGGCTGCGGGTGGCGTAGCTGGTCTCAACTGAGAATGGAGCCAGGCCTGTCCGGCCGTTTGGCTTGGCACCTGTGTTAATGGTCCCTTTGGTCTCTGCGTATCCGCCAGGGGCCTGGAGCAGTCGGACGAAATGGAGCATGGGAGAGGCCCGTTGACTTTCACCTCTGCCGACAAAGGTCCGTTAGAAGTCCCGCCGCTCGACACCTTGCACGAGGTCTCTAGATGGAAGCCGCGGGCGGGTTCGTCGCGTGTGATGGCAGCTCCGGGCTGCAGGGAAGCAGAGGAACCCGAAGAAGAAGAGTTCTGGCTGTTGGTCCCTGAGGCGCACATAACGTTGCCGTACAGTGTGGGAGAGGGCGGGGACGACCGTTTCTTTCCAGCCGCCGGTTGGGCGCCGCTCAAATGGTTGTCCGCCGAACACTGGCCCGTGATGCGAGGCTTAACGTCGGCCTTGTCGGCCTGTTCGCTGTCCCAAAATAATGGCATCTGCTTAGCAGATAAATGTTTGAATATGCTACACTGAAGTGCGACAACACTGCGGAGCCACTAGAGAGAAAAAAAAACAGTAATTGTTTTTAAATCAAGAAAAATGCTATCGGAAGCAACCCTGGATTTAACAAAAAAACCCATCACTCATGACATTACAGATAATCCGGGCTCCTCTGTTCCATTGCAAAGGATTGAATATCAACTAAGAGGTAAATCAATAATGTCACTTACAGTGTACCATGTTTTCTCTCTCCCCTCTTCCCTCTGCCTCTACATCCTCAAAGTCCAATAGTAATAGTCCTTACATTTCACATAGCGCCTTAGGACGCCGTCGCAGCATCTCAAAGCGCTTCACAGGATGTGCTGTGAAGTGGATTAACTTGTGTATTTTGTGTGCAAACCGCAGCGGCTCACAGCAGAATAACGCGAACAGTTGTGGATTGAATGATGGAATGGTGAGGGGAGAGAGAGAGAGAGAGAAACGGAGTAAGAGAGAGACAGCGAGAGGAGGGGGGAACTCAATTAGCCTGCTGTGCCAGATGCCGGTGCCTTTGGAGGTGGGTCATAGAACCACCTTGAGAGCTGCAAATCACCACAGGAATAGTCCCATAGCTTCTACCGTCTCCACAGTCAGAGCTTCAGTTACATGCAATGCCACGAGCCAAATGGTATTAAAACACAACTCCGACCACCCCTGTTCTGCCTCTGTGCATTACCTCCTGTTGTTCTCCTTCTGTAGCAAAGTGCTCATAGTTGGAAAGGTGCTTTTGCGACTCATTAGGAGTCTTGTTACATATCAGCTCTCCGTCACGGATTCCTGCCGGGGGGAGGAGAGGGGGTGGATACTGGTACTGGGCTTTAATCGCTTCGGGGACCTAAAATAAGAACACATTGAAATCAGCAATGGATTACATTAAGCTTCAATGACTATAATTAAAGAAAAGCTATGAAAACACTTGTGAACTCAGGTCATATCACCGCGTTTGCTTTAGCCTAGCTAAGAAATTCTAACCTGTCAAGAAATTCTGGCTGTCAAGATTTAAATTTTAGTCTTCAGTTCAAACAATATCCGCAAAGGTTTTAGAATTTTGTTAATATAGTTTGAAAGCAGCTCCGCAGTTAGCGTTGTGTTGTAGCACCATACAGTGGTGGGATACAGGTTTGCAAACACAATTCACAACCAACCGTGAGCTGTTTATGCACATGCGTAGGCCAAAATGCTCTTCCTGGCCACCACATTCCCATAGCTCGCAGCAGCCAGTTTATGAGCAGCTTCTGGTAGAGACCTGGCAATTCAGGGCTGAATTTCTTGCACACCAGGGGAAAACAAAGGGAGGCCAGGGGAGGAATGCACTTCGAAGGTAGCAAATCCCACAAGAAATATAGCATCAGCAATTCCAAGAATGTCTCAACTACTAATGCATGACTGAGCTTGTATATTTTAGAACGAAATAGTAGAAATGTCTCATTCAAATAGTTTGAACAGATGCAACACATTTATAGCATGCAGACCTGGGGGCAGACTATTGTACTGGGCACTGAAGAGCATCGGAGTTGTTTTGGGTAATGACGATAGAAATGCACGTGTGGGTGAATCAGACCCTGCAAACTAATTCAGGTAACACTTGCATGGCGAAAATATACAAATAGTCCAACAAATGAATTCTAAAAATCACAAACGGCACCAGTAGACTTGACTTTCAGCACTGACGAACTTCAACTGATCACAAGTTATTTGCAGAATGTACTCACCTTCATATATTTCCGCTTTAGTTTTTTGACAATTCGGCGATTGGGTGGATGTTTCCTGTGGATCTTGTTTAAGAAGTCTATCTTGACTGCGTGCTGCGATACTCGGTCTTGGAACTTGTCAAATATCCGGCATCTATTGCTTAAGGTCATGTTCTTCTGATTAAGCTGAGTGGAAATGACACCAAGTCTTTAAGGAAGGGGGGGGAGGGAAGAGGTTTGAAGATATTTCGTCTAGAAATTATTACAGTAAACTCCTGATAACTCGACCCTGGCTTAACTTTGTCACTACCATTTAAGTCATCATGCTGTCAATATCCCGGCCTCAGTCTTTTATGTATTTATACATGTGCCTAACTCGCCAGCTTGGAAAACTTGTCACTGAGCCCCTTGTTTCCAGGAGTGACGAGTTATAAGGAGTTTACTGTAGTTTGTTTGAACTGCATTTCTGATCTCGGGATTCTCAAAGCAAAATAAAAGAATACAAAGTAAGCGAAGGAAAAGAATGTCGAGGCGCATATAATGGAGGGGATTTGAAGTTAGCAGTAACATTCTCAGCAGTGAATTAAACCAATTCCCCTCTTCTCCCACCCCACGCCCCCAAAAAAACTTGCTCCCCCACCCCCGCAAAAAACAATCCAGAGATTATAAGCAAACCGCAGTGCCTTTCTAGTGTGATGGTATTAAAACGGCATAAATAAATGCAACTTTCAGTTCAACAATCTAAAATAGCTCGATTGCATTTATAAATAAATCACTTACCACTACATGTTCAATGTGATTGGGGCACATCCACCTGCCAGTCGGCATAGCAGTGAGAGGCGGATCCAGGCAGTCCATGTGAAATAATAACGGGCAGTAATCACACTGGACAAGAGGCGCTACCCTGCAACTCCTACAAAAGTAGAGAGATTTGTGGCCAAACTGATGGAACATGAACCAAACACAAGCATGAGCAGAAGCAACATCAAGTCACCACCACCCAACTTTAAATTGAATCAAACTGGATAGAGAGGATACAAAGTAGGGAACACGTGGATAAAAAACAACAAAAAGGGAATGCTCCTTTATCAATGAGTTACACAACATACGCAAGCAATCCCATAGAAACGTTCCTTTTGACCTATACCATATTTAGATATCCACCAAAGGAATAAACAAATCCTCTGCTCAGGGAGTGAAGAGCATTGGGACTTTAAAAAAAAAAAATTTTTTTAAAAATCCTTGAAAGAATACATGAAATTGGATATGAGAGAGATGTGTTTCCAAAGCAGATAGAAGTTTTTTCACTAACTGAGAAGATGCCACACTCTACCTCACAGGTACCGAGCCATTAATATTACTCAACTCTTCCACATCATTTCTTAACCTCTCCAAGCTCTGCCACAGCAGATTATTTACCTGGCAAGTGCTATCTCAGTGCTATTCGCTGGTTGCATCTGAAATATCAGACACTTAAATGCAGGATGAATTGCATACCCTTGACATCTGGTCACACATTTAAACCTCGGACCAGCAACCTTTGTTGCTATCCATTCGAGCAAGCAACGACTTGATGTCCATGGGCAAGTTTAGACAGAGGAAAACGGAGCCTGTATTATCTTGTGGTGTGATAAGAACCCAGTGTAGATTCACTCCCACCCCTCCCTCCTTTCCTCTTGATTTTCAAAGGCGCTCTTTTGGCAATGTAATGAAAAAGCAAACAGAGAAAGCGATGAGAGAAAAGTAGAAGAATTGAAGGTGCTTACTTAAAGGGTACAGTAAAGGCCGCTCACAATCAAGCAATGGGGGAAAAAGTCTCAACAACATTGACGCCAATTTTCACTTCCCAGTTGCATTACCCACAAGTGTTGAGCGAGGAAAGCGCTGGAGTTTAAGATTTAAAATCTCCTTTGGAAAGTGCTGAAAAGCAAACTGCCGCAGATCCTCTAATTCCTAAGTACAGTAAAAGCTTGTTTATACAGCACCCAACCAAAAGGGACGCTCAACCAACCGGTATCTCGCAATACAATTCACCATTCCAGCAAATGGATCTCATATCGGAGCCATCTGCGACACTCGCGAGTATGCTCGCTTTGCGCATGTGTGTGCACTTATTAAACTTTAATGAATGCTGGAATTTTTATTTTCCCGATCATTTTACCAAGTGTGTTGGAATGCTTTATTGGTATCCATACAATGTTCTGTTATTATTATTTAGTCTATTATTAATATGGTATGCTTTAAAATAGGTACATTTTGTGTAGAATTTGGGCAACTTGCTCCTCGAATATCCGGCATATTTAATTAACCAGCACCGGTCAGGTCCCGAGGGTGCTGGATAAACAAGCTTTTACTGTATTTTTTTTTAGCAGTTTATAATAATACTTCCATTTGTTATAGCACCTTATCATGTCTTCTAGATGTCTCAAAGAGCCTCACAGAATATACTGTAAAGTAAATTGACTGTATATTTTGTGGACAAAACGCAGCAGCCAATTGTTTAAAGCTCTTGCAAAGATATCATGAGCTATAATTACAGCAATTGATAGATAAATGTGGTGCAGACTTTAATAGAGCACTATGAAATGGAGACCAGTGTTTCAATCTCCACCTCAGGCTACATTTGTTCATAGCAAGGGGAAGGAGAGGGAGGGAGGGAGGCATTGCTATTAAGTATTCCTGGCACCCCCAATTTCTGAAAAAAGGGAAAAAAATAGGGTTTTTGGGAAATACGAAACGGAGCCAGGGAGACCCAGTACATCCTACATTTAATCTCTGGTATGTCCTGAATTAGCTGGGGAGGTGGTGTCGGTGGTGGGAGAGAAAGAGAGGAAACACTTCAAAAGGCAGATGGTTCAGAATCTATGGTTAAACAGCACAAAGCCATGATGTAATAACTTGGCAAATCAAAGTTCACCGATACATGGCTGGACAAACAGCTCTGTTGAAGTTGGTGATTGTAAAAGGAGCCTCAGTAGAGAGCCTCAGTAGAGGACAGGCAGCCGAAATTTGAAGCAAGTTATTTTCCTTTTTGGTTCTTAATCCCTAGACTGAAAGGAGCTCCAGGGGAATTGCAGACTTCCTGCACAGTCTGTGTTCACTCGCACACCTTGATGCCAAAATTAACCCTAATCTTGGATGAAACTGTCTGTTATTGTAATTTTAGCCACATACTACTGCAAAATGCAATTAATTAAATATTTCTCTGATTCTCTCCTTTTCTTCTCTAAGCTAAATGCTTTACCACTTCCGTTACAACCACCTCCCACCCTTCCCTAAAATCGTCAATCGATCAAACATCTGTTTTATTTTCACCTCAATTTTGGAGGTGGGGGAAACATTCTAAGAATCAAACAGGAATTGAGAAATGAGTCAAAGACTTATTTTTGGTTTTGTTTTACCTGATCAAGTTTCCGGGGTAAAGCTAAGCACAATCACTTTAGCCGTGACGTAGTTAACCTTTCATTCTTCAGAAGCGTTTATCTGATACAGTGACTTGAGGTGTCCTGAGCACTTCTGCTGGTGTGAAAAACTACAGTTCCCCACTTATAATGAAATACAATACAAAGCAGTCCTTTGGGCACAACTGCTCCACTGAACAGCTTCACTTTGCTCAAGGATATATTCATCACTAATTTTAAACAAGTTTCTAAATCCAAAGAAATAATTGAGCAATGACTATCAAAGAATGTCGTCACTATTGAAACAGCTCTACACAGTACACTGGTGCTTTACCAACATTCTGCAAAGTTGGCCGCACAGTTTCTGCCCCCACAGCTCTGTAGACGATGAGCTCCCAAACTGTTGGCAGACATGTACCGAGTGAAAGCTGCACAGCTGGAGGGAAGGAGGGAGGCCTTACAGAAATAAAAGCAGATGCTTGAATCAGTGTTTTGCACTCAATTGCATCTCCTATTGGTGCAAAATAGCACCTGCCCATGGCTCTCAGTTCACGTGATGAGACGGGTAGAAACTGCATCGGCCTGCCAGTCAGAGAGACCACAGTCAGCTCGCTGTACGGCTTCACAGCGTACAATGGTTCCCTGAGAAACCGAGTTGACATAGATTCCTCAACAGGTGGTCTGTCTCATTTTGTAGATGCAACACATCCACATTGGTCAAACCTAACAAAAGAATCTTGGCAAATTTACACACTACTTTTTAAATTGACTTGTAAACGTTTAAAATGCATAAAGATCGAACGCCTGAGTGAACACGTCACTTCGGAGAGACTATCTCGTTGCCGTATGCATATTCGCCATTAGCGGATAAGTTAGTAGCTGGAGAACGGAGCAGTTTGTAATGCAAAAAAAAATATTTAAAACCCCACCTGTTGCAAATGAAGCAAATGCGGACGGGCAATGGGACTAGGCCATTGTGGTCTAGTTCATGCTGTGCCCTCTTCACATTCTTCCCTGTCGTTTCCTCTTTTCTTCTCCTTTTACTGGTACCTGCATGATACAGTGTGCGTCATTAGCTGCACCAAAGATCGGTTCTGATTTACATGTCCATTCCATCTCACTGTGTTGCCCACCCTTTAACTTTCCCCTTGCCTTGCCATGAACATCCATCCTAGGTGAGCAAGCAGATGGAACCATAAATTCCTCCACCGTTCTGAAGAATTACTCCACCATGATTCCCAGACTTAAATTAGCAACCCTGCACGCAGAGAACCGTTGGTCAAAACTGCGGACCTGCAGTGCATGGATCTCCCGCTTTCCCAAATAGGCATTCTCTGTTGCCATTGGAACAACAAACGATCCAAGACTGATGGTTTCTGTAGCTAGAACGTTACCAGAGTAGAAGTGAAAGCTCACTGTACTAACCAACTTTTTACATGAAGCAGTTTAAATCTGTGTTGTATTGGGCACCATTTAATGCGGAAAAGTATCAGTGCACTGTGTATGTTTAGTCCTCATCATCCAATTAAAAATGCTTTTGCTGACATATAATCCCGTCTTGCATTTTATATAGCACCTTATCACATCGTTGAGACATCTTAATGCAGTTCGCAGGATATACTATAAAGTGGATTGACTGTATTTTATGGGTGAAACAATCAACATCTCAATAAGATTTCTCCACTGCTATTATTAACAATATTTGATCTCTATCGGACAAACCTACTGCCATCTGTCTGTATGGGCAGCAGAGTTGGGCATGGAAGTCTACATAATCAAGAAACCCACTGAGAAGCACTTGCCCAGGCTCATCCAGTCAAAATTGCTGGATGAGCCTGGCAAGGGTCATCCAGCAGGAGGGTTGTGGGGGGAGCGGTGGGCAGTAACTGGGACCCAGATTTCTTGTCCTGTGGGATGCATTTTACTCCATCAGCTCAGTTTTAGTTAGCACACAGCTACTTGTTATATACCCACTTTTCAAAAAAGAACGGTGCACAATTGATCTAATTTCTCAAATAAAGTAAGATTTTCATAATTATATAAAAGACAATCTTGGGAGACCAGTGCAAATGCACAGTATTAACGTTTTCAAAAGATGCAGCAGATTAAATGGGCTGTACACACTAAAAATGCATGAAAGCATCTGAATCCAAAGAAGGCAATTCAATCTGTCTTGGTGCATAATACAGAGACACATATTTAGCAATCTGCCCAGTTTGCTTTTTAGTCCCCAAGTTGTTCAGGGGAAATTTTCTTTTCTTTCGACAAACTGTAAATGGTCGTGAGGGGGTGGGGGGAGAAAGAGCGAAGGAAAGGAGAGGAGAGCCTTCAAGTATAGAACAAGGCCAAAGACAAATACACTCAGAGAGAGAGAGAGAGAGAGAGAGAGAGTGAGTGAGAGGGGCAAGACAGTGCAATGGTTAGGAGAGGAAGAGCAAGTTAATTTCCACACTCTATGAAAGAGAGGTTAGATCATCAGAGAGGCAAATTAATCGGTGCAATTTCTTTGTATTTGTAGACAAACGGTCACTCTGTGTGCCAACCGTAGATTTCAGAAAACATTTCACAGTTCATTGAAAATATATGTACGATGAGTCAAATTCTAATAAATTAATGTAGAATAATGACTCTACCCAAGTTATAACTTCTTGGTGCAAATTGTTCTTCTCCTTTGCATATCAAGCTATTACAATCTGTACTAATATTTAGGTACAAAACAATTACCACTAAATTTGCTGATTGTTTTACAGCACCACATTATTTTGTGGAGTATAATTTCAAACACACATGAACATGAATAAAACTTTTACACGGCGTACTCCAAAGTCTCAGTCCACTTCTGTGCCGGTTCGGGTATTCGCACTGAGACAAAGGGTATACACAAAGGGTTTTCGCAATCTATTAATTTACCTCCCTTCATAAGTGATGGGAATGGCAGTATTTCCCAAGTGCAATAAAGGTGGACACTTCAATAAACTCTCCAATGCCATATAGCGTTTTTCTAATGTTTTTAATGCTATGAACATTCTTCAACTCTAACTGCTGTAGCCACCATTTGAACAGTAATTAAAGCAACAGAACCCGTCTGTGCCTGACTTAGGTGGGTGGCAATACACAGTCTAAATATAACCATAGACACCTCAGGAGGTAAACTGTCGTTTTCTGTTCAACCTGGAAACTGAATGAACCTGAAAACCAACAATAAGATCCTGGCATGAATCCCAATCTGATACAATGCTCAATACATCTGGTTCACACCGCATTAACAATTATCAAGACTGTCACAATATCGTCACTGCATTATACCACATCTATTAAATCACCTACTTTCTTTTCTGTGCCTTTCGTTTGACTCAATACAAACACATATGTGCTGAAATTCATTGTCAGGTAATTTGTACTCCTTTGATAACTGCTAAACATATTGGTCCATTGGAACAACTTATAACTATACTAAAGTGGCTGAGTGGAAGTTAAGCAACTGACAAACCAAGTAATATGCCTTTCTTTGCACAGTCTTTAAAAGATTCATGAATGGTGAACAATAAATAAATAATAATCCTTGCATTCGATATAGTGCTTTTTTCACATCTTCTAGACATCTCAAAGCGCTTCACAGAATATACTGTAAAGTGAATTGACTGTATATTTGTGGCCGAAACACGGCAGCCAATTGCACACAGCAGTCCCACAAACAGTTGTGGATTGAAATGACCAATTTCATTATTGTGTGTTTTTTTGAGGGATAATAAGGCATGTGGAATAAAGAAACTTGCCCATGGTTTTGCCCTGAATCTCGCTGGATTCAAACACAGGTATCACGCTTGTAAGGCGAATGCCCTAACCAGTGAGCTACAGGACTCCAAGACACTACAAATTACATTGTGGTTTGTGTTCTAGCCCAACATACTTTCCATGTGAAACTGGTCCTTAAAGACTGCAGCTGCAAAAATATGCAGTCAATGGATTTTATTGCATAATGAGTATATTGCACTACATAGCATATTCTGTGAAGCGCTTTGAGATGGCGATAAGATGTGAAAAGCGCTACATCCAAACTCAAGGATTATTACCATTATTATTAGATCAAATGCAGGGATTATCCATCATCAGATTCCAAGTCTGCCTTTGAGGTCATGAAAGATGGTGTTGAATGGTTTTTGCTCTCTGAGCAAACATAAACCTTGTATTTACAAGCAGTTACACACATACTCTCCTCACCTGGAAGTGCTGTAGTACATGTCAGTTCATTTGGAAGTTGAAACTGGGTTGGATTTCTCTCTAACGCCGCTGCTATGAGCATTTCAAACGGATTCTTTATTTGAGAATATGAGCAGTCTGTCTCCATGGCAACACAGTCATCGTCCACGTCAATCAGGTCCTCGTCTAGCTCATTCTGTTCAGACGTAGGTGTGTCAGTGCTCGCGTTTGACGTTGGTGTGCCCGGCCGACTGGCTCGCTTTTCCAAGTTCTTTGCTTGCGTTAGTGATCTACAGTTACTTTCCAACCGGGAATCCAAGCCCTTACTGTGGGTTTTGTCTGGGAACTCCAAGTCCACAGTAGGAGATACTGTCCTTTTAACCGCCTGTTTGTCCATAACCCCATTTACCTGGCCCAGTTTTTCTTTCTTCTCTTGCTTCTGCAATAAGGGCGAGGAGGAGTGGGTTATGGGGGGGGGAAAGAGGATAGAGTAAAACACGTGAATCAGTAATCAAAGTCAGCAAGCGGAAGAAGGGTGATAAAAATGCTTGTGAGGTGTGAACAAAAAGTTTCAAGTGTAAATATTCAGTCAACTTGTAACAGCAAAAACAAAGTTAAAGATTGGAACACCACAAATCAATCCATCAGTGACACATGATGAATCTGATTTTCAATACGAAAGGCACACTTACTACTACAACAACAACCTGCATTTATGTAGTGCCCTCCACCCATACCTAAAGATGCAATTAGGGAAGGGAGGAAATTATGTTGGTGGAAGTTGTACTGTTCAGCTTTGGTCCCAACAATTAACAGTGAATTTCAGCACCTCTATGCCAACGCTCATTCAGCTTCAGACAGTTGCTCAACGGTTGCGAGAGTGTCCCATGTTCCAAGGAAACGGGCTCAGTGACAGGCAAGACACTTGGGAGTACGAGATTTAAGTTACCCCTTGATGAAGCTCTTAATTTCTGTTCTCAAGTTCGAAAGGTCTCTGTTTGAACTGTACCAGTTTGAATCTTAATTTGGCTACTAAACTGCTAGGCGGGCAAGACTTAATCTCAGATTAATTAGGAATTTGCATTCCCCTCTCCTGTGGGGAACAATGCCAAACCTCCACTTGGTACAAATTGCATCTCAGAGAATATTCCTAGTCTCAATGTGAAAGATAACCACAAAAGCACGATCCTATTATGCTATACGATACCTAACTCCCATGGAGCTGCATTCAGTACAAATCGCCTCTTTTAGGAAAGAAAATTTAGGAAGAAATATTCGACCACACAAAAGCAATGTAACTGGCGCTTACCTTTCTACGAACTGTGCACCGATGACACATCCAGTCCCCAGGAGGAAGCATCTCCTCACTGAGTGGAGGGTTACTGAAATGATAAAATAGAAAGGAGTTCAGCAGTTGCAGTAAGCATAATTCACCTTGGTAGAGATAGCCCACCCCAATATTAAAGCAAAGTCAGCTTTGCATTAGTCCATTACAAGAAAGATTTCAAGCAATTGGGGAATAGAACTTGTAAGCTTAAAAAGCTCCCAATGGCACTGGGGTCCTGAATCCAGTAACCGCAGCTAATTGCTCTTGCTAACAGATACAACTGCCAATAGATGTCTTCTTCGGAGCTGTGCTAACCCTGTCCTGCCTGCAGAGCCTGATCTTAATGTCAACTGGACAGCCATCTTCTTTGACGTGGGAATTTCAGCTCAACCCAGTAGACATGTTGATATTGCTGCAGATTGGGGAAGGTTAGTGGACAAGCCCAGTCATTCCTGTGGTACCCATGTCTGTATTTTCACCCCAGCAATCCCACAGTGGGACTAAAGCACCAGCAGCCTTGAGCTAACTGAAAACCACTTCTCCAGCAATCTATAATGTAAAGCATCAGTTCATTGAACACATCTCCAGTTTATTTACATAAGAAAATCTGTGCAAAATATACTGTGTGCACACCAATCCAGTTTGTCACCATGAAACTGAGCAAATGTTAGCAGAGTCTCCGCTTTATTCTGATGAGTAAGCAATTTCAAATTTGGTTCTTCAACCATACTCCCAACTTCAATGGGGCTATGTAGTTTTGCTGTTGACACGCTAGGAAAACATTCTGCGAGGATAATAAAAGATGAATATTTGTACAGCTGAAGAAGTATTTCCAGTTCTCTCAATTATTTTCCAATCACACTCTAAAAATATATTAGACAGATTTAAAGTTCATCACCATCCTATTTAATGAGAAGTGCAGGTGGCAGACTGTTGAGATGCCAGCATGATCTCCAGTCTCTGATGAATGTTAAATTATTTACCACTGTAAGGTCTTCCTCATTCTTTGAATGTAGTTTAACCTTTATTAATGGCTGGCAGTTCATCCAAAATGGTACAGGAGTAAGAGGTGCGGGGGGTGTAGAGGGAGAGAAACAGAAAAGGTGTGGGAGGGGCATTCCTGACAGAATACCCATTCTTTTAAGACTTTCCCATTACTGTGATAGACACTCGCACCATGGCCTAGATCTGGATTCACATCAGATTATAATGATTGTAGCAGTTATAGAAAGACACCAAGTACAGAAAAAGCCCATTTATCCGATACAGATCAGCTGTAACTACCATATAACCGGCATTGAAAAAAAAAGGTCCGCATTCGATTAACCTTTTTTTTTCGCGTTTTCGGTTGAATATCCGGCAGGCGCTTTAACTGGCATTGGCCAGGTCCCGAGGGTGTCGGATAAACAGCCTTTTACTGTACATACATCATGACGACGGCATTCACACCTTGACTGACAGCGACAGCAAGCTTTATATGTGAAGACTGAACTACATTCAAGAGAATGAAAAAGATCACACCAGCAGCAGATAATCCACAGTATTACTATTTGTTCAAATTCCACATAGAAATGCATTCTAATTGACCAGTACATTAACCTGAGTGTGAACAAACTTAATTTATAGTTCCAAACAGTGGCAATTGGCTACTGCATTTCGCCCACAGTCAATTCATTTTACAGTATATTTTGTGAAGCGCTTTGAGACATCTAGAAGATGTGAAAAGCGCTATATCAAATACAAGGCTACTATTATTAAATATCAGCGAAATATGTTCCATCTCGTGGGACTATTATCACCTAATCTTTTTATATATAATATTTTTGCACGAAGTGCACAACACACAGACGTGTGTTGATAAAGGTTCATCTAACAAAGCGTTAGTTTCTCTGTAGACTTGCCTTTGCTACCGAACAATGACATTTTCAAACCTTGCCTTACATTGGACAACAGAAGATGGTGTTCAGGTGAAAAGCAAAACTTGCTAATGCCATAGTAGGGCACAGATGTTACTGAAATGCAATACCCAAGGCAGTGGAATTCACCCAGTATACACTGCACAATCTCTTTCACAGAACTAGCCTCAATAATAAAAGACGCTTTCATACTACATTTATCCAATGAAATTCAACTGATCACGCATACACTGTGTTGAGCTGTGAGAGGAATTTCAATAAAATGTAAACTGAAATTGCAAAATACTAAACCACTTCCTTTGGTAATGATAGTCCTTGCATTTGATACAGCACCTTACCCCGTGATTGAGACTTCTCAAAGCACGTCACAGGGTCTACTGTTAAGATGGATCGACTGTATTTTAATGAATCATTGGCCTTTGATTAAGCACAATATGAACATTCTGAATGAACAAGAGAACATGATGTGGTCATACTGAGATTGCCATATTGAAAAATAAGTTTCCCCAATGATGGGCACATACATTGAACTCTAACTCAGCTTCAATGCCACTATATCCATTAATGAGAAGGGGCCTGCTGGCTCCAGGTACACCTAATAATTTCCTCAAAAACAAAATAGAAAAGACTTAAGATAAATAATTTTGAGCATTTTTAAACTACATTCAATTCCACAAATAGTTGATGCATCTGCCTTGGATACTCATACATGGATCTCTATTCACATTCCTCACCATTGCACTGTCTGCAGTATTCTTTTGGACAGAATGAAAGCCAACAGGAAGCAGAGTCAACAGTGCTCCAGTGTCCATTCTGCAACTCAGAAGTGCTTCAGCAACATTCCAGCCAAAAGCAGATATGGATATCCTGTGTCTGACACCACAAGCAACATTACACACATGCACTTTGTTGAAAATTATAAAATTAGTTACGCCAAAATTGGCAGCAGTGTTAGCCTACAATACACAGTTACTACAGTTTTCAGGAAATCCTGCGAAATACTTCCTGACATGCCCCCCCAACCCCTCTCATATTGCCAAAATGAGCTGAAACAAAGTATTTGGCACAGAACACTTCCAAACGCCAGACTTCCATTTCCAAAAATAGAAGACCCTTTTCTTGGTTCAAACAAAATTTTCCATCAAAATTCCATTGAACGTTAACATCAAATTCCATTTTGTAAAATCTCAACCCCTTGTGAAGAGACATTCATTCATGTGACCAGTACCAGAACAAAAAAATGCTCCTTTGCCATAAGCCCACACTGAATTTTCCCTTTAGCTCTTTAGAGTGAAGAGTAATATCTTGGCTGCAAATTTCTTCTCCTACTCTCAAAGTTGTGCTGTGCAGATTTGCATCAGCACCCACTGTTGATGGACAGTGATAGACCTGCTCGTTTGAACTATGCAAGTGGCTTGTCTTGAAGCTCTAAACTCTAAACTCTTTTGGATAGCGGCCAAAACTCTGTGACTGTCTTGACATAATTGATGATCCCGCATATTTTGATTGGATGATAACTTCCTCCCACTGACCATGGGTTTAATAGTTTGCTATGTCCTTTTTTCAAATATTTATCACAAATAAGAACAAGACTTTATTCCTCATGGAAACATATTCAGAAATCCACAAGCTTCGTTCTGCAGTCCAATGTGAACATTTTGACCAATAAAATTATCCAAACAAATAGCTCTTCCACTCCAAACACTGTGGAGCTCACACAGATGAATGTTCCAAGAACAACTGCAATCAAGAAACATCTAACATTACTACAAAAACCACATCCACCCTCTAAAAAAAGTTAGCAGAATTCCATTGCAGGGGTACAAAGCAATCCATCCTAGAGAATAGGTGGAACAATAGAAACTGAGTGGATGACCTCAAAAATAATAATCCTTGCCTTTGATATGTTGATATCAAAGGCATGCCAATCTATTGGTGGATCACTTTTCCAAGGGTAATAATTCTTTCAACTTAATCCACAATTGTTTTGGGGTCACTGCTTGGCACAATTGGTTGCCGTGTTTTGCCCACAAGATATACGGCTAATTCACTGCACAGTATATTCTGTGAAGAACTTTGAGACGTCTCGATGACATGATAAGGTTCTATATCAAAAGCAAGATTTGTTATTATAATTTCTTCAAGGCCTAAAATGAACATTTTCATTTCGATACAGAAAACAGACTTTCAGATTTTGGAATTTACTGTTGCTCCATGTCCTATTCGCCCACAAATATATACAGTCAATTCACTTTACAGTATATTCTGTGAAGTGCTTTTGGACGTTGATAAAATGTGGAAAGCGCTATATCAAATGCAAGGATTATTATTTTATATTATTATAAACATTCTGAACAAAACCACACCAGTTAACCAAACTTTAGCTCTTCCAGATATCACTCAATATAACCCAATCTAACATAACAAGTGCTAGATTGGGTTACAGGTTACAATCAATGCTACAAATCATTACATCACCCAAACTTTTTAATCATTATTCTAAGGATTTCCTGTTACATTAACTAATTCCCTCTTTAGTACCTTACTATATTCATTTTATTTGAGCAAACAGTCTTATCTGGACATGAAATCTACAACAAACCAGATCTAAAATGCATGTAGTTCCGCCAGCTCAAGATATGCTAAGTTAACAGCCTGTTATTTGCACCTTTAGCCTTATGGAATGTGTCCCAGTGTTGTGGCCACCAATCCCACAAATAAAAATTATCATTCGTTTTATAGATGTTTGTGAGACTACTGTGCGCAATTGGGCATTTGCCTACAAGCATTTCATAGGAAGCCCTGGGAAGTACTTTGAGGTGCCCTAACGACACAAAAACCGCTATGCCAAATACCAAGATTATTATATTGATTATAATCAAAGAGACATGGTGTCTGAGGCTTCAACATTTTCACATAGACGTAGAACATTGTGTTTTCATGCAAAGGTCTTCATGTACTGAGTTAATGCTCTACCTTGAGGCAGCATTTCTGCACAGGAATGGATGAGTGGGGGGGGGGGGAGGAGGTAGTCACAGAAGAGGAAAAGAAAGACAATGTATGCAATCATTCATAATAATCACTATATTTTTGCTATAGCGCTTTTCACATCTTCTAGACGTTTCAAAGTGCTTCACAGAATATACTATAAAGTGAATTGATTGTATATTTGTGAGCGAAACGCGGCAGCCAATTGCGCATAGCAGTGTCCTACAGACAGTCGTGATTAAAAATGACCCATTTATTATAATTTTGGGGGGATGGATTATTATTAGATGTGTGGAGTAAGGAAACTTGTCCAAGGTTTCGCCCTGACCTGCCTGGATTCGAACACAGGTCTCATGCTTGTAAGGCAAGTGCTCCAACAACTGAGCTACAGGACTTCATACACAAGTTCAAGTGCACTCATGCACAACCATGTGAACACTTATCCAATAGCATCATTAGTGGAGGCTTTAGATCAAATTGCGTCATTGACCAACCTCACGGGCAGGAGATGGTGCAGATTGATAAATTGAACTGAAACAGGAGAATGGAGGTGGGTGGTGGTAAAAAAATCCACATTTTATAAATAATTTTCATATATTAAAATAATAAATTGTTTGCTTCACACCATGTCTGTTTATGGGACACTGCTATGCACAATTGGCTATCGCATTTCTCCCACAAAATCTACCATCAATTCACTTTACTGTGAAGCAGCTTGAAATATCGTGAAGATACAATAAGGCACTATCTCAAATTCAAGAATTATTATCAGCAAATTTACGTAGAACTGAAATTGCTATGATCTGTCCTGGCTTGAGGGACCAAATCAAATGATGGGAGTCATGATCATGATCCAGGTTTGCCAATTTACATAGAACAACATCCTAATCACACTTTAGTGGATGAATAAAGGAGGAAAGAATCTAACATATTCATCACCACAGTAATTTGTTCCAAAGTCTACCACTCAAATTTAATTGCTCGGTGGCAACTTAGCAGCCACAAGCCTTTTTTTGTTAGTTAGGTGCACTTTTGCTTTGATGTGGTCAATAAAGGTGCAACACTTAATTCAAAACAACTTGAATTTATATAGCACCCTTCACTCAAGTAGTGTCTCAGAGCGCTTCCAATTATATCCGGGAAATGTAAGAGTGCCAGTTGATTCAAACTTGTCCAGCATTTGCCAGTTTATCATTTATGAATAATATTTTATACGCAATTACAGTACTCCTTAAAGAGTCATGTAGCTAGAATTGCAGGAAGTACAGTACTCATTAGTTATACAATTAAATTAAAGCCGTTTAAAATATTTTTTCCCCCTTTTACATACCTCTCTATATGATACTCTAGCCTTACACATACAATTGTTCCCAGGCTTTTGTAGCTCTTAAGTAGGGCAGTGAGTATGAACCTCATCCTCTGTTTGAAAGCTATGCCAAGCCTTCACTCTGCAATCAAGAAATCAATTTGAAAGAAGATTCAAGAGCACCGCATACCCTTCGTCAAAAAACACAAGAGTTGTGTGAATTCTTACAAGCTGGCAACATAAAGCATCACTCTTTCACGCGCAAAAAAGACTTTAATCGATCCCTTGTGGTACATAGCATAAACTGATTAAGGACTTTCTTTTATATAAAAAAACCAATACAGTACTTTCAACCTTTAAAGCTCCCAAATCGAACACAACTTAAAAAAAATCATCCAGTTGGACAACTTCTGGTCACCAGCAACAACTGTGCATTATAATAATTCTTGCATTTGATATAGCGCTTTTCACATCTTATTGACGTCCCAAAGCGCTTCACAGAATATACTGTAGAGTGAATTGACTGTATATTTATGGGCGAATTGCATTACTTGGTCACAGGCTTCCAATCAGCATCAAAAATCGCTGAGAATCCTTAATTGTCAATCCTGGACAAACCTCAAGATTCCTCCAGAACTTTATTACTTTTACAACAGAGTTCAGTCAATGGATGTTGCCATAAACAGCTCAGACAGTAAATTTAAAAGGTTTCAAAGCACAAAATCTTAATCATCAGATGGATGAGGTTTAAACAAAGTTCTCCAAGATATCTATATCATTGGGCACAAGCCAACTTTAGATAACTATTAGACAGAAGGAGTATTCTTCACAACTTATTGTGCTCATTTAACTGACACCCTCTCCCCCAAAACACAGCTGCACACAAACTATGCAGTTTCATCAGTCAGGTGGAATTATTTGATCTGTAACATTCTCATTGTGAAGCATTATGAACATTGCACAAGTATTGTAGATAGCACAAAACCACTAGTACACTGAGGCACTGGCCTTTGGGAAACTATTCAAATTTAGCAAATAATCAAATAGGCGCTTGACTGAAAAGCAAGCACAGAAGCAGCAAAATAATCGTGTGATGTTATGCAAAGGTACAAATCTTTGATCCTCGAAAAGCCAATAAAAAACAAAAGCTAAATCGGAGTGATTACTTTTTCTTGTGCTGAGTTTGTCATTCCCACTGCACTAGCTCTACTGGATTAGACACTGATAAAAAATCAGCAGTAGCCAGTTTTATGATTAATTATTTGAGTTAGGCAGCTCAAATCCTTTGACAAGAGCATGGCATCGTAAATGTGTGAAACAAGTTACCAACCTGTGACTCCTTAGCAAAAGTATATCTGTAGCTAGCAGGTCAATGCCATAGCTTTTGATTCTTTCCATCACTATCTTCCCCAGAACTGTTTTCCTTCCAGTTTGCTGCTTCACATTAATGGATGCAGGTTGCCATAATACCCACCACAGGAAGAGGAGTGCTATACCAGTATTTGACAAGAGTTCAAAGTACATACATGCAATCATAATGGAAACTGAGGTTTTGTGTGTGGCTGTGTGTATTGGGGGGGGAGATGTTAGTTAAATGAAACAATAAGTTTAAAGAATAATCCTTCTGTCTAATAGTCATCTAAAACGTCTAATTTCATTAAACCTCACAATCAGTTGATTCAGATTCTGTGCTTTAAAATCTCCTCCCCTCATTAAATGCTTCCTGAGCATTGATGTCTAGGATGGTCCTTCCTGATCACTGATTATCTAGGATGGTGAGACCTCAGGCCACATAACCTTAATTTCCATGGTAGTACAATGGTTGAATCACAAACGCATTATGAACTTTAATATGAGATTTTGGTTGCTCTATCAGTGGTTTCTTCAAACTTCTTGGTCCACAAGCAATCAGCTCTTACTTCTACATTCTTAATCCTTCATCTATCGACATTCCTGGCCTCATTATCACCCATGATCTCAAATGGAGTACTCCATTTGTAAAGCTGACCCTAAGGGGGGTCAAGCTTGCTTTTTTATACCATATGCTTGTTTTAACCTGAGGTATGTAGGAACGTCAACTCTGTTAAAGGATGGTATACCACTCGCATTTCTGTGGTGGGTCTTGGGGCTCTTGCACTCCTGGACAGTTTGTAGGAAAAGATTCATCAGCCAATAGGCCTTCCTGCCAGCTATGGTCTCTGATCTCTGTCCCCATGGTAACCTTTCTGGCTTTCGTTTAGTACATCAATAGTGCTGTTCATATCACCTAAATCCCATGGAATTGGAAACTTGTCATTTACTTTCAGTGTCTATATAACAGCGCACCTTCTCCTAGTCATTAAATGTAACTTTGCCCAATTATACTGTCCCGTTCACAACTGCTGACAACTGGATAATGAATATATATATATACTGTTGTCTTTGCACGATTACAATATCTGAAAGTTAATTTTTTCTGAGGGATTAACCTAAACTAGAATTAGAAATATACCCCAAAGACAAACGTTAGCTTCCAATTATACATCCATACAATTATTTGGCATTCATGAATGTATCCTCAATATGGTATTTGATTTTCCTTTGTATTGTCTGCAAATTGCGTAGACTGTGTCAGAATCATTTCTCAGCTTCCCTTTTATCTAAGTACAAGTGGTTACAGGTTAGCAATAATACATGTATCATTATCAGTTATATGGGGAAAAGAGACCTGTAACAGAGTATTTGCAACAGAATAGAGAGGCTTGGATGTTAACTTTGAATAATGAAAAGATTTAGGTTTTTCATAAAAACAACTTTCATAAAAGTTACGCCCAAAGAGGTCAAGCTTATGAAGTGGAATTACAAAAGGGTATAAAACTCAGAAGAACTTTCCAAGATTCATCACATCTGGTTCATGTTTGATTTTGAGGTAGAAATGCTCTTACAATTCAGGGGTGAAAATGATTGCTGCTGCTGATTTAATAATAATAATGATCCTTGCATTTGATACAGCGTTTTTCACATCTTATCGATGTCCCAAAGCGCTTCACAGAATATACTGTAAAGTGAATTGTATATATATTTGTGGGCGAATCACAGCAGCCAATTGCACACAGCACTGTCCCACACACAGTCATGAATTGAAATGACCATTTTTTAAAATTATTGTGGGTTTTTTTGGAGGGATTATTATTAGGCACGTGGAGTAAGGAAACTTGCCCAAGGTTTCCCCCTGACCTGCTAGATTCAAACACAGGTCTCCCAGCTTGCAAGACAAGTGCTCTAACCACTGAGCCACAGGAGCTCCACATTTAGCAATTTACAACTGATGGGAAGCTAGAACATTAGCCATTTAGCAGGTTACAGTATGAAGCAAAACCAAAACATCAAAATAAAGCCAATTTCTCAAGTATTCAACACAAACTGCACAAAATCTGAGAAATTTTCTAAACTTTAGTGACCATAGATTTAAAAGACTGATATTTCAAATATCAGGTGTTATGTTATGCAGCTGTTGAATTCTCTATTCTACATACTTTTTAAAAAAAAACTTAAGTCAAAGAACTGGAGACCAATCGGAATGAATGAGGAGGACAAGTTTATAGGTTTATGGGGAGAGAGCATAGGAGTAGGATTAATTTGGATAGATCTTTTCAAAGACCCGCTACAGATTCGATGGGCCAAATAGCCTCCTTCTGTGCTGTATAATTCCATGAATGAATGAACAAAGTGCGGATTCCCAAGTTAAATTCATGTTTCACAAAGTCAAATTAGGCCTGTAAACATACCCAACTTTTCAAACTTCTACCACAATACTCCAAAATTGCCAGCATTTACTTTTAGCCTCCCCCATTAACAATGCGAGAGCAAAACTCTAAACTGCCAGGCAAATGTCGTTTTGGCTATAAAAATTACAGGTTCAAGATACGAGCTGTAAATGTTACTGTTCACTTTCTAAAATGGTGCATCTGGAACTACTGAAATGTTGGTTAAATTAGATAATTGTAAGAATCCAAACCCATCCAGGCACAAGTATTTAACTTGGCAAAGTGCACACTAATAAACAGCCTCTGGCATTGTCTTTGACACACAATACCATCGGAGGATCACCTAAACATTCAATTAGAAAAGGATTCCTGAAATAATATGTCATTTCTACTATTCTTGAAATGAATGTATTATGGCTGTTTTTCAAAACTTTGGCTCCCTTGCCCATAAATTTCTGCCTGAAACCTCACAGCCTTCGAAACAAAAACTTAATAATGGCAACATTCATTCATTTGCTTTCCAAAATATCTTCGTCTCCCAAGATATGGTGTCTCTAGTGCCATATATAATGCTATACTCTTCAAAAAAAATCTGATCATTATTTGTTCTTAAGAGCCATGGCACCCAAGCCTCCATGATTCCTTTCTATTTGTCAAATAATAATTTAATGAGAGACACTCTGCATTATGGAGGATATGGTTCTTACGATCAACACAACTAAAATAACCATAATTATCCAGACGAGCTAATACAGTACACAAGGCACCCAAAGTCTCAATTCGTTACTTCCAGTGTCATTCTGAGCCTTATCCTTCCAAATAGAGAAATAATCTTTTTTTTTTAAAGTTGTTGAAACAATGTGAACAATTTAGATTGCTGCAAATATCAACTGTAAATTCTAATCCTTACAAATACATCCTTGCATCAAAGTGAAGAGAAGATAACTAATATTGCTGACAATGAACACACATTTTTCAGCCCTCTGGTGCTCTAAAATGCATTCCACTCTATAATAATGCTTTCATATGATATAGTGGCTTATCAAGTCTTCTAGGTGTCTCAGAGCAGGTGAAATGAACCTGCTAAAGTGAACTGACTACATATTTTGTGGGTAAAACTCTCAGGAGAATGTTCAGTGCATATTAAGACTGATAATTATCGCTGTAATAAAATATAGTAATAATAATAATCCTTGCATTTGATACAGGGGTGAGAAGCAGGGGAAGATAGGTGACAAAGGCACAGAGTTGGCTTTCAGAGGAGGGTTAAAATAAGAAAGAGTGCAAACAGTAGGGATTGTGGGAGAGCTGCAGGGATCATGGGAAAAGTGCTGAAAAGTCAGTCACCAATGGTGCGCTGATTTGAAGGGAGTGAGATACAACATGCTAAATGAATAGATTGTAAGGCAGGGGACTGGTTTTGATATAAATTGCAATTATCTCCAATGGACTCTTAGCAAGTAATTGCATGGCAATTAAAAAGGCAATATTCTTTTGAAAGGAGGCTCACCCCCCCCCCCCCCCCCCTTCCCCCGCATTCATTCTATAGAGCTCCCCGAACATGTCTGGATTGAAGTAATGTTTGCTTTTGTATAGAAATGTTCTCGGGGAGAGGCTTGAAAAAACGTTTGTTTACACTGCAGCAGATTTCCCTGGTAGGAAAGAAAAACTTCGGTGCGACTTTTGCTTGATTTTTTAAAATACAAAACACACACACACAGACAGAGTAAATGCCAGTCCCAATGAGCCAGCTGATTTCAAAGACAATCGCAATCCATGGAGAGGGCTAAAAAAAAATCTCTCACAAATGCCACCACAGACACCGAACAGTGGAGGGGTGCATTATGCACCAGGAAGCAGAAAAAAAAAACCTTGAGGGTGGCAGAGAGAAAGGAAAGCAAATCAAGTACCTGACCCTGAACTCTTTCTCTCTCCCATTCCCCCCCTCTCCCCCCCCCCCCCCCCCCCCCCCACCAACCACCACTCTCTCTATCTTCCTCCCCCAATCAGGATGGCCTGAAAAGCCCGCTCGATGTCTTTTCAGGGACAACTACAATTCGGCCCGAAACCACAAGGCTTCTACCTCATCCTAAATGTGGGCTCAATCCGAATCAAGAGAGAAGTCAACCAAAATGGCGCTCCACATCTAAAATATAATTTAACCGGAGGTCGCCATGTTGTCCATTTGCTCGCAGACAAAGTGGAGGAAGGGGAGAGGAAGAGAGGGGGGAGGGTGTCAGCATCCGCCTGCGTGCAGGGAGAGAGAGAGAGGCCTGTGGGATTGCTCATAGCAACAGCCATCCTTCACCACAAAAACACAGCCTCAGGGCAACGACACAAGCACCTGGAGTCGCTGTTTGCAAAGCTCAAACTCGGGGTGTTTAGAGACCTGAGCCCCTACTCCATCTCGGGGATGCAATGCCGACAAGCTGTCCTTGCCCAGCTTCCTTTGCTGGGCAAGGGGTTAACATTCTCTCTCTTCCCGCCCCCCCCCCCCCCCCCCCCCTCCATCCTAGGCCTCCGTTTTAGGCAAGCCCCAGGCTTTGCGGCCCTCGCTGAACATCAGCCGCTAAACCAGGCAGAGTGTGTGAGAGAGAGAGAGAGAGGGGCATCAGAGAGAAGGGGAAGCCTCAATCACAACAGCCAGACTCGACCCATCACACCCGCTCTTGACTTCCCCTGAGGCGTTGGTGATGCCGGGGTGAATGGTGATGGCATTCCTACACAGCCACCTCCAGTCGCCCGGTTGGTTAGAGCCAGGAGGTGTAGGCCGCAGAGAGATGCCCGGGAGGAGGGAGAAAGGCGGTGACAGAAAGTGACTGACCAGCACTGGAGGTGGAAGGCGGCCGGGCAGTGATCGCAGCATAGCAGATCCCCGCCCTCCTTACAGCTGTCGCAGGTGTCGTGGTTGGTGGCCCGGCCGCTCCTGCGTGGCTCCTTCTCCAGCCTCCTGGCCTTCTTGTCGTTCTCGTCGCTCTTCGGGGGAGCCAGCAACGCTTGGATCTTCTGCAAGAAAAGGAGGGTGTGCGGGTGGTAGAGGGTAATGAGCACGGGAGAGAGGCCTCGGCTTTAACACACACACACATACACACACAAGAGACGTTCCCCCACACACAAGCCACCACATACATACAGCACATAAAAGAGAAAATCTCCCCCCCCCCCCCCCTCACTTCCACAACTAATTCCTGACTCCCATCGTTTAACAGTATCCATTCAGCATCATTATTATGATTATATCATCTATTTTACATTTTAGCATCTTCACAATGCTGCGAGCCAGGTTAAGATTCCTGTGCCTCTCTCTCCCCCCACCCCCCCAGGCTTCTTTCTTATTGATTGCGATTGCAAAAAATATATAAATACATTTCCCACGGTGCGCCGATGCTGAAACTCACCTCCATCAACCCTCCAGAGGTGTCCAAGTCGTACACAATCGTCTTGGTCTCCATTTTATCCCACATTCAAAACGCCGCCGCTTCCAGTCTCTCCTTTATATGTGTATATAAAACAATTCCTTCTCTCCCCTCCCTTGCCTTGTTGCTTGGGGAGGATTGCGATTGGGTAGGTGGTGGGGGAGGGGAGGGGGGGGGGGGGGCGAATGCACGTAACAATTTTTCCAATAAACCGCATATAAAGGGGAGAGGGAGGTTGCAAATCCTGTGTGGGATTGTCAGTATTTTGGGCTGCCGTCGTTCTTTCTTCTCCCTCCTCCACACGACAAAAAAAAACGCTTTCCTATATTTATAGAGATATCGAACAGGTCCTGAAGCTCCCCCTTCTCTTCCTTTCCACTCAGGGCTCGATCCTTTGGCGGTGCAGGCGAACACACTGAGAGAAACAATCCTGGTCGAGTTCCCAGATGGAGAAGGGGGCAGATTGTGTATATAAACAAAAATTACCGTCAACACCCCCCCCCCGCCCCCACTCTCAAATATATATATATATAGATAAAGTATGTGTGCGTCTTACAAGGGCCTTCCCCGCCCGAGTCAGTCACTCATCAGCCGCTTGTACATTCACTGGGGTCCGGGGCAGCAGCAAAGCCAGGCCTCGGCCACGGCCTAGCTGACACGAAGCCCTCCTCGAGCCGGACTAACAAGAACCCCGTCGAACCGCTCCGCTTCCATCCGTGCGAACTGGGAAACCGGGAGCTCCGGGCAGTGGCGGCGGTGAATGGGCTGAGATGTGGTGATGGTGAGGAGGGTGAGAAAAGCAAGACGGCGGCGATGGTGGTGGTGGCTGCTGTGGCGCCGAACCGTTTCTCAGCCGGTAATAATCCTTCTTCACGCTGCGAGTGGCAGGACTTGCACGGAGACACGCTCAGGTCTGACACGGTGTCCGAAGGAGACGCTTGAACCCCCCGCCAGCCGTATACACAAACCCCGCGGCCGCCGAGCTCTCGCCTCACATTTTTTTCTTCCCCTGCCTCCAACTTGGCGCAAACTTTCCACACACACATCACACGCACTGCGCAGGCGCCGCGACGCCGACCCCCCCCCCCCCCCCCCCGCTCCTCCTCGGTACGCATGCGCACGAGCGCCGGAGCATCTCATTGAGCAGGCGCGAGCTCGATTCACGGCGGGTAGCTCCCCACTACTGCGCACGCGTAAGGTGGCAGGAGGCGGAGTAGAAGGTAGGGGTGTGTGGTGGAGGGAAGCTGGGAGAAGAGCGGCTCCTACTGCGCAAGCGCGTTATTTCACGATTCATCCGCCGCTCGGGAGTGGATGTTGGGAGGGGGGTGGGGGGCTCATGGAAGATAACGATCTCTTAGTGCGCACGCGCGCTCTGTCGTTCGAGAGCATGCGCGTACGATGTGAACGCCGGCCCGACCGCTGCGCACGCTCCGTTGGACTTTCTGCGCACGATCTCACTGCGCAAGCGTCGCCCATCTTCACCCGCCCTCCCCCCTTTCAACTCATGTGTCTGATGTCAACACGCACCCGCGTAAGGCAAGAATTTAACCATCGGCTGCGCTTGGCTTCGACTGAGCATGCGCGGTTTCCCTGACGACCACCATCACCCATCCATCCACTACGCATGTGTTCTTTATTCAGACCACGGCTTTAAAAAAACGTCTTTTGGGGCGTAAGGTGGGGAGAGGGAGAGAAGGTCGCTTGTAACGAAAACGGGCACGTATGCGTCAGTGTCTGTCCCCAAAATTTGAAATGCTTCGTCAAACGATAGACAGCGCCTTAAACGCCGACGCTGAGCAAAATAGAAAGAAAACGTGGGCTAATTAATAGTGAGCTAATTGTGCGTGTATGTGGTGTGTTTGACATTTGGGCTGCACAGCGCCGCCTGCCTGCGGTTCAGGACGGGCAGCGACGGCCTACACACAACACCCCCGCCCTACTGCGCAAGCGCCGTTTCATCCCCGACCCGCCATGTTGCAGCAATCACGTGCCCCAGACGTTACCGCGCGGAGGCATCTGGGGTTTGGAGTTCACGGCGGGCATCGAGATCACCCCACGTGATCCTCAACTGCTTTGTAACACATCAACATGGCTGGACCATTTTGGTGGGGGGGTTTTGTCCCCGAGTTATATTTATTACATGTTGTCCACCATTTCCCAAGCCGCCAAAATCACTGCTCTGGGACGCTGCCCCGCGTGAAGGGCGCTATAATGAATGCAACTTGTTGTGTTTGTTTATTTGTTTTGCTGTGGCAGTCCTGGAGCTCAGTGGTCAGAGCACTCGCCTTGCAAGTGGGAGACCTGGGTTCGATTCCCGGCATGTCAGGGCGAAACCTTAGGCAGGTTTCCTTACACCACACACTTGATAATAATCCCTTAAGAAAAAAATAATAAATTGGTCACTTCTGTCCATGACTTTGTGGGATACTGGTGTGCACAATTGGCTGCCTCGTTTCATCCAAATACACAGTCAATTCACCTTGCAAAATATTCTTTGAAGCGACTTGAAGCACAATTCAAAGAAGAAGGTTTTCAGGCGGAGCTGGCAAAAGGGGAGACGTGTTGCAAGGCGGAGGGATTGAGAGAGAATGTTCCGAGGCGTAGTGGCTGAAAGAAGCGTGACCTCTGATAGTGGTGTGCAAGAAGCATGACCTCCGATAGCGGTGTGCAGGAGGCTGGCCAGTCGAGTGGTGGATTGGGGAGTGAAGAGGTCAGAGAGGTAGGGAGGTGTCAGGGACTGAGTAGATTTGAACACAAGTGTGAGGATCTTGAAGTCAAACTGTTCGGTGATCGGGAGTCAGTGGAGCCAGAACTGGTGAGATATGGGTAAGGAGTTTAGTCTGGGTCAGTATGCGGTGACAGAGCTCTGAATAAGCTGCATCATTGTCCATGCATTTGTCACATCAAGGCTTGACTATGGAAACTCCCTCCTTATTGGCCTTCCCTTCACAAGCTGCAGATCATCCAGAACTCAGCAGCTCGTGTCCAATCCCACACCAGGCTCTGCGACTACATCAGTCTCACCTTCGGCCGGCACCATTGGCTCCCTATCCTCCCAACCTCGGGTCCTGACCCAAATCAGGGTCGTGGGGGTCCTCAGTTGGGTTACAAAGAATCATCACAATTTTAAAACAAAATTTGAAAGTTCAAAATGCTTTTTTAATGCTAAAAAAGAGCTCAAGAGTGAGTGACACCGCCGAACAATTTTTAAAAATGAAATAGGGTACTTATGAGTTGCCCTGAGTCCAAAAAGAGACAGATAATGTTTTGGCTGAGCTTTGCTTTGGTCGCAATGTCGCCCCCTAGTGGTGGGTGGACCGATTGGAGGCTAATTTTGGTCACAGCAAAAAATGGTTGGGAACCTCTGCTCTAAAGGAATAAATTCAATATCTTCGTCCTCACTTTCAGAGCCATTCACGGCTTTGCCCCCTCCTATTTCTCCAACCTGCCGAATCCCTATGAACCTGTCCGCTCTCTCCATTCGGCGAGCTCCGGTCTGCTCCATGTCCCCTGCCCACCCCGCCCTACCATTGGTAGACAGACTTTCACCCTCTTTGCCCCCATATTCTGGAACTCCATCCCACAGTCCCTTCGCCTCGCTTCCTCCCTTGCCTCCTTCAAGGCTGGTCTCAAGACCCTCCTCTTCGAACATGCCTTCTGCTGCCCTCATCATCCCTCCATCCCCTCCTAACTCTCTCCCTCCCCTATACCCTGCCCGTCCCCCTTGCTCGGGTTCCGACCTGATTGTTCAGAGCCTTGGGATGTCCTGCTGACATGAAAGCCGCTCTATAAATGTCATTTTGTTGTTGTTGCAGCTTTTGCAGAACGGAGCTGGGGAGATTGTATAGGAGTATGTTTGAGTAATCCAAGCGTGAGGTGACAAATGCATGCACATGGGTCTTCGCTGCATTTGGGTTAAGGCAAACAATGTGGCGGGGAGGTGGAGGTAGGCGGTCCTGGTCAGGGACCGGATGTGGGGGTGGAAGCACAGTTGGGGGTCAGGCTGGATGCCTGGATTGCGCACTAACAGCAGGACGTGCTGACAACTCCCAGTGTTCTCAAGGTCAACCTTTGTGGATGTAACTGGTCAAACCCAAACAGTTCCTCTACTGTATACTGGGAGGTGTCCCCAAGCCTTGACCCAGGCCAACCTGTGCCTAATTCTCTCCAGAATTAAGTAAATGGGGTGCATCTCTTGTGTGGAGGGGGGGAGGGGGGGGGGGGGGGTGGAGAGAATGTGCATTCCATTCCAGACATGGAAATTTCCACATGCAATTGCCAGGCATGGAACTCTGGGTTGGATATTCTTAACCACTGTGATGGCTTTTGGCATGTGTCATACACCCACCTATGATATTAAAAAAAAGTGCCAAGCTATGATGGAATGTGGGAATACTGTATATGATGGGGTTTAAATCAATCACCTGAAGCCGTTGAATAAACTAGAGAGCAGGTTGTAATTCAATACAATATTAAGATTGAAAAGAATAGTTTCTGAATCTCTTACACACATTTTTCAACAACAACAACAACAATTTACATTTATATAGCGCCTTTCACGTCGGGAGGACGTCCCAAGGCGCTAAACAAGAGGCGTGTGACCCGAGCTGGGAGGGGAGTGTTTGGGAAGGGGTGAAACACGAAGGGGAGGTAAAAGATTTATAATAATAACAAGGGATTTATAATAAGTCCAATGCGCCACTCTGATTCAGAAGCCAGACCATCAGCAGTTCTGGAAGAACATCAATGAACCCTGACGATGTACAAATCTCTACAATAGATCATCATTAACCAGCACCTCCACAAGCTACATTGTAAACACTATCCTCATTTCAGCAGTTGCAAACATAATCATTGTATTCACCAGCAGTTCTGAGACACAAAAGGCATTGTGAAGAAATCTTAACATGCAGGGGAGACCGCACCATTTCTACCTTGTTCAATAAATCATGAATGAAATTGCATAATTGTAACATGCATGGTTTACGCTGTGATGCTTTCAAGGAATTTTGGCTTCTGATCCAAATGCATTTACCTTTCATAAACCAAGGTGTTACATACACCCTGCCTTTTTGGAGGGGAGTGGTTTAGCGTGAAATGTGTGCAGAGAGAGCATTAAATTCCTCATCTCACCCACCGTTTCTAACGCTAGCAGCACTTGACTTTACTTTTCATTCAGCTGCTTGCTGTGTTCCATTTTATTTTTGGCACGGTATTAAAAGTTCAGGCGCTAACCCTTGGGTGCTAGCCTGGGAAGTAAATTGGTGGTCCAATCTGATTCATTTAAAGAAATGCTGGATTCTCACCAAATTTCAATACAAATCAATTTACATTTATACACAGCCTTGTATGTCTCAAAGCGTTTTGCACAGCTGGCACCCCCTGAGTGGGAGGGGAGAGTAAGGACCAGAGCATGGCTAAAAGTGAGCAAGTTGGACAGACTCCAGGATGGAGCTCTAGAGAGTGGGGGCAAAATGGATAAAAGCTCACCCGCCTGCTGATGGGGGTGGGGAATAGGACGCTCAACATGAATTGAGCTGAACAAACAGAGCTTTAGACTGGCATGGTAGGGATGTTGGATGTCCCAGAGGTCGAGTGGAGCAAGGCGAGGCCTTAGGGGTAAAAGTTTCCCCTCGTCCTCTCCCACCCCCTACCCACAAAATTAGATCAATTAATTTTCTTGTGTGCTGAAATTTCAAATGTTTCGACAGTAATAAAAATAACACAGAGGCACAAAACGGTTGTTCGTATTTAAAATAAAATTTAATAACTTGTTCATTAAAGTTTACAACAACATCAAAAAACAAATGCTTGACTGAACATAATCCTAATACTCAGACAATGTGATCCTCACGATAAATCTGTTCATGACAGGCAGGAAGAATTAATCCATCTCAATCCTGACTCAAACCCAGGGTTTCACAAACCAAAGCTTTACGAATGCATAGAAACCAGAGTTTCAAACCATAGCTGCACTGTTTAAAGCAAATCAGTGAATAGTTCCATTCAAATCACATTCAGAAAAGGTCCTTTAAATGAGAAGGGTGGGGCGATACTATAGGTACTATTTTCAATGCAAAGTTATAATGCAACATACTATATCATTTGGCAATATAATGTACATAGGAACACAACTTGTTATTTTGTAAATACGGCTCAAATATGGCTGAGAAATTGCCTAGTAAAATTCTAACATCCCACCAGATGAATGGAAATAAAATTTCCGAAAGAGCACACAACTGCGTTTAATTTACACATTATGTAACATGGCTACAATACAGGAAACACATTTCTAAATAGACATTTGCAGTGCCCTTTCCTGTTGGCCTTACAATGGGGTTGTGTGTGGCATCAAGTGTGTCAAATTAATACTTTCAGTGATGACACATCCTGACACTAGCAGATAGCTCGCTTCCTCTTTGAAAGTTTATCGCCTTCCCCGCACTTTGGACAAAGCTAACTTTATCAGTCAAGAGAGAAGCAATTTTCGAGTTTTTTTTTTCTTGTTCGGGTGGCGTTTCAATGGGCCAACAAAAAAGGAGCCTAAGCAGACGGAGAAAATAAAATGGCATTTTCTAGTTACAGTTACACAATTGACACACAGCATCAAAAAGTGCTTGCGATGAATCTTTTTGAGAATACACCTATTGCAAGGTTCTTTGGAATCAGAGAGTCATGGAATATTATAGCACAGAAGGAGGCCATTTGGCCCATCCTGCCTGTGCCTGGGCCTGCGTTGGCCCTTTGGAAGAGTTACCCAAACAGTCCAACTAACCCACTCTTTCCCCATAACCTTGCAAATCTTTCCCGTTCAAATACCTATCCAATTCCCCTTTGAAAGCTGTTGTTTGATCTGTTTCAGGCATGGCATTCCACACAGTGACATCTCCAGAAAACAATTCTCATCTCCCCTCTGGTTCTTTTGCGAATTATCTTAAATCTATGTGCCCTGTTTACTGACCCACCTGCCAGTGGAAACAGTTTCTCCCTACTTACTCTCATCAAAACCCCTCATCACTTTGAACACCGCCATTAAATCTCCCCATAACCTTCTCTGCTCTAGAGAAGAACAATCCGAATTTCTCCAGTCTTTGATAATCTCAGTAGCTGAGCGGAACTAGGGTACCAACTCTCCTAAATTCTGCTTCATGTTGTGTTGCAGAAATACTCTCATTTCAGTCTTAATGCACAACTTACATCTTTCAAAGGAAGGTTATTATAATGCTAATGGCTTGTGGTAGGCAATGATATTAAGTGCCATTCAGATGCAATTCAATCACTTTTCTCCTTTCACCAGAGAATTATTACAAAAATATGAATTTTGTACAATAATAAATCCACATTTGACAAATATATTCCAAGTAGTGGGGGGAAATCACATTCCAGCAGTAACACTTGTCAAATGGAAATCTTTTATAAACTATCGCACAGAACGAGGTTTGTGTTAGTGACAGTCATTGGTGACTGCTTGCTTCCAGTCTGGTAGCATTCATCCCACATCTGTCTCGAAACCAATTTCACACCAAAAGATACTGAGCAGTCTCACCACAGGTCAGATTATACAGATTAAACACAGCGATTTCCACCCAAATAAAAAAGTCTTGATTCCAAGTGGCGATTGACATGAAGCACATTAGCCATGCCACACACTAAATAGGATTTGTCAAGATTTATGGGAGAAATCAAATGCACATTACAGTACGTGAATTACAGGTGGACGAAAGCACGATGGTGTCCAAAGAAAATAACACAGATGACAAGCGTTTATCCATTTTTAAAAGAGCACAGTGGTTCAACAGGGCTAAACAAATTCATTCTGAATCATGCATCTAATCTGTAGAGATAATATTCTGCTCATAGAATCATGGAATTTTACAGCACAGTGGGAGACCTTTCAGCCCATCAATCCTGGGAACTGCTCCGAGAAATAGCTTCGAAGTTTTATTTACAGGAAAATTGACTTCACAAACTGGCTGCCGCGGTTGCCCACAAAAATAGTCACTCCAATTTACATTGGATCCTGTGAAGCGCTTTGGGACATCCTCCTGAACACGAAAGGCGCTGTATCGTTATTAACATTAGGCGCTAAGAAAGAACTATTAGTGTTGCAATTGTCTTGAAAGTCAATTAAAAGCATCGGCAGCTTCCAAATGAATCATTGTCACGAAACGCCGGCTAAAAGCTTCAGTTTGAGGTGGAATCTCAGGACCGCTGTGCAACACGGAAAGCAAAGGGAGAGCGAGACAACAAAATAATTAAATGGGGGTGGGGGGGGAGCACGGAACAGTAAAAGGTCTGGCCTCTTTGATGGACGAGGAGCTGCGTTTTAGTGGCTGTGTTCTGCAAACTGTATATCTAGACAACTTTACGCACCGTGAGAGTATGTAAATGCCTCCTCGGTGCAGTCTGACGGGCAGACGTGCCTGGAATGGTTATGAAGCTACCAAATACCTTCCCGACTCCTTGAGACATTATTGTTGCAGTTCATTGAATGGCCAGGACTTTTGTGGGACCTGATGCCTCGGAGTATTGAAATTGAAAGCCAGGCAATAATCAACGCCACCCGGTGGCCTGAGGGTACAAGTGAAATGACAGTAACAGGTGTTCCGAAAGGAATCGGAAAATATCAATGGGACAAGGTAGCATTGCGAGGTCAGGTGTGATACATGATGGAGGGGTATAAATATACCGTATATCAGATGATCTCTACAATCAGCGCATGCTATTAACATCTCGGGATACTATTGTCCACCTCCGCAGCATCTGGGAAAGCAGAGCATTACACTAACTGTGGGCCATCAGCCAAACGTGGACCTTGATATGATCCCTGTGATGGGCATCCAACGCATTAGCTTGTTCCACGGTCCAATTCAAAGTTGTTGTTTTGCCAGCCACAACACCCCCACCCCCCCAAACACACACAAAAAACGGGACGGTTTATAATCATAAAGTTACAAGTTATAAAGTTTCACCTATCACACCCAAATTTTGGTTCGACATTGGCACATTTCATTAGAGAACGTGAAGGATTTATCCTCTTCGCCTCTGGTACTGCTGCTGAAATCTTGATGCATCACTATCCCCCACAGCTGTCTGTGTGTGTATATATGTGTGTGTGTGTGTGTGGTGGGGGGGGAGGATGAGGGTGTTGGGGGAGGTGAAATTTGCTGCGCGCAAATAGGCTGCCGCGTTCGCCCACAAAACACACAAGAGACACCGCTTTAAAGCATATTATGTGAAGTTCGTTGAGATGTCTCGGCAGCGTGTTAAAGCGCTGTGTCAAATGCGAGGATTATTATCAGTAGTGGTATTATAATTGCCTGGAATTGTCTGTGACTCAATGTATTCTGCTGAGTTACAGTAGGTCGGAAACCAGCTGACTCCCGGCCTCAGTGGTTAGTGTAATGCACTGTGAAAAGATGTGGATAAAATATGCATAATTACCACAATTTTTACATTTGAAAACAAATGAATAAATACATTGTTAAAAAGGTCTAGAGTCCAAGACTTTTAGCTCTTCTAGAGTGGCATTCTTTAACACTGAAGGATAAGATTGCGGCATTATTTACGTGGCTGTTTCTCTACAATGGGCACGGAAAGAAATGACAGGTACACTGAACACGCAACTTGAAAACTCACTGCACAAGCAGATTTGACGTTATTTTGTTTGTTTGTTTTTTGCCGAAAGTGCTGCTATTCTCTCTCAAGTCTCTGTCGCAAGAGAAAAGGGATGGTCTGAGAATCAGGCTTCGGAAAAGCGAAGAGGATGACTCAAAACAGTCGTGGAGGGGGGGGGGGGGGGGGGGGGGGGAGGAGAGGAGGTGCTGAGAAATATTCCTGAAGGCAAGACGAGCTTTTCTGCAGTGGAAAAAAAACCAATCCATCTTTAAATTGATACCTCATATTCTTGTGTCTCCTGAAAGCCAAAAACACACAGTTGCAGTGTACAGTAACAAGCAGTATTTCCCCCCCCCCCCCATGACGAGTGTGTTCGATATTAATAGCAAAGAGGCAATGAGTGGAACATTGGTGACACTATTTATTATTATTATTATTATTATGCATTCCCATCGCTGGTATCTGATTATTTCCCACCTCACGCAGTCTCAGCCAGCTATCACCTCCATCGCTAACTAACACGCTGAAACCGTGCGCCTTGAGGCGTCTCAACAACGCAATGCAGGCGGCTAAATCGAATGCAAGGCTTATTATCATGAGGGAGTTTTTCACACTCATGACCCTCATGGCAGATTCCCTCCGAACACTTGCAATCGCGAAGCGTAAAAATGCGTTTCATTGAGCATTAGATGACTTTGCGTTATCTACGAGAATTGATCACTGGCTCCTTCTTTACCTCCCCCTTTAAAATTTCACGTGCAGCTATTTATTGCTTAAGGCGTCTTGACATCAGGTGAACTCTTCCTCGTCATTTTGACATCCGGAAATTGGGAAATCTCGATGTACGGCCAGCTCAGCATTCAATGCCTCGGGCAAGACCCATAGGATAATTGGAAGTCATGCTTATTCCTCATCTTTACCCCTTCAGCTGTAAAGCTTAGTGCAACCCACAATCAGTTGCGCTTTGGGTGGTAGTAAACTTTTTGTTTGCCTGACACTCTGCTAAAGCACCTGTGGCTAAACTTGCAACATTACATATTTATCACGTTTGATCGGTTACTGCGCAACAACAACATTACATTTATAGAGTGCCTTTCACGTCGGGAGGACGTCCCAATTGGCATTCAATGATGGGACAGCCAGACCAATATTATGTCCAATTATGTTAGTATTATTACATATGCTCCATGTCCACTGCCCGACCTGCCCTAACATCGGCGGCTGGGCTTTCAGCTTCTCTGCCCCCCCACACTCTGGAACTCCATCCCACAGTCCCGTCACCTCGCTTCCTCCCTCACCTCCTTCAAGGCTGGTCTCAAGACCCTCCTCTTCGATCGTGCCAACTGCTGCCCTCCCAATTCCCTCCCTCCCCTCCCCACTAAACCTGCCCCTCTCCCTTGCTCAGGTCCCGACCTGACTGTTCAGCGCCTTGGGATGTCCTCCCGACGTGAAAGGCTCTCTGTAAATGTAATATTGTTGTTGTCGTCGTCGTAAATATCCTACACTTGAAGTACACATCAGACATGAACGATATACCTGGTCCATTGCCGTAGACCATCGCCCGCAAAGTACACAGTCACTACACTTATATCCTGTGAATGCTCGTTGAGGCGCCTCGAAGATGTGATCAGGTGCTAGATCAAATGTGAGGATTGCCACTATTATAGGCCCCCCCACAGACACTCAGCTGCACTAACAATTGTTTTGAAGTGGTGTAAGTTGTTTTTTTGACGGGCTGCCTTCGAACCCTATGTAAAGTAAGTTTTTGGTGCAAAGTTCTGTTACCTGCTCGGCTCCGGGTGGGTTGTTGCTTGCCCGCCGCAGAAAATGGTGGCAGGTTTGTCTCAGAGCCTAGGCCCCACCATAATCGGTAAGGAGAAAGCACAAAAGAAAAGGGATAGGGAATAATGAACAACGGCAAACACGGATGAACGGATGCCAAGCACTTTAATAATAAATTAATATTCATTCACAGTGATCACACACTGAAAAGTCACACAGTCAGTCCAGCTGTGGACTCAGCATCCTTTCGAGTAAATAACAATCACGTGGTTTCTGGCCTGTACAGTTCTGTCATTTCAATTCCATTTCTTTACCTCCCTCCCTTCCTCCCTCCCTCCCTCCCTAGCATTAAACCCCAGTATCAATAGAACACAGGAGACTTCTGTCCTGTTTTATACTCCTCTTCCCTTCCACGTCATTTGGGATACAGCTATCTGGAGACAAAATGATTGCAAAGCAAAAAGTAAAGGGCTTTAAAGTTACAAAAAGATTCGCTAAGGTGGCCGAAATAGGCTGTTTCCTCTTGCGGATCCGTCCCAAATAAATATAAGATAGCCAATAACAGACCTAAAGAGAGTTTAGGAGGAACTTTGTCGCGTGGACACTGCTGGAAGTTATGCTTCAAGCAGAAAGTATCAATATATTTAAGAGGGAACTTGAGGTATTCAAGAGGGAGAAGGGAGGGGAATAGGAGAGGGGTTGGGGGGCTTGTGTGGGGTGTAAATACCAGCCCGGACTTGAATCGAATAGCCTAATCCTGTGCTGTGAGGATCTATCTAATTCTATATAGAATTACCCACTAAACTCAAATGAATTGGCTATTCATTGCTTGTTTACAAGTTGCTCTTGTAGATTAGCCTTGATCTAAATAACATTTGTTACTCTAAATAATGTTGTTTCTATATAACACTGGTCCTACACATTAACACTGGTCCTGTTTAACACTGTTCGCTTTGTTTCAAACCAGTTTCATTTTGTAAAGTGCTTTAATTTGTTCATTTGATAATAATATAATACAATGCACTTAATATAGTGCTTTTCACGTCTTCTAGACGTCCCAAAGTGCTTCATAGAATATACTATAAATTGAATTGACTGTATTTTTATGGGTGAAACAGAGCAGCCACTTGCTCATAGCAGCGTCCCACAAGCAGTTGTGGATTAAAGTGACCAATTTATTTAAAAAAATCTTGAGGGATTATTGTCAGGTGTGTGGAGTGGAGTAAGAAAGCTTGTCCAAGGTTTCGCCCTACCGGGAATCGAACCCAGGTTTCTCACTTACAAGGGGAGTCCTCCAACCACTGACCTAGAGGACATTTTTTTAAATGTAAAAGCTGCTAGATGCAAGATGTTATTATAAAGTAGAAATATAATAAATGTTGTGCAAGTTGGGGGAAACTTTTTCTGTAATAATCAGGGGAAGGGAGCAATTTAATCAAAATCTCCAACACAGTGAGCTGGCTTGAAACCACAACCTTCTGACTTGGGGATGGAGGAGAGTACTACCCACCCACTGAGCCACAAGCTGACACTCAAAAATACACCAAATATTAGAGCTAGATCCTTCATAAACAACTAATTCCCCTAAAGCGCATCGAGACATCCTGACATTAAAGACGTTATATCGAATACAAGGATTATTCTTATTATTTACTTGCAAAGGAAAAATACCAAATGTAAGAATTCTTGCACGCCTAATACCAACCCCGAAAGAAAAATGGGTCATTTTGAATCCACAACTGTTTGTGGGGACACTGCTGTGCACAATTGGCTGCCACGTTTTGCCCACATATATACACTCAATTCACTTTACCGTATATTTTGGGAAGCGCTCTGAAACGTCTAGAAGTCGTGAAAAGCGCGATATCAAATGCAAGGATTATTTTTATTACAGTATTGTAAATGTAACAACAAGAATCCCTATATTTTTTTCCTGTTTAACACTTGGTGGTTTTCTAATTAACCCCTTTGAGGTTTTGGACAGTTGTGTGAGGGCATTTTATTGCACTTTAACGTTCGGGAATATAGCAAACGTCACTCAGCATTAACACCCAAACGCCCGGTGAGCATTGCGCAACAAGTCACATTCAGTTGGTACTCAACGAAGGAGTTATATACACAGAAAAAAACATAAAACAGCAACAAGCCAACGGTTTACAAACACTTTGTAAAGGTATGTTTCCCCCACCACACCATCCCGCCAGGTATAATGCGTTCACAGACGGAAATGAAAGGGAATGTGGTGATGGGGGTGGGGGGTGGGGATGACTGACAGACACACGTACATACGCAAACATAGACGTGCACACACTAACAAGTCATCGGAAAACGCTGAACCCTCCCTCCCCCCAAAAAAAACCCGAAAATAAATGATGGTGGTCGCGATGGTTAAGTCTGGAGGTGAAGAACTGAGTCAGACGAAGGACTGATGGACGGTTGTGATGACGTCAGTGCGTTTAGTTTTGCTTTGTTTTGTTCATGCCGATGGCAATGGAGCCGGTTGATGGATTAGCGGATGTGATTGATGAGAACCCGGTCAGGTGAGCACGTGACTGTAAGGCTCCAACTCCCTCAACTGGAGGGGATCAGTACTTACTCCAGTTTCGTATATGGGATTGTCGAAGGCCGACTCCACTGTGATGTGGTCGTATGGGTGCGAGGTGGCCAGCGGCAGTCTGAGGGTTGACTTGCTCTGGAACCTGAACGCAAAGAGACACACACACACACAACAGCAACAAAATGGTTAGAGCATTCACCTCGAAGCGGGAGACCTGGGTTTGATTCCCAGAGAGAGTGAAACCTTTGGCAAGTTTCTTTACATTGCACCCTCCTCCCACCCCCCCACCCCACTGTTTACCTAGCAGTAAGTAAACACTGGTTCTCAGTCGAACGGTGGATCGATTTTTCGGGGTTAATACTGTTTCCTTCTATAATAATACTAACAAGCCAAATAAATTGAACACTCAATCCAAGACTGTTTGTGGGACACCGCTGTGTGCAATCGACTGCCACATTTTGCCCCGCAAAATATACAGTCAATTCACTTTACACGGTAACAAAAACTGGGACTGCTCAGAAGGTCAGGCAGCATCTATGGAGAAAGGAAAAAGAGTCATCGTTTTGAGTCCAGTTCTGACGAAGGCTCGTGGACCTGAAACGTTGACTCACTTTCTCCATACATGTGGGGTCCTGTAGCTCAGTGGTTAGAGCACTTGCCTTACAAGCGTGAGACCTGTCAGCGCGAAACATTGGGCAAGTTTCCTTACTCCACACGCCTAATAATAAACCCTCCAATGAAAAAACAATGGTAAAATTGGTCATTTCAACACGCGTCTGTTTGTGGGGTCGCTGCTGTGCGCAATCGGCTGCCAATCGTTTCGCCCACAAGTAATCAGTCAATTCACTTTACAGTAACTGTATATTCTGCGAAAGGCTTTGAGATGGCTACAAGACGTGAAAAGCGCGAGATCAAATGCAAGGATTATTATTATTACTTATTTATAGACGCTGCCTAACCTGCTGAGTGCGCTCAGCGATTTCTGTTTTTCTTTCAGATTTCCAGCATCTGTTTTTTTTGTTAACCTTTACAGTGCACTCTGCGAAGCCTCGCTCAGCCCTCCCTTTCCCTTCCCCTCTCTCCGCTTACCCGGGTCTGGGGAAGGGTTTACCGCTTACTTTGTGAAGTAGATGTAGATGCCACCGATCAGCAGAGCCACCACGATCACAGGGATGAAGATGGCGATGGCAAGGTTGCTTCCTTCCATCTGGTTCACTAAGGCTGCAGCCTTAGCCACTGTGTGTGTGTGTGTGTGTGTGTGTGTGTGTGTGTGTGTGTGTGTGTGCGCGCGCGCGCGGAGGGAGAGGAGCACAGGGAAAATTAGTTACAGGAATTGGGATGAAACAATTACCCGACAGCGTTGCTGTTGGCTCCGTCCCTCACTCTGATGTTACAGCAACGATTTGCATTTTAAAATGCTTCACGACAACAGCAACGCATTAGATTTACATCGGGAGGACGGCACTGGTCCTAAGGCACTGGACAGTCAAGCATTTGAACCCGAGCTGGGGATTGGGATCAGTAGGGGTGGAGGGCAAGGAGCCTGGGGATAGGAAGGTGGGCTGACGAGGAGGGTTGGGGCTGTGAAGCTTGGTCAAACAAGACGGGACTTTAAAGACAGACAGATAGGAGGTGCGGGCGGGGGGGGGGAGGGGGGGGGGGGGGAGGGGGGGGGGGGGGGCGTTGGGGGGGGCTGGGGGTGAACTGTCGGGGATGGGGGGAGAGGGGAGATTCTGACACTGACGGTGGCGGAGAGTGTGGGGGACATGCGGTGAGCCCAAGCCAGCTGGTTTACCTTCAAGCCTGCGTTCGTTGAAGTACTGGTCATAAGTGACTGAAACAAAGACAAGAGTCTGACGTTAAACTTGCCGAGGAGCAATGGAGGGACTGTTGACCCTTGATCCGCCCGCTGTATGTTTGTGATGGCGTCAAGAGTGAAACAGGGGCTAATTGTCCACATTCCCACCATAGAACCTCTCTCCCCCTCAAACCTCTCCGCGCCCCACCCCTGTCACAACCACCATCAATGGGAGAGGCCACATTAAAGCCAGTTCAATGGAGGGAGGGAAGGAGGGAGGGAGGGAGGGAGGGAGGGAAGGACTGCCAATGACAACAATAACAACTTACATCTATATGTGGGGTAGCGCGCTGGAGCGCTTTGCAAGCTGTTATAGGCAGATTAAAGCAATGGCTCATCGCACTGCCAATATGTTGTCTATACAGTGAAAGAGAGGGTAATTGGAATTGGTCTCTGTGTTGACCGCTCCGACCTCCCACTTCCCCAACTCCACCCACCCCCACCATCTCCCTAACTAAAGTATCTCAACCTAGTGATCTCTGTGTGAATCAGATGTATTGCTCCGCAAAGCTCTCCATGTCGAACTCCCAGAGCCTGAAGAGAGATTAATGACAATCCAAACCCATTCTACCCAAGAAAGAACCACTCTTTAAATTGACAGGGGGCAAAGAGGAAGCCTTAAAACTTGAGAGAATTCCTCCACCGTCTTCTCCCCCTCTCCTTCCCTTCCCCAACGAGAATAATGGTATCAAGATGGTTCCTCGCAGGAGGGTGTGTTTTCAGCTGTTACCTTTGCAGGATGGAGGTGGACTGCTCCACTGTGAGGGATGTCCTGGGATACACCTGAGGGTGACTTCTCCCGTCAGATGGTAGCCCTCGTAGCAGGCAAACCTCAGGGTCTCGCCCACCTGGTAGAACCTCTTCTCGGTTGCCTGGTAACCGTTGTCGGGGGCGCCGGGGTTGTGGCAGGGCTCGAAGACCTCGGCTGAAGGCAAGAGGCAACCGCGTCAGAAACCCCCCCCAAATGTACAGCGTTTCATCTCAAACCATATTAATTAAACCTCTTTGCGTTCCAAAATGGTGCTGCTCATGCCAAGGGCTTGGCAGGATTTTGGTGCAAAGAATAGTGAATGTGTGTTTTGTTGAGCCCAAATATGTACCCAACAAACAGCAAAGAAGTGAATCACTGATTTTATCTAGGGGAGATTTTGAACCCTGTCCTTTAATCATGTTGGCGGGGATGGGGGTGGGGAGATTTGGAGCACTCAGACTGTATACCCGTCCATCTGTATATCTCTACACCCGCTCCCCTGCATCTCCCAATCTGCTCGTTTCCCCCACTCAGAGGTCTATGGAGTAAGGAATCAAACCTGGACTCTCCCGCTTACGAGGCGAGCACGCTAACCACTACAGGTCGTGTGGGGAGGGGGGGAGTCAGAAAAGACAACGGATTGGATTTCGAACCTCCGTTTCCTTTCCTCGCCCCGCCTTCCCCCCCCACCCCACCCCGCCCCAACCCCCTCCCACTTCGCCCCTTTCCCCCTGACGTCCCGATCTGTTGCACTCACGGATACACTTTGGGATCCTGTCGCTCCACTTGGGGTTCCCGGACTGTCTGTTGTAACAGGTCAGGATGTTGCTGCCAGCCAAAGCGTAGGCCTTGTCGCAGATGTACTGGACGGTGGAGCCGATGGAGAACTTGGCGTCCGAAATGATCCTGCGGCTGTGGTCCAGGTCCCCGGGGTCACTGCAGAAAATAACTTGGGAAAGAAAACACCCAGCGCAGGGTTACAAGTCAAACGACGACAACAACAGCAAAATTATACTTGGATAGTGCCTTTCGCGTCAGGAGAACGTCTCAAGGTGCTGGACAGTCACTGCTTCAGACCCGAGCTGAGGACCGGGTGTTGGGGGAGAAGGGAAGGGGGGGATTAGGAGTTGCCGGTGGGTCCGTCGAAGAGGAGGGTCTTGAGGCGGGACTTGAAGGAGGCCAGGGAGGGGGCGAGGTGGAGGGACTGCGGGATGGAGTTCCGGAGGTTGGCAGCAGAGTGGCTGAAGGGCTCGTCTGCCAATGGTGGGGCGGGTGAGTGGGTCGGCGGGATGTGGAGCAAGGCCACCAGCACTCACTCGTTTCCCATGTCCCCAGTCGGTCCCCAATATCGGGCAGGAAACCTCTGTCTTTACGGAGGTCCCTCCAACCCTCCCCTGCCCCTCTCCCTTGCTCAGGTCCTGACCTGACTGTTCAGTGCCTTGGGACGTCCTCCTGACGTGAAAGATGCTCTCAATGTAATTTAAGTGTGTAGAGGATGAAGAGAGGTATCGAGCAATCCTGCAAACAAAGCTCTCCATTGCAGACCTCTATGGTTTTGCTCCACCCTATCTCTCTGACCTCTTAAATTCCTACCAACCTGTTGACTCCTTCCGCTCAGCAGGCACTGCCCCATGTCCTCTACATTGGAGGTCGGGCCTTTAGCCTTCCTGCCTTCTGGAACTCCAACCCCCTCCCTTGCCTCCTTCAAGGCCCGTCTCAAGACCTTTCTCTTCGAACGTGTCTGCAGTCATCCTAAAACCCCCTATCCACCTTGCCCTCCACCCCTCTTGACTCCAGCCCGCAGCTCGGTGAAAGCCCTCGAGTGTCCCAGCGTTGGAAAGTCCTCCCAATGTGAAAGGTGTGATATAAACACAATTTATAATTGTTGTAGCAGACAACACACACACACACAGAGCTCTCTGTAGATCGACCGCAAGACTGTTAAGCGTGGCGAAGGCTCCTGGTTTGGCCAGAATCGAAGTGATGAAACGCACCCTGCCGTTTGAGAACATTTTCTTGATAAACTTTTACGACGCAAGGCGTGAATGTATGATAATGGGCAGCTGTGAATGATGGAGCTCTGATAGAATCCAAATAAAATGTAGAACTCCACTGGGACCCGTAAAAAAAAACTGCAAGGGCAAAGTTCCAGTGGTTTTATGAACTTGCGTCGAATTTGGCCTATTGAATTACGACTGACTTCAGCACTGCACTCGTTTGATGTGGAACCTTGTCATCTGTAAAGCAAGCAGCCTGGCTGGCTAACAGCCTCAGTGATAGAGCGAGCCTTAACATTGATACAGTGCCTTAACACGGCCAAAAACCGCTTTGCAGGATTTTACTGTGATTATGATAATAATATATCCTTCCACTTGATATAGCGCCTTCTCACATTGCTCAGACGTCGCAGAGTACTTCACAGAATATATTAAAGTGCTCCGAGACTTTATTGAATGGGTAAGGTGTCATATAAATGCAAGATGGTTACTTGCTGTCAGGGTTGTTTGCTGTTATGGCCCTTTTAATTACCCCCACCCTCATTTCCCAAAGCAATAATAGAACACAGTGGCTTATCACGTCTTCAGAAAGCGCTTCACGGAATAGACTGTGAAATGAACTGACTGTACTGCATATATATTTGCTGAATCTATCTCCCTTTTTAAGCCAACCATCCGCTTCTGCCTCTGCAGCCCGCCGGGCGAGAGCATTCCACGGTTATAGCGCCACCCAAAGAAGATCATTTAAACGTCCACAAAGTACAACGTGACCCGAGATCGCAATTCAAAAGGATCGATGGTTTGATTGTAGGTCCTGCCTTGAGGAATCAGATTATTCCACCAACGGAGTCGGGTGCAATGTACACCACACCCAGCAGATGGTGCTCGGATCCCAATAGATTCTCCTCTCCACCCCCTCCCCACCTCCACCACCGCCATCCCCCAACTCACCCACCCACCCACCCACTCACCGACCCCCCCCCCTTAAGACTTGTCAAAATGTAGCTTCGTGCAATTTTGCCAAATTGAGCGTGACATCAAAGATTTTGAATACGCCTAAATATCGGGCCTTTGACATTCTGTCTCCCGCGTGTTAAGTGGAGCACATTGTTTAGACAGAAGTCACTCAGCCAGCGTTTGTTGTGTTCACAGCTCGGTTGATATGCAGCACCGGGTTGAGGGGGGGGGGGGCGGGGGAGGAGGGAAACACCGTGAGTGCATCGGAGACGTCCTCCCGAGCCGAAAGAGTGTCTAGCGCCAGGGATTATTTAATGCTTGTTTTAATTATCATTATTATTATTAGCATTGCTGCTGTTATGCACTGAACAGGAAATTTCGCTCGGCTCGCAGCATTGGCAGCCCGAGACATCTGTGCTGTGACGTAGACTGAGGTGGGTTTGATGTTCGCCTCTTTGTCTTCTTTGGTGCTAAGTGCAGGTTTCGTTTTTACCTCTCTGCAGGGGAGCTTGCTACCCCCCCCCCCCCCCCCCCGCTCCTTTGTGTCGCGCTGCCTTTGTGCCCGAGCGCCATGAGTGACGTCTAACGCTCCTGTGACACCTTCATTAAAACCTCTTGTTGAGGTAATCATCTCGCAGGCGGCTGGCTGGATCTAACCCTCTTACAAGCTGAGAGTCTGTGATCGCACTGTGTTTGGGAGTTCATTTGCCAATCGCTAGGAATACTACAGTAAACTGACGCCGCGGAGCTCTGCAATAATCCTTGCATTTGATATAGCACTTTTCACGACCTCTAGACGTCTCAAAGCGCTTCACAGAATATACTATGAAGTGAATTGACTGTATATTTGTGGGCGAAACGCGGCAGCCAATTGCGCACAGCTGCGTCTCCCACAAACAGTCATAGATTGAAATTACCAATTTTATTATTTTTTTGGGGGGAGGAATTATTATTACTGTGTGTGTGTGTGTGGAGTAAAGAAACTTGCCCAAGGTTTCGCCCTGAGCTGCCTGGATTCGAACACAGGTCTCATGCTTGTAAGGCGAGTAGCTCTAATCACTGAGCTACAGGAGCTCCACAAAGCTACAAGGGAAGAGTGTCAAGTTATCATGAGTGGTGAGTTAGGGGTACGTATAACTACATCAGTAAACGCAAGCCGGGATATTGACAACACAATGGCTCAAATAGCAATGACGGGTTAAGCCGGAGTCGAGTTATCAATGAGGTGGTGAAGGAACAGAGAGAGCGAGAGAGAGAGAGAGAGAGAGAGAGAGAGAGAGATGGAGCGAAAGAGAGAGGATAAGAAGAAGAAATCACTCACTCTTCTCACACGCTGGGGTGTCTCCGCTCCATGACAAATCCCACTGGCACATGAGAATATCGGCGCCCACCAGATCGTAGCCGGGATAGCACTGGTAGGTGACCACGGTGCCGTGGATTAACTCCGGGTGTGAAGTGGTCTTCCAGCCATTGAGAATCTCTGGCACCTCTGGGCAGGTGTCGTTTCTCTGCACCTCTGCGGGGGAAACAGTTACCGCGGTCACAGGCTAACTAAGGTCGGTCACAAGAGCAATGGGCACTTTCATCAGGAGCTGAGTAAACAGGTTCTGTTACAGTGCGGAGGGCGGAGGTGTCGGGTGGGTGTGGGGGGGGGGGGGGATGGGGGAGGGGTTTTTGGTGGGGGGTGTGGGGGGGGGGGGAGAAAGGCGGTGCGGATCTGGGTTCTGGTTCTGCAAGCTAAAGGTCTGGGGGTGACAAGAGTTAATTTGTCAGACAGCGATCCAGGTGAACCCCCCCCAGCGATTACCCAACCCCCCCCATGCCTGCCCCCCCACCTCATTCCGAACACTCCCTCTCACACGCACCCCACCACCCCCCAACATACATTCTGGGGTCCCCTCAGCCCCGATTCTCACTAACCTGCTTAGGTAAGCAAGGCTGCGTCTCTCTGGGGAAGAGAGAGGGAGTTGGGGTGGGGGGGGGGATAAAACGTGAACACACGTTAAGAGTGGTGAAGGATTTCCACATATATCAGATGCCAAGCCGACCACATGGACAATTAACATTGCAGAGCGCCTCCGGTTTGTCTTCTCCTCTGGGTCCCTCTCTATAATAATCCTTGCATTTGATTTCGCGCTTTTTTTTTTTGCGTCTTCTGCACGTCTCAGAGCGCTTCACCTGATACACCGGAAAGTGAATTGACTGTATATTTGTGGGCGATATCCTCATTTGAGTTATCATTGCTACAGAAAAAACACTTACCACACGGAAAGATACAATGAGACAGTCTGAAATGGCAACCTGAAAAAGCCTTGGACCAAAAAGCACACAGCTCTAATAGGGTATGTCATGACACCTCTGTATCACACACACACGTATATATATTATACACACAGTATATCTCTACAAAGAAAAGATCTATGGCATGTCTGGCAGTAAGAAACAGTTGCAAAGGAAATGTCACTGGATGCTGGGCTGAGCGAATGTAATTATTTTAACTGTGATCTGTTTCTCTCCACGCTCTGGCTTCTCAAACAAGTCTGCAAATGGCTCAAGTCCTTTCTGTAAGCCGGCCTGCCACTATCGCTAAAGGCGATGGAGCTATATAGATTCATGGATGGTACAGTTCCACAACAGAAACTCAATAATAACATTATCTTTGCATTTGATGGCAGTTAATCAGGTCGCTGATTCGTCTCAAAACGCTTCAGAATATCCTGTAAAGTGAACTGACTGTTTTGTGGGTGGAGCGTGGCAGATAATTGCGCACAGCTGTGTCCTACAAACAGTCGAGGATTGAGTGACCACATTTTTTTTCAGTTGAATTTTCTTTCAAGGGATTATTAACCCCGGAAAAGCGATCCCACCAACCTACCAATAACCGGGTTCCTACCCACTCTAAAAAGAGGCGCTTTGGAGTGAAGGGAAACTCGCCAAAGGTTTCGTCCAGTTTGGGAATCGAAGGGCAAATGGGACTTTAGGAAAAGAAAACTTTTAAAGCTCACGGGGGAGGGAGATTAGACAAAACAGACCATAAGAGCCAAACATCTTAGAAACGTGCTTCGAGGTTCACAAGACTTCAGAATGCAGTTCAGCGGTGGTCTGAAGAATTCCTCACCTCAGCCATTTGTTATTGTTCAAGTAGCTCTCGTGTATAATCGGTGAGTAAACGTTACCCGGCAATTTATGCGCTCAACTTACAAGCTGTGAGATATTTTAACTTGCGAGCTAATTGTGCGCAATTAGCTGTTTAAGGCATGCTAATGGTTACAATTCAATCTGGCTCAATTAACATTCCAATAATTAATCTGCAGATATGCTGCGGCTAACTGGAAATGCATACTTATGGGGAAACAAAAAGATGAATGAACGAACAGTTTTTTAAACCGGCTTTCTTTCCGCATCGCAAAGTGCAGTAATGTACCACATTGTACTGTTTGACTGCCAAGAAATTTTATTTTGCAAGTGATGTTTCCTCCCCTCCAGCAGCCCACTCCCCCCAAAAATCTTGACATCGACTTGGTAAAGGTTTAATCGGTCACAGAGGACAGGGAGATATTTTAATAATAATACTAATAATAAACCCTCGCATTTGATGTAGCGCTTTTCACATCTTGTCGACGTCTCGAAGCTCTTCACAGAATATACTGTAAAGTGAATTGACTGTATATTTGTGGGTGAAACGCGGCAGCCAATTGCGCGCAGCAGTGTCCCACAAACAGTTGTGGAATGAAATGGCCAATTTTTATTGTTGTGTTTTTTTGGGACGGATTATTATTACTGTAAAGGTGAGGATGAGGATCTCGAACTCGACCCTCGGGGGGATGGGGAGCCAGTGAAGCCGGGCGAGGATGGCGGTGATCGATTGACAGAGTTTGGCGTCACACTACAGCAACGACGACTCGCACGTAAAAAAAAATTAAGTGTGGGTGTTAATATTACCATTATGAATAATAAAAACGATGCATTATTAATCCTTGGTATTGCAGCCGTTATTACTGGCTCCACAGAGAGCCAGCTGAGCAGCTTTAATCTGGCCTTTGTCCTCCCGACAGGAAAGGCACCATTTAAATGTAATTTTGTTGTGGTTTTTGTTGTTGTGTCACAAATTGGGGAGTTTTTAACGGCTCGGCGCTGGGTTTGTTTTGCGCCAAACAGGAGCAGAGTTGCACGACAGGTTCGAGAAGTAACTGGAAAAGAGAACCGCGAGCCCTTCTTCTCACACCGGCTTCCGTTACCGGGGGCCGGTGATGGGTTGGCGTGTCACGGCGGCCAATTGTCCTACCGTCAGTCCGCGCTCCCCCAACCAGCCAAATTAAAAAAAACATTACCCTCCTTCCCGTGATTGCTAACAGCTTCGCCGCCCTCAGTGAATAGAGCAGTGGGGAATCTCATTACCGGAGGTGTTAAGAATTTGACTGAAATAATATATCGTTTCTCATTCCCCGCCACCTGCATCTCAAGCAATTAACTTGGCAACCCGTGTCCCGTTGCTAATTTTCTGTCTTTGCACTTCATAATTCATTGGAAACTCTTCATTTCGAAAGTGCCCTTGAATGGATCGGATCCAGACCCAGCTTGTCTTACTCTGACAGCATACTTTCAAGAAAATATGTCTTGATTTAAAAATATATACGTATATATATATATACAGTATATACTTTCTGTCTCATTTTCTCCCCTTGAACTTATACAATGCAATTCACACTTGGTTGAAATTATGGCCTGAGTTGAAGGTGCTTTTAAAAAAAATATATATATATAGGTTCAAAGATGGTACAGCTGCCAAAACAGTATGTTGTCCACAGCATAGCATCATTGGGTCAATAATAATAATAAGAATTGTTGAGACATCTCAAAGCACTTTACAGAATCTGCTGTAAAGTGAATTTACTATATTTTATGGGTGAAATGCGGCAGCCAATTGCGCTCAGCAGTGTCCCACAAACAGTCGTGGATTGAGTGACCAAATTATTATTATCATTTTTTAAAAAGGGATTACTCCCTCTGAGAACATAAGAGCGTAAGAATTAGTAGCTGGGGTAGGCCATTCAGCCCCTCGAGCCTGCCCCGCCATTCAATAAGATCATGACTGATCTTCTAATCGAACTCAACCTGCCTGCCTTATCCCCTATCCCTTAATCCCTTTGTCCATACGAAATCTATCAATCGATTAACAACCGGGTTTCTACCTACTGCAAGGTAAGTAGAGGCGTGTGGAGGAATGGGAACTTGCCCCCAATTGAGTTGATTCTCATTTGCCGCTGAAAACTGTGCCACTGGGAGAGTTAGATTCAGCGCAGAAAGGGCGGGTCTTGGTTTGACGGCTCAGAAATCGCTTGGAGCACACCCAGGGTCGTTATAATTAACTGTCAGAAATATTTGCTGTAACGATTCTCAAATTAGCCACACTTAATGAAACAACAGAACAATTAGTGGGACGGGAATAAATTGCTGGGCTGACTTTCAAAGGTGACTGTAACCTCTTTGCCAGTGACTTGCCGAGAGATATCGCAAACGGCAAGGAAGGAAGGGGAAGGAAGTTCATTTTGGGGCCTCACACAGGTGCGGTGGTGGGGGGGACGGGGGGGTGAGGGGTGGATTCTGATTGATTATTTTTGGCTGGGAAGATTTATGAGAGACATTTACAAACTCGACTCAAATCCCAGCAACAACGGCTCAATAAGCACCAGAAGCCAACACCCCCCACCCCCACCCCCCTTTTATAACATGCTTCATTATAATGCGGCTTCACTTATATTAACTGAGGTATAGATTCTGACGTATTCTGACCCTCCCCCATCCCTCCACACAAAACCGAAATCCCCCCAAATGCTTCAAATTGCTGTTTGGTATCTTTGCACCCTAAACCATGGCCAACTTCCATTACTTCCTGCGTATAACACTGGCATCATTTCCTGCGTATAACACTAGCAACACTTCCTGCATACAACAAAGGCACCACTTCCTGCGTGTTGGAAGCCGGCCAATATCTCGGCGCTGGAAACGCTATCCAGCCATCGGTTGTCTGTGTGTGTTTGTGTGTATGTGTGTGTGTGTGTGCGTGCGTGTATGTCTGTGTGTTTCTTTCTAAAATAAAAAGGAGATGCCAAACTCACCATAGAAACGCACCACAAATCCCTGCTGGTAGCCAAAGACGGTGGAGGCCGGGTCAGACTGGAACTGCATGGTGACGTCGGCCATGGAAGTGTAGAGCTTGAAGGGCTGGCGAATGCCCGAAAACTGACCCAGAATGCTGGCCGTCAGGTCATCGCCATCGTAAATGGTCAGCACGTCATTCTCCCCCATGTTCATCCTGCAAAAAGGGATGCGGGTGTCAGTCCGGGAGGCTGGGAAACGTTCCTTGAAACGTTTCGGAATAATAAGTGAGCGGAGAGGGTCCTTTCAGCGCGAATGAGTGAGCGAAGAGAGACCGTGTGTGTACGGGCTCCACTCCAGATCCAGGCAATCTACCACAGGTTTTGTGGAGCTCCTGTGGCTCAGTGGTTAGAGCCACTCGCCTTACAAGCGTGAGACCTGTGTTCGAATCCAGGCAGGTCAGGGCGAAACCTTGGGCAAGTTTCCTTACTCCACACACACACTCACACACATAATAGTAATCCCTCAATAAAAACAGTAATAAAATTGGACATTTCAATGCATGACTGTTTGTGGGGACGCTGCTGTGCTCAATTGGCTGCCGCGTTTCGCCCACAAATATATACAGTCAATTCACTTTACAGTACATTCTGTTTGTGAAGCGCTCTGAGACATCTAGAAAGTATGAAAACTGCTACATGAAATGCAAGCCTTATTACTCTATCAAATGCAAGAAATCTCTCCCTTGAAAAGGAAGCAAAATAAATACGGCGAAGCTGGCAAGCGGAATTATTTTTCAATAAACAGGCGGGGGGCGATAGACTTGCCGGATACGTTAGCAGCAAAGGTCAGAGAAAGAGGAGAGCTTACACGGGGCTTTGAAAGGCAATTAAGAGCATTTCACAAGCAACGACGCGAGGATTACAATAACACGGCGGGAGCCAAGATTAGAAAGAGTCCTGACTTGTGGGTCTAATGGCCTTTCCTTATGATTCCATGTTCATCTTATGCTCACGCAGACTCGGGCTCTGCACAACTGCACAGAAGAGACGAGTTCACTGGTGACATTAAAACAAGAGATAAAACATCACCGTCTCTTCAATAAGCATCGCAGGCCTAACGTATCCACCCAGTCTTTCAGACAGCGATATCAATGGCACGCTCTGCGGTTTCAGCTGGTTAGACTCAAGCAGTTCCCCCACCAACCCCCGAGCCTTGGCTCATGTCAACCTATTACAGTACTTTCCAAAATTAGGCAAGCAGGTTGTCTCCCTCCAGGGAGAGAGAGAGAGAGAGAGTGTGTGTGTGTGTGCGTATGCCGTTCCAGCAATCCATCTCTGGAATTTCCAACATGTAAGTCTAAGTAGTGTAGATAGCGATGGGTTTTCGCATGTGTCAAGACACCCGGCTGGCCAAAAGAAAAAAACATAAGACAGTTCATAAGACGGCTTTATCGGCCTGTCTCGGTCGGTAGCGCTCTGGCCTCAGAGCCAGAAGTTTGTGGATTCAAGCCCCCACGTTGAGCTCACGCAGTCTCAGGCCGGCGATGCACAAGATTTGGCAACGCCACGCAGAAATCCCCCAAGTACAATCAGCCAATCGCTCAAATGACGGCTGTCTGAATGTTTGGGACGTTTGCTGTGTGCAAACTGGCTGCTGTGTTTGCCCACAAAGTACATCGTGTTTACAGATAAACCCGTGAAGTGCTTTGCAGGCGTCTCGTGAGACAAGATGAGGGCTTTTCACAGTTCTGAGTGATCCCTAAATTTGAAGGTGAAACGGTCTTACGGGCTAAGTTTAGGTGGTATGTCGCACCACAGAATTCTCTTCCTTTCCCTTCCTGTCGCCTCGACTTCTCCTTATCTATCCCACCGACCCGCCTGAAACCCTCCTAGGTTCTCATCTCATTCACACAAGCTGCCGCAGTGTGACTTGCCAGCGTCCTTGTCTTGCACACAGCTGTCTGAACGCAGGCACAAAGTCACCTTGACAACGTTATGATGTAAAGAGGAACCTGATGTTTTCCGAGGGAGAACAGAGCATCAGTGGGATTCTCTGCACACAATGCCTCCTTCTCTATCATAAACGATCCTCACACTCGACATGTCACCTTATCAAGTCGTCGAGACGTCTCAAAGTGCTTCACAGGATATACTATAAAGTGAATTTACTTTAGTTTTCGGGTGAAATGCAGGAGCCAATTGCGCACAGCAATGTCCCTCAAACAGATGTAGACCGAGTGACCAAATTATTATGATCTATTAATACTCTGCTCCCTATAGAGTAGTGGAAGGAGAAAATGTCATTTTCATGATAAAATTGGATAGATTTCAAGCTAGGAAATAATATCTCAGGATACGGCATATAGTTTGGGACAACAACAACAACAACAACAACTGCGATTTATATAGTGCCCTCCACACCGGACAGCATCTCAGAGTACTTCACAATAGCGGATCCCGGGCCCAAGCCAGGGGCAGGGGTAGAAAGGTGACCAAAGGCGCGGTCGAAGACTTGAAACTTGAAACTGAGAAAGGAGGGGGCGAAGGTGGTGAGGAAGGGAATTCCAGAGCCTCGGGGCATAGTGGCTGAAGGCCCGGCTGCCGAGAGTGGAGCGCAGGATTTGGGGGACAAGGAGGAGGCCAGACCCTGGGGAGCGAAGGCAACGGGAGTGGTTTGAGGAGAGAGGAGGTCGGAAAGATAGGGGGGATGCAGAAGAGTGGAGGGATTTGAAAACAAGAGTGAGGATCTTGAAGTCGATCCTCTCGGGGATAGGGAGCCAGTGAAGTCTGGAAGGACTGGGGTAATGGGGGAGCGAAGCTTGGAGGGGGTGAGTATGCGGGCGGCAGAGCTTTGGATGAGTTGGATTTTGACATGACATGTCAAGCGACTGCAGGAAGATGGATAGTGAATTAGAGGGACCTTGATCTTCTTTCCCTTAGCAAATTGTCATGTTCTTATTTATTTTTTCAGAAGAAATTTTTTTTACCCCCTTGAAAGTGATCCGACCAGCAAACCAGGTTCTGACTTACTGCTAGGTAAACAGAGGTGTCTGGAGCAAGGGCCTAAGGATTTATCCTGCCTGGGAATCAAAACGGGGTCCTATCGCCAGCGAGGCAAGTGCTCTAACCACTAAGAAAAACAGAAGTTGCTGGGGAAACGCAGCAGGTCAGGCAGCATCCATGGAGAAACGAAAATGGGTCAACGTTTCGGGTCCACAACCCTATCGTCAGAACCGGGGCTTGTTTTGGAGGGAGAGGTTTTTAAGGACGTTAGAGGGGGAGAGGCAGGACATGGAAGACCAAGGAGACAAAGGAGACAAAGGAAAAAGAAAAAAGAGTGTGTTAACTGATGGGTTGAAAATGTGATAACGACATAGGGGGGAGAAACAACAGGGGGGAAGAGGTGTTTAGTGGTGATAGAACAAATGTTTTTTGACGTTTGATGCTGAGTTTCCCTAGCAACTTCTGTTTTTGTTTCAGATTCCCAGCATCTCTAGTATTTTCGGTTTTGCTCTAACCACTACACTGCTATCTTCAGGCCCACCCACCCACCCACCCGAACCCCATGGCAGAAGGAGGAGTCCAGTTGCTCAGTGGTTAGAGCACACGCCTTACATGTAAGAAACCTGGGTTCAAATCCAGGCAGGTCAAAACCTTGGGCAAGTTTCCTCACGCCACACGCCTGACAATAATCCCTCAAAAAGAAACCCAATAATAAATTGGTCACTTCAATCCACGACTGTCTGTGGGGGACGTCGCCGTGCGCAATTGGCTGCCGCGTTTCTCCCACAAAATATACAGTCGATTCACTTTACAGTCTATTCCGTGAAGCGCTTGGAGACGCCTAGAGGAGGCGAAAAGCGCTATATCAAATGCGAGGATTGTTAATATTATTATTATCATAATACAGGCAGAGGGATACAAGCGGAGAGGCAAAGGTGGAGTGTTACTGGTGGCAGGTAAACAAGCAGCAAGAAGGAGACGATCATCAGGTGCATTGTACACAGCGACAGCACAGAAATAATGAAAGTGATGAACTGCTCGGGTAGAGTTGCCGGCAGTTACTGTATTACACAGCACAGCGGAGGCTCCGGGGACGATTTCAAGGCTGTAATCTCATTTTATGGTTAGACACAGTTTGATCTTCACCCTGGCGGTTTGAAATTGCATCGGAATGAAACGCCTCCCCTGTAATTACTCCCCGGATCCTCGGTCTCTATTATAAACCGCTGAGAAACGGTAACTGTCGTCCCAGGGAAACACGCTGCCACACTTTTCGGTCGATTGGTCACTCATTCAGCTAGTCTGCACCACACACACACACACACACACACACACACTCGCACAAATAGAGCTCACATGCAGGGTTATGCTCAAGCAAACGCTGCTTCTGACACACGCCCTCCATCTCCTCGGTTTCCCACCTCCAGTCTGGGTGTCAATCCCACCCCACCCCCCACCCTCCTCCACTGTCAAGCGCTTTGAGATGTCCTCCCGATGTGAAAGGCGCTGTTTAAATGTAAGCCGTATGGCATTTGGTTCAGCGTCTTTCACCCCCCACCCCACCCCCACGAGGTACGTTTCCAAACACTTCACGACGTTATGGAGTGAGGAAATGTGCCAGAGGTCTGACCCCGGCCCGGGAATCGAACCCGGGTCATCTCGCTCGCGGGGAGAGCGGCGCCAACCGCTACGCTCTAGTTTATCAGCGGCGACAGATTCTCCCAGGCTCCCCGACCGAGAGAACGCGGGGGGGGAGATGCCACCTGAGCACAGGATTTAATCAATCAACTGTCGCCGAGCGTTTATCCACGGCAATCGCTCGGCAGGTAACAGCGGAAAAATGATGATGAAAGGCAGAAAAATGCTAATGTTATTAAGCGAGCCGCGGTTTAATTTGTGCAACGAGGCACTCCGCATATGTCACTGTAATTTGTAAGCTGTCTGTCTTTCAACTCTGCCGGCCTGCCGTCTGGGTCAAAAGAAATGCTCCACCCCCCCCCCACACACCCTCTCGCATCCCTCCGTTTCAATTAAACTGAAAGACAGCATCTGCTCAACGCCCTGTTGCCAAATTGTCTCCTATTCCGGTCCCTTTACAAGGTGCTTGGCGCATTAAAGTGCTGCCAGACTACGAGGGAAAATGGAGGCGGCAGCTTGACGGCGGCGGAGTCCGCTCGGAAGGAGGAGACGGCCGTAAATGCGGTCGAAGACGAGAAAGGTCTTCGGCCGTGAGGTCAAAGATGGGAGGAAAGGGGGCGTGCCGTGGAGGGACTGAGGGAGACAACAACGACGACAAGATTACAACTCCAAAGTTCCGGGGCAGGGAGGGGTAGGGGGGGTGGGGTGGGGGGGGGTTAGTGGCTGAAATGATACAAAAACTCTGACCCCAATCCCTGACTGTTCAGCGCCTTTGGATGTCCTCCTGACGTGAAAGGCGCTCTACAAATGTAATTTTGTTGTTGTTGGTAAACAAAATGATAGAGACTTGAAACGTAGGGGGCATCAGGCAGGGCAGCGGATTAATAATAGTCCTTGCATTTGATATAGCGCTTTTCACGTCTAAAAGCGCTTCACGCAATATACTGTAAAGTGAATTGTCTGTATATTTGTGGGTGAAACATGGCAGCCAACATGGCAGCCCGTCTTATTATTGTGTGTTAGTTGGAGGGATTATTATTAGGTGTGTGTGTGTGTGTGTGGAGTAAGGAAACTTGCCCAGGGTTTCACCCTGACCTGCCTGGATTCGAACACAGGTCTCACAGATTGAAATTGGTGTAGGCTTCATGGGGGCGAATGGCCTCCTTTCTGTGCTGTTAAATCTCTATGGTTCTATGAAACTGGGCCTGGCTGGTGCCTTGACGAAGAGGGTCTTTATTGCCTCGAAACTGAACAGGCAATAAGGACACAAGGCCGACTCGGCAGGCTCCGGCCCTATTATACAGTATTAAAAAAACACTTTGCATGTGACAGAAATTGCCAGCTCAGCTTGTGTAATTGGTGAAATATTTTAATCGCGAAACAATGGCTTAATTAATTATGTTTGACGATTTCTTTCACAGCCCCGTCCAGAATTGCCTTTTTAATAGGCTTGCAGTTTGTAACACGATCACTCGGGATGTATGTAAATGAGCGCATCCTAATTAAAGAGACAAACAAAATTGGCTGCATGAATAATCCGTCACCACTCACACACCACAGATCTATTGTTGCCACGTGCCTTGTTAATTACATAAAACAATAATTTCCTCCCCCTCGCTCTCTTTCAATCTCTCTCTCTCTCTCTCTCTCTGTGTGTGTGTAACTGGCTTCTTCTCAAACAGCTTATTCTTCCTAATTCGCATTTGAAATCTCCTTTTCAACCCGTTTCTGTTTGGCTAAAATTATAATTCCCCGCCTTCGATACAGTGCCTCAGCGTCTCAAAACGCCTCGCATGATTTACTGTGCATTCAGTTTGACTGTCGTATTAACTTATGCGAGCGTTGGCGCAATGCTCAGCGCTGGTGCGACTGTGATGTAAACATGCACCCAAAAGACAAATTAAGCGAGCAGTGAGACAAGGCAAGGTCTCTGTAGCACTGAGCGCTGCGCAGCCCGCAGGTTACTGTAAAGTAACATTCAAAACCCATCACCATCAAGAGGTGATTTTGCCTTGTCCTGCTGTCTGCAACCCTTTGAGATGTCTGGAAGATGTGATAAGGCGCTCGATCAAATGCAAGGATTTATCATTATTATCTTATTTACGATGTGATACACGCGGTACTTACACCTCTACGTCCAACATTACCCTCTTGTCCTCCTCCACGTGAATCCCCCAGATGCAATCCTGGCCCTTGTCGAAAGCTTCTGGCCAGTTGGGAGACAGCACCACTCCGCTCGAGTCTGTGATCTCCCCGCTGCAGACGGCTAATGAGAAGACAAACGGCGTCAGGGGCCTTCAAAGCACACGGCGAATCCCCTCCCGTCACCGTCTCCCCCCCCCCCCCCCCACCCCCTACCTCTCACCCACCCCCCCACCCCTCACCCCCCACTGCTCCTACCTCTCACCCCATCACTACCCGATAATCTGGAATCTCTGATGTTAGCAGATTACCACTCCTCGTGCTACAACAACACCAAAATTACACTCGTATAGCGCCTTTCACGTCAGGAGGATGTCCTACGTTGCGAGACAGTTACTGCTTCAGACCCGAGCTCGGGACGGGGGACACGGTGGGAGGGAAAATGGGGGATTAGGAGTTGCTGATGGGACCATTGTAGAGAGTCTTGAGGAGGGACTTGAAGGAGGCCAGGGAGGGGCGAGGCGGAGGGACTGCGGGATGGAGTTCCAGAGGTTGGAGGCAGAGCGGCTAAAGGCTCGACCCTTCATTCAGTAGAACAAGAGGACATAGGTTTAGAGCTGTAAAGGCTTTAAGATGTCCTTCCGACGTGAAGGTCGCTATTCTGTCTGTAAAGATTATTGTTTTTATTATTGTATTAGCCAAGGTTCTGTCGTTACCCAATCCTGTGTTACAATCAGCACGTACCATCCCACGCTCTCTCTCTCTCTCTCTCTCGCTCTCTCTCTCGCTCTCTCCACCTCTCTCACCTCTGCAGGCTGGCTCCGTCTCGTTCCACTGAGGCTCGCGGCTATCCAGGCATTCGATGATGACCGAGCCTTGCTCTAGGGTGTAGCCGGGGTCACAGGAGAACTCCGCCACCGTCCCCGCGTGGTAGGCCGTGTCGCTCGTGGTGAAATTTCCGTACTTAATGAACGGCTCGTAGCAGTGACCCTGCTTAAAAGCTGGCAAGGGAACAGAACAGTACGTAGAAAGTTCAAATACAGTATATAATGATAATAACAGCAAGTATATTCACCCACCAATATAGAGTCAATTAATTTTACAGTATATTCTGCGAAACATCTAGATGACGTGAGGAGCTCTCTATCAAATACAAGGATTATTATTATCTATTATTATTAATAAGCTTCACACTTGATTTAACGTCTTACCATGTCGTTGAGATGTCTCATAGCTGTAAAGTGACGTGACTGTATATTTGTGTGGGTGAAACACGGCAGCCAATTGCGCACAGCAGTGTCCCACAAACGGTCACAGATGTGGAGACCAAATGATTGTTTTTTTGTCAAAAAGGGATGATAGATTCCCGGAAGGCAATCCACCGATTGACTAACAACCAGGTACCCACTTACTGCCAAGTCATCAGAGGCCTGTGGAGTAAGGAAACCTGCCAGAGGTCTTTGCCCCCCCCGCCCCCCCCCCCCCCCAGACAAGAGCCGTCTTGCGAGTGCAAGACGGCTCTTGTCTGATGGTTGGTGATCAGGAGAGAAGCTCTGTTGGTTATTTAACGATGAAGGGATGAGATTAAATAAGGAAGATCGATTGGTATTAGAGATCAGCAGTTGTCAAGTTACACGGGTTACATGCCATCAATAAATGTTGGTGTCAATACTCCTCCAGGGAGTTTCTGTTTGCTTAGCATCACATCCGCGATTGAACGACAACAACTCGCACTTATATAGCGCCCCTCACATAGAGCAGCTTCGCTCAGAGCTTAAACATTGGGATGAGGCAATTCAACTTGTTGGGCAATCGGTAGCAACTTTCCGAGAGGCAATCAGACAAAGAGATAGAGAGAGCCCAGGGGAAAGATAGTATTCCGTTCTCTGTGACGCTACCCCGTGCGAGGGTTGCTATGCAAATCCAAGTGGAGTCCTGTAGCTTAATGGTTAGAGCACTCCCCTTTACAAGCGTGAGACCTGTGTTCGAATCCAGGCCGATCATGGGTGAAACCACGGGCAGGTTTCCTTACTCCACACTCACGCCTAATAATAACCCACCAAAAAAAAACTGCACACAACAATCAAAATCGGCCATTTCAATCCAGGACTGTTTGTGGGGGGTGCTGCCGTGCGCGATTGGCTGCCGCGTTTCGCCCACAGGTATACAGTGAATTCACTCGACAGTGTATTATGTGAGGCGCTTTGAGAGACGTCAGTAAGATGTGAGAAAGCGCTCCAGCAAATGCAGGGATTAATATTATTCTTATCAAGTTGTTGTCTCCCCGTGTTTCTCTACATTACCTGATACAATAAATGACACTTCTAGACCTCAGGAGGACGTCCCACCAAAGCCATCAATGTTTGGATCGTTTCAGCGTATATCTCTGCTGGCCTTTTCAGTGACTCGTTTCCCAGGGGGAAGGTGGGTGGGGTGGTGGGGGGGAGGGAGTTCAAGCGGAACTTAGCGGCATTGAATTTAATAACACTTCTCTAAAGCGCTTACAGATGTCTTTCCCACTCGAAAGGCGCTGCGTGAATGAAAATTGCGTTGCATTGTGCTCTCTAATTCTCTTTCCCCCAGTTCCAATTGCAATTGACTCCCATGTTATTTTAATTGAGGAGGAAAGGAATACACATCGTTTTATATAATTAATTTACTGAGTGAAAGCTCTTGTAATGGTACTGTACGCTCAAACATCCACAATGCAGGATAATTACTGCGGGTAACACACTAGTGTGTCTCACTCTCTATAATCATGTATCAAAACCTTTGCTAGGTCGCATGCTTTCTCTCTCTCTCTCCCTCCTCCTTCCCACTCCCTCCTTCTCTCTCTCTCTTGAACTTCAGCTTATTGCCCAAGTTGTCGGCATTCAGCGTTTTGTGATTTGCTTTGGTGTGAAAGTAGTTATAATAATAATAATTCTTGCATTTGATATCGAGCCTTATTATGTTTTCGAGAGGTCTCAAAGCGCACCACAGAGTATACTGTAAAGTGAATTGACTATATTTTGTGGGCGAAATGTGGGCTTAATAGGACTTTGGGCTGCATACCCGATGCCCCCAAATTCCTTGTATTCTTAGCCTCGCTAGAGATTCTTATCAACGGCGCTTTCACCAGATCACAAGATTGGTTCAGACAAAGAATCTCATCCCCATAGGCCATCTGAACTCATTCTCCTCAGAACACACACCTTAACCATTACCCCCATCACAGTATCGAGCTGTTTTTTTTAAACGTGTCCTAGAGTCTTGGCCTCAAGCACCCTTCCTGGCAACCCCTAATTCCAGTGCTTGATTTCTGAGTATAAATAAAAGCTTCCTGGAATCGGCCCTGAAACAATAATAATAATCCTTGCAATTGATACGCACTTTTCACGTCTTATCGGCGTCTCAAAGCGCTTCACAGAATATACTGCAAAGTGAATTGACTGTATATTTTGTGGGCGAAACGCAGCAGCCAATTGCGCACAGCAGTGTCCCCCACAAACAGTCGTGGAATGAAATGACCAATTTTCATTATTGTGGTTTTTTTGGGAGGGATTATTATTAGGCATGTGGAGAAAGGAAATTTTCCCAAGGTTTGGGCAAATTTGCCAAATCACCCTGATCTGCCTGGATTCGAACACAGGTCTCACCTTGCTTGTAAGGCGAGTGTTCTAACCACCGAGCTACAGGAGCTCCACAAATTGCCTTTCGCCACTCTAAACCTGTGTCCTCTAGTTCTATAATAATAAATAATATAAATAATAATTGTTGTGCGTTTCACATCCTATCGACGTCTCAAATTTGTACTCTCCTGTTGCATCCTAAAGTATTGACGTGGCTTTTCAATCCCATTTAAAATGTTATACATCTTGACCAGGTGAATCACCTTCCTTTCTCTTTTTTTCCAAAACGTTTAGACCACGAAATACACAGTCACTACATTTCACAGTATATCTGTGAAGCGCTTTGAGACGTCTCGATGACTTGATAAGGCACTATATCAAATGCAAGGATTATTATTACTATAAACCATGACCGAGCCAAATTCTGCTCCTCCTTAAAGTTCTACAACAAGGCTAGGCTAAGAAGGAATATTGGGGGAAAGGGGGTAGGTTTGGTGCTTGGGACGTCCTCCTGACGTGAAAGGCGCTCTATCAATGTAATGTTGTTGCTGTTGGTGATGGTAGTTCTATATCTGAAGCCAAGAACCTTGTTGTCAGCACTTTAACACACTCCCCATTGAAATTCATCCTGACATCCTTGGGCAAAACTGCTCTCTCCCCTCAGAGTGCGAGTCATTTATTTGCCTGTGTATAATTGCGATGTATAATTACACCTAAAGTAGTACTTGAGAGCTTCCTCCACTGATTCACACCTCTTCACGTTAATGGTTCAGACAGCTTTCAGTGCTGTTACCGCATAATAGCACATTCTCCTCCCTGGTGGCGCCTGCACAATACACACAGCCACATTTTTATCTTGTAAAATCTTGTTTTTATCTCGTACTGAACAGTAGAACAAGGGGGACACGGCCTACGACTGAAGTGGGTGGGGGCGCAGTGGTGGGGGGGGGGTGGTGGGGAAGGTGGAGAGGTAAATTCATAACATTACTTCAGTGAGCGAGCGGTAAATGTGATCTTTTGTCCAGCGAATTCTTATATTTCTTACATCGCTTTGCAGTAAAATCCTACGAAGCGCTTTGCGATGAGGGTTGTGGTGGGGGAGGGAAGTGCGGGGGTGGGGGTAGAGCACCCCCATTGTCAGGGACATTAAACCGACGACTCTCACTCACTCCCTCGCTCCCTTACTCCTTCACTCCCTTATTCCTCCACTCCCTCGTTGCCTTCACTCCCTCCCTCTCTCCCCCCCTCCCTCCCTTCCCCCCATTCACTTCACGGCCGTTTGCGGGGACGTCCCCGTGCGTGACCTGCCCGCCTAACGAAACAAACGCCCAGTCGTCCCCGCTCTGCACAGTCGAATCCCGTGACGTCCGGTTGACACACAAAAGTTCCTGCGCGAGGGTGACGTGTGATTGATTATTAGAATAACAATAATCCTTGGGTTACGAGCGCGCAAGCGTATCATTTTCGCGTTCTGCCGTTCCGAAAGCGGAATAAACCGCCCGATTGTTTCCTTTATTTGATGGCGTTTGCTGCTCCGTAAACCCAGCTGGTGCTGTCTGTGGAGCTGAGAGAGGAAGCATAGCGTGGCATGGCCTGAAATCTCTGTAATTATACCTTCCCCTTTTCAACCCCTGCCTCGGCCGGATTAGTGATGGCCTTTTTGCCGCTGTGTTCATCGAGCTCAGCGTGTGGCGAGGCCTCGGTCGGCTGCTCAAAACCGCATCTGTTCCTTGTTCAGACTCCGGGGCGTGAATCAGTTTTCTGATTCCACTTCCGTGACTGTGACGGACGCGAGTCGATAGCTAAATCCTCATATCCTACCTCTTCGACTGCATCTACAGCACCTCCTCCCTCACCCACCCCCCTCCTCCACCCCTCCTCACACACATACACACACACATACACACACACACACACATACACACACACAACATGCACTTAGCTATGAACAACAACAACAACAATAAAATTACATTTACAGAGCGCCTTCCTCGTTGGGAGGATGTCCCAAGACGCTGAACAGTCAGGATGGGATGAAGTGAGAAGTAGAGAGAAACTCTCTTCTCTTTTTGAACAGCATCAAGGTATCTTTACCATCCATCCCTCAGATTCATGTTGTTTCCGACAATGCAGCCCCCACCCCCCCCCACCCCGGCACTGCGCTGGAATGACAGCCCTGACTTATGCAAGTCCAACTCCATCCTCCACCCCACCCATCACCTCCCCGGAGTTCTTAAAATGTCCGGGTTAATTTGAAACATTAGAATCATAGAATCTTACCGAACAGAAGGAAGCCATTTGGAACTACAACAACGACAACACAATTACACTTACAGAGCGCCTTTCCCGTCAATCCTCTGGGGGATGAGGAGCCAATGGAGCCGGGCGAGAGTGGGAGTGATGTGGTCGCGGAGCTTGGTGCGGGTGAGGACACGAGCCGCAGAGTTCTGGACTATCCCCCTGCTCCTCTCTCGCCCTCAGCTCCGCATTCCCCACCCTCCTGTGCCATCGTCATTCGCCGTCAATGGAACGAGACGGGTCGGAAGCCGCCATCCCCCCCTCCCCACCCCCAATTTGTTCCAGGGGCTGACATCTCACCTTCGTATCTCAGAGCGAGTCCAATGGAGGTGACCGAGCCGTCCGTGCTCAGCTCGATGAAGAAGTTTCGGAAACTGCTGACGAGCCCCTCGATGGGCAAATATTCCACCTCAAAGGAGTCATAAACAGGGGGAGAGTCGATGCTGTTGCCATTTCTGATAATCAGCCTGGGCAGCAAACACAGGGAGAGAACAAGGAGACAATTAACGGACGTGTAATGTTAATGTACAAGTGATACTGGTTGGCGGGGATGGGGGGTAGGGGGGGGGAAAGGAGGGTCATTTATTGATCTGTGGCTTTTGCTGAGGTTCTGATGAAAGGTTATCATCGACTTGAAACATTAACTGAGACACCGTCCAGCGTGGAGGGCGCTATGCAAATCCAAGTTGTTGTTGTTGTTAACTTGTTTTCCTCTCTCCATAGATGCTGCCTGCCCTGCTGTGTGTTCCCAGTGATGTGTGCTTTGATTTATGAACGGGTTTTGGGTCCATCTTTGTAAGAGAGAGTGAGAGAATGAAGGAGTGGGGGAGTGAGAAAATGAAGGAGTGAGGGAGTGAGAGAGGGGTTCCTGAGAGGCTATTCACCGGTCGTCGTCCTCGGCCAGGGCCACCTTCTCGAAGTGTAGATGGAGCCTCTGTCCCTCTGGAGCCTGGAGTAGCCAGTGGCAGGTCAGGTTGTTGCTGTAGTTTCCGGGGAAGTTGGGTGAGATGATACGTCCCCCGGTGGCATTTCTGATCACCCCTCCGCAGGCAGCTGAGAGAGAGAGAGAGAGAGAGAGAGAGAGAACAGGGCAAGCATCACTCAGAGAGAAATCTCAGTCAACAGCGTCACCATTAATATTAATAAGAATCGCAACAAAACACTTTATAGTGTAGCCTGTAAAGCGCTTTGAGATGTCTTAAGATGCTATATCCTTGTCCTTGTTTCTTGCTGTCTGTGTGTGTGACTCGCTCTCTCTCGTTCTGAGGATCACTCTCCCTCTCACACACACACACCCTTTCCCACCCAATCGAACTGTCTCCCTCTCACACAAACACTCACACCCCTTCCCTGTTACATACAATTGAACTATATCAAATGCAAGGATCGTTATCAACAACAACAAGGTTGATTTATATAGCGCCCTCCACGCCGGACGGCGTCTCAGAGCGCTTCACAGTAACGGATCCCGGAACCGAGCCGGGGGCAGGGGGTAGAAAGGTGACCAAAGGCGCGGTCGAAGAGAAGGGTCTTCAGCTGTGATATGAAACTGGGAAGAGAGGGGGAGAGGCCAAGGGAGTGAGGAAGGGAGTTCCAGAGCCTCGGGGCGTAGTGGCTGAAGGCACAGCCGCAAGAGGGTGGAGCGGAGGATTCGGGGGGGACATGGAGGAGGCCAGACCCGGTGGAGCGAAGGCAACAGGTGATGGTTTGGGGGAGAGAGGAGGTCAGAGAGGTAGGGTGGGGAAGGGGAGTGGAGGGATTTGAAAACAAGAGTGAGGATCTTGGAAGTCAATCCCGTCAGGGACAGGGAGCCAGTGAAGTCTGGCGAGGACTGGGGTGATTGGGGAGCGAAGCGGGTGAGAACGCGGGCGGCAGAGTTTTGAATCAGCTGGATTTTGTGGATTGTGGTGGAGGGGAGACCGGCGAGGAGGGCGTTGGAATAGTCCAGCCGAGAGGTGACAAAGGCCTGGACCAGGGTTTCAGCGGCTTTTGGGGTGAGGTATTGCCGGAGACGGACGATCCGTCGGAGGTGGAAGAAGGCGATGCTGGTGAGTGACCAGATGTGGGGGGAGGAAAAAATATTATTATTATTCACACGTTCACATTATTCACCGCGCTCTGTGGGACTGAAGACTGCAGACTTTGAAGGTTGCACTGTGACTGTGAACCCTCTGTACAAATATTAACACACGTACATACATCAGCCACGAAGAGGTCAGCTAATAGCGCTGTGTGTTTAACAAATTCATTAGCAAGAGCATTTGTTGTGTCTCAAGCCGTGAGGAGACTTTGCAAACGTTACTGAACCGATCGGCAAAGACACCGAAACGTCTGGCCAACCGTCCACGTTGCTGAGCGAAAGAGGGAGAAACGGAAAGAGAGGAAGAAAGAGAGAGCCAAGCGACAGCAGGCGAGACAGTGAGAGCAAAAGAGCAAGACAGAATCGGGGGAAAATGCAAGAGAGAGACTGTGAGAATGTGAGAGGGAGAGAATGCCAGTGTGTGACAGCGAGAGAGGGTGTGAGTGTATGTATGTGTGTGTGTGTGTGAGAGAGAGGGTTTGATTCTGCGCGAGAGGGAGAGAGACAGTGTGTGTGAGAGATGGAGAGGGCTCGATTGTGTGTGAGAGCGAGAGTGACTGTGTGAGAGGCACACAGCCCTACAACAACAACAACAACAACAATTTACATTTATAGAGCGCCTTTCACGTCGGGAGGACGTCCCAAGGCGCTGCACAGGAGGCGTGTGACCCGAGCTGGGAGGGGAGTGTTTGGGAAGGGGTGAAACACGAAGGGGAGGTAAAAGAGTTCGGGGTGGAACAGAAGGCACGATCGAAGAGGAAAGTCTTCAAACCGGCCTTGAAAGAGGAAAGGGAAGAGACGAAACGGAGGGATTGAGGGATGGCATTCCATAAGGTGGGAGCGGAGAAACTGAAGGCCCGGCCTCCGATGGTGGGGCGGTTCGGGCGGGGGGCTTGGAGCAGGCCAAGTCCTGTTGAACGGAGGGTCCGGGTGGGCGTGTAGGGGGAAAGTAGATCAGTTAAGTAGGATGGGGCAAGGCCGTGTAAGGCCTTGTAGGTGTACAGACATACAGACAAACAGATAGCAAGCAAGTCTTCACCTCATTCAACTCCCAACTCTAGCCTACCTACAAGGGGTTGCGTCAATTTATTTTCTTTTACAATCAAACCCGCCGAACTGCTCGGAGACCCAGGGTGAGAAACTAATTAGCAATAATTGCGAGGAGACCTTTCAGAGGCAAGAAATTATTGTTGCGTCAACAGAAATGCGATGTGAGCGCGGAACTCCGGCAGAAAACAGAAATCGATGGAAGAGGAAAGCAATAAAAGAGGAAATGAATGACGGGGAAATGGATTTTCAAAGTTATAAAGCAAATATTGAACCAGACGGGTTATCAAAAACTGTTGGTTGGGGATCAGTAATTGAACGCGGCATTCAAAGTGTGGATAGGATCAAACGGAACAGACGCTGTAGAGAATAATAATAGAAAATAATAATCCCAATGATCACTGCGCTTGTTAATCACTCCCTTGCTCACTCACTGCCTCGACTGCATCGAATGCGAGGGCAACAGAAGTGACACTAATAATAATAATAATTATAATCGTTGGGTTCGATATCGCGCCCTATCACGTCGTCAAAGAGCTCGACGGAATAAGAATATTCCTTGCATTTGATGTAGCGTTTGTCACGTCTTCTAGACGTCTCAATGCGTGTGACAGGATACACCGCGAACTAATCGGCCGTCTAATTGTGGGCGGGACGCATTAATGTACCAGGCAACACAAGAACGCTGCGTATTGACAGCTCGTAGGCTTCGGTGTAGCCGTTGTCGGTAACGACGAGTCTCAACGGCCCCACGGCGCACTTACCGATGCAGCGAGGCTCGCGGTCGCTCCATTGGGGTTTGCTGCCGTTGACACAGACGAGCGAGGCCGGTCCTTGCAGCTCGTATCCCAAATGGCAGAAGAAATGCGCTTCGCCCCCGGGATGCAGGCTGGTGACGGAAACGTCGCCCAGAGAGGGTTTGTGTGGAAATCCGCAGCTCAGCAGATAAGCTGTGTGGAGAGACGAGGAGAGAACGTGAGGATTTGCCAGAAGAATGAAGCGCGAGCCTCTGTCCGGTCGGCCTTCCACCCTCCTGGCGGTGGCTCGCACGGCTTACGTCCGAAACTAGCAACCACAATATTTGTTTCCGAATAGAAATCTATCTCATTAGTTCTCGAGAGCCCCGACGGTTTCTGCTTCCATCGCCACCGCCTCCCTCGGAAGCCTGTTCCAGACATTTACTGCTCGCTCGTTGAGGTACTGAAGAGATAGAGATAGAGATAGAGATAGAGAGAGAGAGAGAGAGAGAGGGTGTGAGAGTTATGAAGAGATAGATAGATGGCGAGAGAGAGAGAGGCGTGTGGATTAAGCAAACCTGCCTAAGGTTTCGCCATGACTGGGAATCGAACCTGGGTCCTCTCGCTTGCTAACCACTACTGTAAGGGACTCCACGTCCTTCAGATGACGTGTAACGCCTAATTTGAAGGATGGCACCTGTGACGAGGTGGCTCTACCCCATCATGGCGCCGGAGGGCCAGCCTAGATGGTAGAGAAACTGGCGTCGTGCGTTCCAGCTTCCAGCGCTCGGACATACATATATTTATCACGAGAGAGTTCAGTTGCCAGCTGGTCTGACTGAGAACAGAAATGGCTCAGTATTCCTTCATAACCTTGGGCGCTGGTTGAGAAGGGAGGAATTTCTCCCCCGAAGGACTAATTCAGACGGAGCTCGGCACTGAACAAAATCATTCGCAGGAACAGGGATCGAGTTCACTTCAATCAAGGTGTCGCGGCTGGATTGCGACACGCCGCGCGGCAGGCGATGGGGTTAATGCCGCTAATTTAATCGCAGCCACTTACTTGACTGACGTTGCCACTTCTTAATCAGCACATTTCGCTCGTTTATTGCTGCCACTTTTGAACGCACAACGGCACTGGGGAGATTGAAAGCTCATTTACCAACGGGCTCCCGTCCCAAACCCACCCACGGCAATGACAACGGCCAGCAACACGCGGCACTGATGTCCTTGACACGGGGTAGGGAAACGGAACGGTAGCAAATGACAGCCTAGAGGGCCGTTCAACCTCTCACGTCAGAGCTGCTCTTTCGAACTTCAATCCGTTCAATCCCATCTGTCTTCCTTTGCCACCCTCCTCCTCCTCCTCCTCACTGTAGCTGACCCTTGTCTGTCTACCAAGTTACATTTGGATTGTGTCCATGTGGATTGTGTCTCAACTATCTCGCTATTCCCAACAGAGTATCCCACATCTCAGAGCGTTTCGGAATGGCGGGATCGGACAGTGAGGAAAGGGGGAGAGGGGGGAAGGTGACTATAGGCACGGTCGAAGCGGTAGATTTCAAAGTGGGATTTAGAGACCGAGAGAGGTGCTTAATAATAATGTTAATACTGATAATAATAATTCTTCCATTCCATCCTTCCGTCCTTCGGCAGGACATCTCCAAGCGCTCTGCAGTATGTTTAACAATAAAGCGAGTGTTTTGTAGGCAAACCCTGGAGCCAATTGGCGCACGAAAGCGTCCTGCAAACCGCCGTGAAGCAAACGACCGATTTCATCTGCGGGTGGCTGGAGATTGTTGGCCGGAACCCCTTTCCCTTTGCGTAGAGAGAGCTCCACGTGATTTTTGACACCCACCAAACAGGGCACGAGACAAGCAGCTCGGTTTCACCTCTCGTCGCCGGGACGGGGGGCATCGATGCAGCAAAGCACAGGAGGCGTCCGGCTGCCCTTGACAGCAGCAGACAAATGCTTTCCCTCTGATTTGCTTTTCGGCTTCGGAGGAATGTCCAAATGAGTGATTTTGCTCCTGAAATGTTTTCTCTGCGCACGCGGCAGCCCCCACCCCTCCTCTCCTCCCCTCAACCTCCCCGGCCCTCATCACCATACGTCTAGTAGCAGACACGATAAGTCGGTGGTTTGCAAAAAAACAACCACTCAGTTTGCAGAAGAAATTTAATATTCAGAGCGCAGTGCAAATTGTGACAGGGGTATAATGAAAAATCCGAGCCATTTTATATTGTTTCCACTACGTTACTTTATCAACGTTCAACAGCAGAGAATCATTCACTGCGCTGAATTCATTGCGTATTGCTATCGCGTTTCGCTTTGAAGTCAGGCCTATCTGTTCAATGCAATCAGAAATGACGCTGTGTTGTTCTTGCGCGTTTTTTTTTGTCGTTGAATAAACCCAACCCTCCACCCCCCGGTTTAATTTTCCCTGAAAGCTATTTGAAGCAAGGAGGAATGTTTGAAGGCGTGAACTTTCACATCGCTGAATGTCACGGGAAGCTGACATTTAATTTGAACCAAAGTTGCGTTCGGGGGTGACAGCAATTTGCACCGTCTCTCGCCTCGAGGTTCTGTTGGCGAATCAAATTTCAACCCTATCACGAAACGTTAGACTCTCGCAAGTGCGCAATCCATTGTGCCTCTTCACTTGTTTCAGATAGGATTAATATCAGCTGTCACATCAGCTCACCTCAATTTGTTGGCATCCTAAAGGTTGTAGCTTCTCTCTCCCACCGCTCCCCCCACCCCTCACACACACACACACACACACTATCAGGACTTGTGCTCAGACTACACTGACCAACGACAACAACAACAAATTACATTCATACACTGCCGGTGCTGGACAGCCAAGGTTTTGCCCCCAAGCTGGGGGCAAAGCCTTGTGGGGGTGGGGGGCAGGGAATGTGGTGGTAGGAGGGTCACCCGAATGTCTTGAGGTGGGTGTTGAAAGAGGAGAGGGAGGATGTGAGGTGGAGGGATTCTGGGATGGAGTTCCAGAGGGTGGGTGGGGGGGGGGGGGGGGGGGGGGGGGTGGCGTGGGAATGCGGGCACGAAAGGCTGAAGGCCTGACAGCTGCTGATGGGGTGGGTGGTCCTCTGATAAGAACTGCAACTGAGGTTCAGAGACAGTATTGTATTGGGTGGGTGGGTGGGTGGGTGGACGCAGCAATCAGTTTGCGCACAGCGATGTCCTCACGAACAGAGAAAAGAGAATGACTGATTTTTTATTTGGGGGATTGATGAATCTTGTACGAATAGCGACGCATGTTATTTAACTGGGCGGGCTCACTTCGACGCCTCGTTCAAACAGTGTGGAAGTGCTCGGACAATGTAGCTCTCCCACCCACAACCCCATCGCTTCTCTCCCGCACCCCCAACCCCTCCCCCCCCCCTCCCCCCCAGCACTGTGCTGGAGTGTCAGCCTGAGACCGTGAGCTCAAAGCTCCCGACTCGGGGGCTCAAACCCACAATCTTTTGACTCTGATGCGAGAACGCTGCCCACTGAACCAAGCCTGAATAACAGCCCGAGGAACGGTTCGAGAAAGATCGCTTCCTTTTTTTTTCATTGAATTAGCCCCCGAACGGTTTGGAGAGGTTATCGACCTCGCCATGCAACATTTTAAACATGCATTGGTGGGATTACGATCGGTGGGATTACGATTGGAGGGTTCCGCTGAAAGGGAAAGGGGCAGAGCCACGCAGCGGATGCGGAGGCAGGCGCGTCGAGATTCGGGAGACAAATGGCTCGGCTGCTCGGCCTCACAGAAATGTGTCCGCATCAGCATTCGTAGCAGGTTTCCCTTCACGCGTCTGACAGGCAGTGCAACATGCCCCCGGTAGTAGGTTTTGAACACGGCCAACACTGTCAGCAGTAATAACCCTTATTTCCCAGACAGAGCCTCTCACTTCTCGAAACGCTTCACAGATATTCACTGTGCAGCAGCGTCGGTCACCGCCTCCTGGAGTAGATTCCCGTGAAGCGCTTTTTGAGACATCCTCCCGACGTGAAAAGTCGCTGCGTCAAACAATAAGAATAATTCATCACAATCCTGGTGATCAAGTCTTTGAGTTGTCTCAAAGGGGCTTCATAGAATATAACGTGAAGCAGGTTGACTGTGTATCGTGCGAGCGAAAACGCGGCAGCCAATTGCGCACAGCCGTGTCCCACACGAACAGGCGTTCTTTCCAAGCAGGGCGAGACCTCGGGCAAGTTTCCTTCCTCCGCACGCCTAATAATAATGCCTCCAAAAAAAAACACAGTAACAATTTGGTCACGCAATCCACGACTGTTCGCGGGGACGCTACCGTACGCAAAATGGCTGCTGCGTTTTGCCCACAAATATACAATCAATTCACTTTACAGTCTATTCTGTGAAGCGCTTTGAGACGTCTAGAAGATGTGAAAAGCTCTATATCAAAATGCAAGGATTTCTTCCTATTATTATTAATGTGTAATTTAAAAAAAAAGTGTAAGGATTAGGGTTATTGTCGACTGGGTATTTTTGTGGACAAATGCAGCAGGCAGTTTGAACACAGCAGTGTCTTACAAACAGCCATTGGGGAGGGGAGGGGGAGAGGGTGGGGGGGAGGAGAGAGGACAGTGAAGCTGGGTAGGTCACAGAGGTTGACATACATCTGCTGATTCCCAATTACGGCCTATTTGCCTGTGTTTTCTCCTTTCCCCGTGAATATCCATTTGTTTTAAAAATAAAAAATTACCTTCACTTACAGCCTGAAGTTAATGTCCTGTAGCACAGCTACATTCAGCCACTGATTTCTCTTCACTGGAGATAGAGCCTGGCCCGTGACTAATGACTTGCTGCTAGATGGTCAAGCTTCATTTTAGTTAATGAGGTTACACAGCGAGCTGAACAGCAGAATGCTATTCTATCAGAAAACTGCCTGTAATTTTGGCTCAATAATAATATCATTTGAGGTTAGGCGAGAGCCGTGATTGAAGAATGCATGAAGATGGATTAGAGGGAGCAAATTCCTGCTGTATTCACCGCAACGCTGACCTGTTCCCTTCAAGTGATTAAATTTGTATTCATTTCGACAGACACCCTGTTTATTAGTGCGGAAGAAAACTGCCTCATTCTCTGCCTTCTCCTCCTTCTCACTGGAAGCGAAGCAATGTTTATTGTTTGTTGAAAGACAACTGTTTTTTTTAAATGCACGGAAAGCTGTGAGAATAATGTACTTTTTTTTTAAACAGTTGCCTTCCTATGACCTTTATCTCTACTCCTGCTCATTTTCTAGCTCTTAAGAAGTCGGTTCTGGTGGAGAGATGCAGGAAAGGATGGTATTAATAATAAGAAGAATCATCATCATCATCCTTCCATTTCATATAGCGCCTTTTCATGCCTTTTGGATGTCACAAAGCTCTTCACAGAATATATTGCAAAGTGAATTGACTGCATATTTATGGGCGAAACGTGGAAGCCAATAGCGCACGGTAACGTCCCACAAACAGACGTGGTAAATTGCTCCTACAGATAAGAGATGAGTTTAGTCCAATTTAGCCCCACATCATGTCTGGACATTGAATCGATATCATCTAGGCTGATGCTACAATGCATTGCTTGAAAGTTGTGTCATATTGTTGGAGGTGCCGGTCTTCAGATGAGACGTTAAACCGAGGTTCCCTCTCTTTGTTTAGATGGACAAACCAGCAGAGAGTTTCTCTCTCCCGGTGTCTAGGCCAATGAATTTACCCCCAGTAAAACTGGTCACTCACTCCATGGCTGTTTGCTGGTAGGATTTGGCTGGAGGAATCTCGTACGAAACACACAGTTACTCCTCTTTACGGTATGAAGTGAAAGGCGTTGTATATCAAACGCGTGGATGGTTATGTTTGATTCTTACTGCAGTATTTGGAGTTGGACGGATGAAAGTCGTTAAACCGTAATCGAGACGGCAGCAGATTAAACGTTTAAACACTCCAACTAATGTGTTACTCCTGAAGGCAGGAGGTGAGAGGGAAAAGATGAGATTTCTTCCTGGCCTCAGATCATTAAAGAGCATTCTCTGAGTCGGGTTCCTGCTCAGTTCAGAATTAAAGCTGTTCAAAGAGACTTGTGCCTACAGCACTGACATGCATCTCGAATTCTCACTGATAAGACAAGCAGTGCGGGGAGCTTCCTGACTCACAGTGACAAACAGCCAAATAGGCAAGCGTGCCAGTTCAAGATATCAATGTGGTGTTTACAGTTTTCAATCCGGCAAAATGAAGGGGACTGTGTGTGATGGTTTGCAAAAAAAAAAGGCTTTTGAAACAAAAAGATATCTGGGATTAACTCTAAAACAACAACAACTAGAAATGACATTTCAAAAGTGCCTTTCACATTAGGAGGACGGCGCAAGGCACTGGACAGTCAGGGATTTAGACCCGAGGAACACTAAAGGGGGCTAAACACATCCGATTCAAGATCTGGTCTTCACTTTAAAAGCCCTCCATGGGCTCGCCCCACCCGACACCCATGACCTCCTAACCCCCTACCAATCTGCCCGCCCTCTCCATTCAGCAGGCTGTGGCCTGCTCCACGGCCCCCGACCCACCCACCTCACTACCGGCGGGCGAGACTTTAGCCACTCTGCCCCCAACCTCTGGAACTCCATCCCACAGTCCCTCCAACTCGCCTCCTCCCAGGCCTCCTTCAAGTCCCAACTCAAGACCTTCCTCTTCGACAGTTCCATCGGTCACCCCCCCTAATCCCCCCGTTTCCCTCCACCCTCCGTGTCCCCAGCTCAGGTCTGAAACAATGACTGTTCAGTGCCTTAGGCTGTCCTCCTGACATGAAAGGCACTATACAAGTGTAATTGTGTTGTTATGTTTCACCCTTGTCTTGAGCTGTGGGATTTATGGGACAAGTGGCAAATTTAACAAGGAAAAATCTAAAGTGGATTCTGGATTTTGTCAGCCCTGGCTCAGGCAGTAACGAGTAGGAGTCCCATAACATAACCTAGTGGTTAGTGTTAATAAAATGGATTGAGTGTATACTGTACTGTAGTCTGTGGGCAGAAGGGGATTGAGTGACTGGATTACCTGTCTTCATAGATTTGTTTAAAGATAAATTATTCTGCCTGGAAAAGTGATATGCCAAATCGACCAACAACCAGATTCCTGCTCAGGGCGTGTGGAGTAGATAGACAGGGGAGTGTGGAGTAAAAAAAAACTTGCCTACAGTTTAGTCCTGCCCGAGAATCAAACACACACACACTCACACTATCGCAGATTCCACCCTCAACCCCGACAAATACTGCATTAACAATAGACCTGAACTTGTGTACCTATGGATAAATGTCCAGAGACTTCCCATAAGGAGAGTGAGAGTAACCCGGCAATCTAACTTGTTACCATGTAAACATTCTCTAACATCGTCTAACACTCCCACCGATGCCCGCTGGTTGTATTCTCCTCCAGACCCGTTCTCTTTATAGACTCCTCAGCCTGTACATTCCTGGCCGCACGCTTGAATCCATGAAAGGAATATTAAAACTGACAAGGGACCCATTGCAAACGTAGAAATGCATTATGTAAGAGGGCATTTCGATCGCCTGTGCGGTGCCTGGTTTGTTCCCGCTATCTTCGCCATAATGATACTTCTAGAAAGGAATTAAAACCTTATCACGAATCGATGCCCTGACCAGCTATTCGCTTCACTCCTCTAGATGTCTTCAGATAAAATAAATGTGGCTAAATAGATTTGCTCGGTGTAGCATTTGTTCCCTTTCCAAATGCATTTCTAGACTCTCTGTCTTATCCATCCCTGCCAGATTTCAGGCCCGCAATATTTAACGAACGAGAGCACCGTTTCTCTATCTACTTCCAATTATTAGTTGTAATAATTTCATTAATATACTGATGCCACTGCCTGAGCTCATATTTTCCACTTACCTGAGAGTCAGCCATTTAATTGATTCAATATATTTTTTAAACATCGTTAAAGAGTGTTCTCTCATCAATTCACTATGTCATGATCCTCGCTGCAAAAATAGATAGATTGGTTTGGTGTCGCTATGGGAACCTGCACGGGTCCCGGCTATTCCTGCCTGTTTATTGGTCACAACCTTTGTTTCAGGCCTATTCAGGTTCCGCTCCCTGACCTGTTCCTCGGGTACGTCGATGACTGTGTTGGAGCTGCTTCCTGCTCTCGCAGCGCATTGGAACAACTCATCAATTTCGCTCCCATCTTCTACCCCTCCACAAAATTCACATGGACCATCTCTGACTTTTCCTTTCCCTTCCTCGACTTCACCATTTGCATCTCGGGGCCGTGGATTATCGACAGATATGCTTTACAAGCCCACCAACTCCCACAGCTACTTGGACTGCACCTCCTCCCATCCTAGGATCCCCCTAGTCCCTCACCTTCCACCTCACCCCGGCCTCAATGTCCCAAAGGATAATTCTCCACCATTTCTGTCACCTCTAGCGTGACCCGCACGTTAGGTTCACAGACCCATTCTTGTGTCCTGGCCAACGAATCCCCAGATAAATTTCATCATTCACTGCGTGGCTGCTTCTGGTTAAACAGAGCAGCCAATTTGCTCACAGCGATGTCCCACACGTAGCCATGAAATGAATGACCAATTTTATCTGGGGGACTGTTGGCTGGGACACCGACCGGGGTGGAAGAGAGAAACTAGCTTTTCTTTTCGAATAGTGTCATAGGATCTTTAACGTCCACCTGAACAGGATGGACCTCTGGTTTAACATCTCAGACCGCTCCCTCCCTGTTCATCAGTGCATCAGAGCGTCCGCCTGGACTGTGTGAGTTCAAAGTTTGATGTGGGGTTAAACCTGCAACCTTTCAACTCAAGAGGCGGGTTCAAAGTTCGATGTGGGGTTAAACCTCCAACCTTTCAACTCAAGCTGGCGCCTGGTCTGAATCCTTTACAGTGCATTGATGCGCAAAGCAAATGGAAAGCTTATGAATGGCAATGGAGTGAATTCATGTGACCTGGTAAGTGTGAAGAATTGGTAAGTAGGTTAACTCTGCGTTAACTCCACTAACACTGCTCTGTTACAATATTTCACACGTACTGAGTTAAGGGAAGGCAATCAATTTCTTAATTAGACCTCATTGAAACCTCTTGCCCATTTTAATTGATTTTTGGGGATTATTCATATCTTATCTGGGTTAATAAAACTATCTCAATAAAGCACATTAGACGCACAAGATGTAATTTTAGGTTGGTGGTGATCGATTATATTTCTGACGATTGAGCAGAGAGAAAGCCATTACAGTCAGGGTCATTAAATTCACATATCGAATAAAAAAAAACAAAGAAACAGCGTATTTCTTATTCATGCCAATTCATAGCCTCAGCCTCTGCGTTGCTGCCTGAAAGGCTTAATAATAATCCTCGCATTCAGCGCTAACCGAACCAACATTAATTTTCACTTTGCGGGCTAGACAAACACTGAAGGGTGCCAATACATCATTATGCAGACTGCTTGCTGTATCATCACACTTGCCGTTAGTAAATAAGGAAGCTATTTGCGTTTATCATCGCTCCTTGAAAGAGAGACGGTGGTTGCAGCCACAGGGCAGGAGATAGAGTTCTCTGAGAGAAGAGGCCCAAGATGCCGTTGTTGTGACAAAGGGACCTTTGTTTTGTTGATCGATGTAGGATATTAAAGCTCTGGCTCTGTTAGCAATTGGATTCCTGGCATCCGCTCTAGCTTGCCTTCAGTGAAAGCTCTCTCCAGTCAGAGTCTGATAGAGTGGACACCCACCCACCAAAGGTGCAAAAGGCAATCCCCATCACTAACACTACGAGTGTCTGCCCTCCTTGGGGGCGGTGGAGGGGAGGGGTGGTTTGGGGGGTGGGGGGGGGAGAGGGGGAGGGTGGGGGGGGGGTGGTAAGCAGGGTCTCCTTCACAACAGAGTGGACACATAATGAGGTGAGGCTGCAATCAAACGGTCATGTTCCTAATCCCTGACTGTCGCCTACCATTCCGTTCCCATGGAGAGGATGGTATTCCTATCGCATCTCCAACAGATATAAATTGCTGTCTGTCATGCCCTATCCTTGCTTGCTACGAGGAGATACTGAGCAGGTTGGGTGCTAATCTAGCCAATGGTTTAGGGATCAAATCATATTGGGTTCCAAACACCTGAGCAAATGATTAAATACAGTCACTGATTTGGGATGGATCAAAAGACGAACTGTTTAAAAATAGCCCGGGTCTAATTTGCAACATTTCTCAACACATTTCTTAATAAGGAAAGCGTAAGTGGCCGGTGGCAATATCGAGTGGCCATTGGAACAAAAAAGTTGTTAAGAAATCTCGCAAATAAGCACCCGATAAGTCCTTCAGTTTCTTCCACGTTTGCCTGCCTGAGATGCTCTTTAAGCGCTCTGAGGCGCCTTCTGGCGTGGAGGGCGCTATATAAATCCAAGTTGTCGTTGTTGTTGCCTCCGCGAGATCGCATATTGATACCAGCTCCCCGTCCCGCAGGGTAGAGTCCCAGAGCGCTTTACGGGATAATAAATACTAATCCTTGTGTTTGATGGAGCACCTTATCAAGTTGTTAGGATGTCTCAACGCGCTTCACAAAATATATTGTAACATGGATCGACTGCGTATTCTGCGGGCGACACACAGCAGCCAATTGCACACAGCATTGTCCCCCAAACAGTCGTGGGATGAGTTTTTTTAATTTGCTGACAAACAGCTATGAAGTCAGTCTAATTTTATCTGGGAGAGAACCGGGATTTTATCTGGGAGAGAACCCTCCCCTTCTCTTTACCAATAGCACGGCGGATCTTGAACGTCCACCTGAACAGACCACTGGCAGGGAGCTCTCACCTCTTAACATCTCGTCTGAAAGACGGAGCCTGTGAAAACGCAGCTCGCTCCCCTACTCTCCCCCCGCCCCCCCCCCACCCACCCCACTTTCCATCTCAAAACTACTGCACTGGAAAGAGCAAGGTGCAGAGCAGATTAATTCTGTGCGATTTACAAAATGTCCGGCACTGAAAAATGCGATAGGATAGATTGCAAAAAACAGTAAATTTGCTTTTGCTTGTTTTTTAAAAAAAATCTGCCTCAGAGTAAGGTCAAGGAACACAACTCAGGCTGTTTTTTTTAAAAAAAACGGTCTTCCTGAGAACAAGGTCGAAGGCAGAAAATACCAAGAGAAAGCAAATAATCAGATGTTGCCTGTTCTGCGTGCATTATTCATGGAAAAGGAAGCCACATAGAACTGTATAAATGGTAATAGAACAGGCAGTGGCATTTATCATGCAGCAAAGTATTCAGAGCCTAGGAAGTTACAAGTAAGGAAAGTGTCCAACAGAATACTGAACCAAGATGTCTCAGATGTTACAACTGTAGAGCATAATCAATTCCTAAACTCTTCCTAAACAACGCCATGAATGGTCTGCCGGCTCAAACACTGGTGAATCTGAGATTACAGATAAGGCACTTCAATAATTTATCCTTATAATTAATCGTTAATTCATTAGCAATAATAATAATCTGCATTTGATATAATCCCTCTGGTTGGGAGGAGGTTTCAGCATTGCTTTTATAGACTGCCTGTTAATTATCGCGCGGCGATGCTTGAATGGAGTAGAGAAGGCAATCTCTCACTCTTCCGGTGTTCTGGCTGACACCTCATCCAGCACCCCCAACACCAGAGGAAACATTGTTTATTCCCTCCGTGGCTGTTTCTGCAAAGTTGCCATCGGTCTACAAAAAACTGTCACCACGCTTTACAGTAGTGACTGTGAAGTCAGAGCAAAATTGCGACAACAACAAAAAACAACATTACAATTGTAATATCACACGCGGTCATCGATTTCAGCTTCAAACTGCTCCACCCCTTATAACAAGGTCCTGAAGTGTGTGCTTGTGTCTCTGTCTGTTTCAGTCTGTCCCCACCCACCCCCCACCCTCAACACGATGCAATGGATGGTGATTGAAGGTGGTTGGGGAGTTGGATGTCAGTGGGGCATATGTGCTGGTGTGGTGGGAGGAGGTTGAAATTCCACAACTATTTGGGGCAATAATGATAATAAGAAGAAGAATCCTTGCATTTGATAAAGCGCTTTTCACATCTTATCGACGTCTCAAAGCGCTTGACAGAATATACTGTGAAATGAATTGACTGTATATTTGTGGGTGGAATTTGGATAGCTATTTGGATGCAGATGGTTGAATGCATCTTTGTCATGTATTTTATTAAAGGATGCGCAGTCAAGTGCTCTACTATCTCTGAATAATGCACATGTTGGAGCTCTGTAGGTTGCTCACTGGCTGTCATCGGGTGCAGGGAATTTCATGTACTGTATGTACGAGACATGACACAAATTGGGTCTAGTTGAGTCTCCGTCTCCCCTCCCCCTCTCCCCTCACTCGCTCTCCCCCACTTCTTCCTCCCAGCTTGTGCTTTCAAATGAAATTCAGGCATCCGTCCAAAAGAAGAAGTGGTTCGTTTTTTTTTGGATGGGAATGAAATCAGGCGGGAGGAGAAAGGAAAGAGATTCCGATTGGGTGGGTAGCAGAAAGAGGGTCGGCGAGCGACAGAGCGAGAGACAGACTCTCGCAGAGTAAACGAGAGGGAAGAAGGAGGGAGAGAGAGAAAGGGAGAAGATAGCAAGAGAGAGAGAGACAAAAACAAAAATCACTAGGAACAACCTGCAGCTCAGGCAGCATCTATGGAGAAAGGAAAAGTTTCGGGTCCACAACCCTTCGTCAGAACTCGAAGAGAGAGAGAGAGATGGATTGCCTTAGGGAGTATCCCAATGAGGCAGCACTGTGCTCATTGATTAATCGGATAACCTAGTTTTTGCTTCATTTTTTTTTAGAGGGTGTGTGAGCTGCAGCTGGGAGGTGACTTGTGAGGACACCCATCACTGGGTTTAAGAGTTTAGTGAGGCATCGCTGTGCGCAGATTGCAGTTGCATTTCTATTTACAAACTACACGACAGCTGCACATGGCAATAAATCCAGATATATAAGAACAATTCTTGCATTTTGATATAGCACTTTTCACATCTTATCGATGTCTCAAAGCGCTTCACAGAATATACTGTAAAGTGAATTAACTGTATATTTGTGGGCGAACTCCGTTGAGAATAAATACTGTCGTGGTCGCTCAATCCATGACTGTTTGGGAGATGCCGCTGTGTTTCGCCCACAGAAACACGGTCGTTTCACACCCCGGTAGAAAGCCTGGCTGTGCAGCTGAAAGGAGAGGATCATACGAGGGGTTTTAAGGTTAATTACTTTCACTTGCGGTTGTCTGAACCAGTGTTCGGAGGAGCTGCTCTTTGAAGCTGGAGGGATGATGGAACAAAGCTAAGGACTTTGGACAGTGGATCAAGACTGTTACTGAAGGCTGCACAGTGCGCGCGATGCTAGATGAGATGATGGGGAAGTGAATGATAACACAGCTTTGGGTTATGAATAATGTGAATGTGAATGATAACACAGGTTGCAACTTCAGCGCCTTGGGACATGCTCCTGATGTGAAAGGCACTAATCCAATGTGATTTTGTTGTTATTGGGAGTAGATGAAACCCGAGGTCACAGCACTCAAACTAACCCAGTGTCCAAGGAACACACTGCATACTAGGATAGTGCTTCACAACAACAACAACAACCACTACCACCACCACCGACAACATCAACCAAGCGATGGCTGAAGGCACTGTCAAAGAGGTTTTTCCATGGGTTTCGAACGTGGACAGGGAGGGAGGGAGGAAGGGAGCGAGCGAGCGAGCAAGGAGGAGGTATTCAGGGAGAGAAAGAGAATCATGGTGGTAGAGACAGAAATAATTACAGTGAAAGCAACACAAAGTTTCAGATAATAGAAATTTGTTTCCTGCGCCCACACTCTCTCTCCCCCTTCCCCCACTCCACCCCCCCCCCCCCACCCCACACCCCCCTCCCCCCCCACACACCCATCAAATTAAGCTTCAAATCAACAATTCCAGGCAGTGTATAACACCAGGACACGTGATCTTTTTAGATAAAGCTGTGCTAAAGAGCTCCTTTCATCAGCCAGAAGCCAGGAATCTTGCCAATATACAGCAAAACAAGACACTCAATTCAGTGTTGAGACTTAACTTCAATTTGGGAGCACTTATTCCCAAAACAAAAAGGAGAAATGAATGCAGGTTCTCACGCACCGTAATGATAATAACAATCTGTATCGACACATCGGCATCTCGAGTAAAATTATGTTCCCCCGAGACAGCCAGGTAATACAATTGATTAGCAGCTAAATGTGAATTGTATGTTCGACATCAAAAGAAGAAAAAATTTAAGCTTGGTTAACTCAAATAGTGGATTTATTTCAATGTGAATGTGCAGCGCTGGTTGGGGGGGGGGGGAGTTGAAAGGGTGGGTGGAGGGAGGGGACATGGAGGGAGTGGGAGGTAGATGGGAAGGGGGTCAGAGGAGGGAAGGAGGGCTATCCTTTGGATGAGAAGTTTGAATCAGTGCCCGCCAGCGCCTGTTCAGCTGGACTTTAACAATCCCGAGGTGGTGCTGTTTGGAAAAGAGAAGGGAGTTTCTGTCAGCCAGTGGCCTCGGAGATCCCCCCCAACCCTTGATACAATCGGCCAGTAATTTCTGGCTGTCTGCGGAACACTGTTAAGCACAGAATAACATTGTCAGAGGCGCTCGCTGAAGATCCGGTAGCGCTATTCAATTTTTCTTTAAAAAGTAATACTGTACGGAGACGGGGCAAGGAATCTGGGGTACCAAACTAGGCAACACTTGAGAGAAAACGGAAGATGGAAATTTTCCAACCCCCCCCAGCCATATATAATGTGTTTCTTTAATAAGCTATCTTTCGCACCTGTCTGCCACAGCACAATACACGCGGTTGATTGGCAATACATTCAAAGGAGTCTTTAATCGACAGCAATCAAGCTCCTATTTAGACTCCGCTGACCCCCATCTGCACTACATCAATTGCACAAGAATAGACAACGTTGAAGGAGTATTTGATATTTTTTTTGGCATTTAGCGAAGTAATCTGCAGTAAAACGGATTGTGAAGCCCTGTTAATGCCCACAATGGATTGGAATCAATCCCAGCGCGTCGATAAGATTCTGCTCGTGCACTTTGGAGGCTTTCTTTTAGACGCGTCAGGCTGTGTTCCCCCGCAAAAGTGCCCTCCGAGCGCAGCCTCAAGTCAGTGGAGAGAGTACGTGATTTCGCTCGGCATGACACGAGGAAGTGGACGGAGGTTTCTGGTTCACTCCCTGACCTCCCGAACTGCCTGACCTGTGCACCGGTTTATTACCTTGGAAGGCTAACGGAGATCGATTCGGGCTCAGCTCAATGATAAATCCTTTACAAGGTCACGGGCCACGGAGGGACCCTATTTTAGTCTCACTTAAGTTACTTATGAAGCCAGGCACATGACCAGCGAGTCAATAATATCGCAAGAACAGCAGCAAGTGGAGCGTGCGTCTGCCCGTCTCTGTCTTTGCATGCGCGTGTGTCTTCGTGTGTATGTCTCTCTGTGTGTGCCTATAACTCTCTGTGTGTCTGTGTGTGTCTGTCTGTCTCTCTGAGGTCACAGACAGTTACGCACCTGCAGATGCGGACAATTTACCGCTTGGATCACGCTCGACCGATCACACTGCGAAGAGGTGTCATCGAAAAATTCTCTCTGAGATTTACAGACCATGATCAACACTGTTATAAAATAGCTTAAATGAGTTATAATGGGGGGGGGGGGGGCATTACTGTGCAAAGTGCTTTGCGAAGTCTTGAACCTAATATGGCGCTGAATCAAACACATAATTACTATTATGCCTCGAAGTGCTTCGCCGGATTTACTGCGAGGTGTGGTGACTGTACACTTTTTGGAGGTGTAACACGGCAGCCAGTTTCCGCGGTGGTGGTGGTGGTGGGGGGGGGGGGTGGGGGGGGGAAAACGTCTCGCAAACGACCGCAAAGCAGACGGCCGATTGAATCCTCAATTGTCACCGGAAACACCTCCAAATATTTTACGATTGCACATTTCTTAGCAGGGAATTATCGGATCTTTATATTAGCCCAACGAGCGGACTCCAAGACTACATTGTTGTGTTTCCAGCTCACATGAGTAACGTTAAAGGGTGAGGAAGTTGTGTAATGGATTGCCTCTGCGCTAATTTCATCGGTGAAGAGGAAGAATCCTCTCCTCCTATCTCAAGGCAAAAAATCCATCATTTTAATTGGGCTGGTGATTTACGATGGCAAAATCTCTACCAGCTAGATTACCCGGGAACATTTTGCCAACCTGGCAGTAAAACGTTCGGCTGGGAGAAGAAACCAAGTCCCCCCCCAAATAATTATTATATGCGGGTTTAATTTATCTTGCGCTAATCTTGAAAAGGCTGCCGAATTTCACCCCGTGAGTGTTAATCAAAGGCACGATTCTATACTTTAATAATAATCCTTGCATTTTGATATGGCATTTTTTCACATCTTATCAACGTCTCAAAGCACTTCGTAGAATATACTGTAAATTGAATTAACTGTATATTTGTGGGCGAAACGCGGCAGCTAATTGTGCACAGCAGTGTCCCACAAACAATCGTGGATTGAAATGACTAATTTTATTATCGTGGTGTTTTTTGGGGGGATTATTATGAGGCGTGTGTGTGGAGTAAGGAAACTTGGCCAAGGTTTCGCCCTGACCTGGCTGGATTCGAACACAGGGTCATAGAATCATAGAATTACACGGCACAAAAGGAGGCCATTTGGCCCATCTAGTCTGTGCCGCCTCTTTGAAAAGAGCAACTCAATCCCACTGCCCAGCTCTCTCCATAACCAAACAGACCTGTTCTCCCTAAATAAGGATCTAATTCTCTTTTAAAAGCTGTTATCGAATCGGCCTCCACCAGCTTTTCAGGCAATGCATTCCAGATTTGAACAACCCGCTGAGTGAAAACATTTCTCCTCAGCTCCCCTCTGCTTCGTTTTGAAACAATTTTAAATCTATGACCACGAGGCACAGATTCGCCCACCAGTGAGAACAGTTTTTCTTTATTCACCCTGTCGAATCCCCTCAAGGTCTTACACTTACAGGGCGAGTGCTCTATCCACATGAGCTCCACTGTAGGCGGCTCTGTGGAGCCTTGCGAGGAGCTGGGCAAAGGGCAAAGAGATGGGTGAGGGCGAGGATGCAGAGTTTTGGATCAGGTGGGTGGAAACAGTGGAAGGGGAAGAAAAAAACTTCTCCAAACAAGCGAGTATCTAAGACAGCGTGTTGAGACTGTACAGAGGACTGACTGATTACAATTGATTTTTGAACATGTGTTAAGCACTGAGAATGAGGAGGGAGAGAGAGAGAGAGAGAGACAGAGGGAGAGGGAGAGCAATAGGCAAGAACAGGCTGAACAGCTGCACTTCCTCGGAGGCACAGGTCACTGAAAACTCAGTTTCATTGCCACCCTTTCCACCGGCTCCTTTTGAAGCATTTCTCGTGAGCGAATGCGAATTATCAACCAGAGCGCACATCTGTCAACAGCAAAATCCGAGTACGCACTTCAGGCTCTTAGCTGAGAGGAAGGGATTGATTTCAATTAAAAACAAACAGGTTGAATTGTTGTGGGCTTCGGAACTGACCGTGCCTTTGCGGGCAAAAATGCAAAACGCAGGTCTATCGACGCAAGTTGTTGTGACAGACAGAATTCTGTCGTGAGTCGTGAGGACCACTCTCCTGCTCGCCCTGCCACAGGCAGAGTGTGGTCCGCTATCAACCTCTCACCTGCAGGAAGCATCCGATTGCGGTGGCAACTCAACAGCGCGCTGCTGTAAAAACCCTGCCATGCTTTGAGACGTTTCAACCTCCCACGGTTGAAACGCAAGGATTATTTCAGCGCGAGACGCATCCGCTTTAGCCTCATCAAAACTCAAGGCAATGATGGGCACACGGAGGAGTTCAGCTATGATCCAATAGAATGGCGGAACTGGTTTCAATCATAAAAAGTCTTCAAAGGCGTGTTGCTCTCTTGATACAAGTTGTACTGCACTTCCAAATGGTCAAATCAGTGCCTCTTGTCAGACCACCCACTCAGCTTTATTATTTTTGAGGGCCATTAAAAAAAGACACAGATTGAATGCTGCAAAATTGATTTCATTGGACAAAATGACTCACTCTCAAATATAACTAACTATGGGCTGTTGTTTTTTTTACTGCCGTCGGCAACCGTGTGATTAAATATTCCGGCTCGGATGAGATTAATGTCAGAGAATGTTCTGTCACTTCTCAATCCAATAAATTATTGCCGCTGAATTGAAAAGCAATTGGAGATGAAGTATTCAAGTCTCTTAGGAAATTTATGGGGGGAAAAAGACAATCTTTTTCTCAGTCTGTCAACTCTGGCTCAGGCATAAGAACATAGGACTGGGCCATTCAGCCCCTCGAGCCTGTTCCGGAATTCTATTAGATAATGGCTGATCTCTACCTCAACTAAATTTACCAGCCTTTATCCCATATCCCTTGATACCCTGACCTAACAACAAACTATCCACGTCAGTCATGAAAATTGGAATGAATCCAGCATTTCACAGCCCAATCCCAACTGTTCGGCGCCTTGGGACATCCTCCTGATGCGAAAGGCTCTTTACAAATGTAATTTTGTTGTTGTTGTTGTGGTGCGGTTGGTTGCAACCAATTAGAGAGTTGGTTGAACTCTCACCTCTGAGTCAGAAGGTTGTGGGTTCAAGCCCCCATGTGGCTTTACATTTATAAGAGCGCTTTTCACATCGACAGGATGTCACAAGGCGCTGGCGTTTCGGTGCGATGCTAGAGACAGCACTGCACTGTTGGAGGTGACCGCAGAGAAACTCCTTTCTCCTTTTGAGTAGGGTCACGGAAATTATTAAACGCCCACTTGAACAGGCATTGACGGGGGTGGGGGGCTGATGGTCACCTCCTCCCAAGGCCCCGGTTCAGCCCCAGGCCCCCGCGAGCCACTGTTAAGCGCTCTGAGACTCTGGCCCATGCTGCTGTATGCAAATTCCGATTTGTCGCTGCCTTGTTGCAATGCGGGGACGAGAGAAGAAGCAGAGCAGAACAGATCAAACGTATTTCCTGGCTTACGGGAAACCTTCCCTCAACGATCCTTCGCCTCTTTCGGAAGAATGCCTGTCTGTCCGCTCACCTTGAGGAACAGCCAACAGCCTCTTGACAAATGCAATGTTTCACCGGCGAGCACACGCTGCAACCAACCAGAAAAACTGCCACTGGTGTCTGGCGAGCCAGTTCATCACGTTTTGCCTACTGAGCAAGGGCTGAGCGACGTGACTGATGCCGTCATTACTTTCAAATGGCCTCGAAACATCTCACCCATTGACTACATCCGTCACTCCCCCTCCCCTCCCGTCCCCCTCGGCGGACATCAAAACACGCAGCAGAATGCGACCTGCTCAGAGTGGAGCGCGCCAGCGAGAGAGCCCGGCCTCAGGGAGGCCTGAAGTATGATGGCAGTCGCTCCACCATTATCAGAATAACAGCAACAACAACAAAAATAGACTTATGTAATGCCTTTCACGTCAGGAGGATGTCCCAAGGCGCTGGACAGTCATTGTTTCAGACCCGAGCTGGGGACAGGGAGGGTGGAGGGAAAGTGGGGCATTTAGATGGGATCGATGGGACCATCGAAGAGGAGGGACTTGAGGCGGGACTTGAAGGAGGCCATGAGGTGAAGGCACTGCGATGGAGTTCCAGAGGTTGGGGGCAGAGTGGCTAAAGGCTTGTTTGCCAATGGTGGGGCGGGTGGGTCAGGGGACATGGAGCATGTCAGAGCCTGCTGAGCAGAGGGGGCCAGCCTGGTTGGTAGGGGGTTAGGAGGTCACGGATGTAGGGTGGGGCGAGGCTGTGGAGGGTTTGAAATGTGAGGACCAGGATCTTGAATTGGATCCTCTGGATGATGGGGAGCCAATGGAATCGGGTGAGGATGGGGGAGATGGGGGACACGAAGCTTGGAGCAGTAGAGGACACGAGCCTCAGAGTTCTGGATTATCTGCCACCTGTGGAGGGAGGAATTAGGATGGCGACAAGCAGGGTGTTCACATAGTCAAGCCGGAATGTAACGAAGACATGAATGAGGGTTTCAGCGGCCTGGGGTGGGGGTAAGGTAATGGCGGAGTCGGGAAATATTGCGGACATGAAGGAAAGCAGGGTGGTCGTTACTTGGATGTGGGGAAGGAAACACAGTTGAGGATTGAACAAGACACCTAGGTTCCTGTCTGGCTTTTAAAATAATGATAATAACAGTCGTAACAATCTTTGCATTGGAGATTACTACCTTTCCCGTCGGGAGGACATCTCAAAGCGCTTCACGGAATATACTATATATACTTATATACTATGTATACTACAATATACGGTGTCCGAAAGTAGCAGCCCAATTATGCACAGCAGTGTCCCACACAAACTGTCATGGATTTAGTGTTTATGCTTTTTGTTTGTAGGGACGATGACTCTATTCCACCCAGTAAATCCATGATGGTGTTTATTGCCCACAAGAATCGCCACCTCTCTGTTCCCCTCTCCTTCATGCATGTGTCAAGTTGTCTCTTAAATGCATTGTTGCTGTTTTGCTTCACCCGGGGCCTCCGGCAGCGAGTCCTGCATTCTCGCCACCCCGTGTGTGAGGAAGTTCCTTTTAACCGCTCTCCCTATTAGATCCGCTAGCTTTAATTTTTCTCCCTGTGGTTTTCGACTCGTCAACCAAAGTGGAAACTGCACGTCTCATCTCATCTCATCTCATCGGATGCTCTCGTGAACTGAAACGCCTACCTCAGGTCCCCTCTCGATCATCTCAACACCAAAAACAGCTGTCGTCAGCCCCTCCCTCCTCAAACACCTTCACTCGACCCATCCATGCTCCTGCTGGGATGTCCTCCTGACCGGAATGGTACTATTGAAATGTAATTTGCTGATGCCGGCACAGACTAGATGGGCCGAATGGCCTCCTTTTGTGCCGTAAAATTCTATGATTCTATGATTCTATGTTGTCCCCTAACTAACCACTGAACCATCTCTGGCTCTCCCTTTCCTCTCCATGGTGCTGAAACATGTCATTGCTTCCCAGCTTCGTTCTTCCATCTGCCCACATGGACCCCCCTTCCAAACCAACTTCCGTTCCTCCCTAACCTCCTCTGCTGTGCAGCGACTCTACTTTAAGCAATGACCTGGAGTCTGTGTCTTGGAGGAAGTCAGACGGGTGGAACTTCACACAAATTCACTGCAAATTTAAAGAAAAAAAGCTTGAGCAAGCTCAACCATTGGTTTCCCCAAACTCTCTGCACCAAGCCCTACCTCCGTAGAGACCGAACGGCGAGGGGCGTGTGTGAAACGGCTTCTCGTAACCGGGCCTTCAGTGAATCACTGGCGTGACTGTCAATCTGTTTCCCAAAAGCCTCCCAACCCAGACTCACGATACATGGTGTGGAAGTCAGATGCACTGGAAGCATCAATTTATTTAAGTACCATTCGTTCTCTCGACGGGTTGCTGCCACGCCGACCCATCAATCCTCGTGAGCTCTGCGTCTCCTCGCTACCCAAGGCTCGAAAGCGAGCTCGCTGCAAACGCGCCCGTTACTCCACTCTGCCAGCTCATTAGCTCTGTCCTATCACCGTCAAGTCTTTCCCAACTACATTCAATCAATGGAAGCTAATTAATGAATTTGTTAATCAATCAATCAATCAATCAATCAGTCAGCATCAACAGCCACAATTTGCATTAATACAGAGTACTTGAATGGGGAGGGGGAAGAGGGAGGAATTGTTACTATGGTCACACGCTTAAGGATATCAAAATCAGACTGAGAGCTCCACGCTCGCCACCTATACATGGAAATGCACAGAATGCGTGCTCTCTCTCTCTCTCTCTCTCTCTCACCCCCACACAGACTGGCTGCCGCACTTCACCCCCACAAAACACACAAGACACTACACTTGACTGCAGTATACCCTGTAAATCTCCCTGAGATGTAGTGCGACATCAAAGGCAAGGATTATTATTATTATTGCGTCTCCTTTGAAATAGCAATTGCCGTCGGTTCCCTTTACATTTGCCTGATCACAGGGCAGATCTGAAATTATTAACACGGCAAATAAAAAATAAAAGAATCAGTGGAAATTCAATTATCCCCTCTTTTCAGATCTTTGCAGACTCTGGGTGTAAAGAGAGGGGAGAGGAGATTAAAGCAACAGCCCCTAGCCAATCTTTAGACAAGTGTCTCTGACTCTGTTGATATCCTCCAGAACGTAAGAGAAGGGGATAAACATCTGGCGTAAAACATACATTCAATAAATCTCCACCGTAAATTTTTTTAATGTCTTTTTTCCCATCGGATAATCTGTCTGTTATAACATCCGCTTGCTCAACGTTGAGCCTGATTCTGCTTCTGCCATTGAACAGACGGATAGATCGACTGAACTTCATGGAATTCATTAACAGTGATTACCTCTCCCATCAGCGCAAGTCGCGCAGATCAACACCCCCCCACCCAACGGCACCCAAATGTGACAAAGGGAACAGGACCAAAACATAAACCCTTGGCGAGTTTCCTTACTCCTCACCACCTCTGTTTACCTAAAGCAGTAAACAGGAACCCTGTTGGCCACAAGTTTGCAGGTTGAAGCCTCACGTTGGCTTGAAGCCCAAGAGCGTAGGAAGAAGACGGCCGAAAGTGCGGTCGAAGAGGTTTCGAAAGCGGAGGGGAAGGGAGCCAGCGAGGGCGACACAGGAAGGGATTTTATTCGGGGAATAATGAATCAGAGGAAAAGTGGTGGTTTGACATTTCAATCAGTTCACAGTTGTTATTCCTGCGCAAAGCAGGCAATCCTTTCCAATGGCACAATAGACCAGCAGCACTCATCTTTACAAGTCCCCAGAGTCTCTATCAATGTTCAAAACCAGGTGAAATGGATTAAAATGCAAGCATGTCTAATGGCCACCATGTTAGGAAACGGGGAGAGGGGAGGAGGAGGAAGTCTCTATTGTAATCAAACATCACCAAGGTCTGTATGTTTATTGATTAGCCACTGAAATGAAATATGACGCAGCAGCAAGGTCGATCCAGATGATCAAGGACTGTCTCCAGGAGGTATAAATATCTGCTGTTAAATATGTTCCTCTGAGGGCTACCCATTCCTCACCCCGCACCTGAGCCTTTCGACCCACCCACTCATTCTTGATGCTCCCAATGACATCAGCCACCCCAATTTCCTGCTCCTTTCCGCTTAACCCTCTGAAATCCTTCCTTCATGGTTGCTTATCGAATTTCCCTATAAATATCCCCAAATCAATTACACTATCCCTCCCCCACCCCCATCTCCCCCACGTATGCCCACAAAAGCCCATTAATGCTTTACAGTACATCCTACGGTACATCCTGCAAAGCGCCTCGGGATGTTCTCCCCACTTGAAAGACTCTATAATCAAATTTAAGAATTATTATTATTGCTAAACTGAGCCTATACTACTGATAATAATCCTTCTATTTAATATAGTGCTTTTCACATCTTCTAGACATCTAAAAGTGCTTCACAGATTTTATTGTAAAGTGAATTGACTGCATTTTTGTGGGCGAAAGTGTGTGAGTGCTTGTGTGTGAGAGAGAGAGAGAGAGAGAGGGATCCTCCTGACAACGACTTCCATGCTCCTCACTAAATTCATGCCCTTTTGTTTACAGTGTCAACCACCAGCGGAAATAATCTCTCACCATTTATCCTCGTGAACCATTTCATTATATTAAATGCTTCATGAAGGACGGAATAAGGGCTAAGTGGAGGTGACGCTCTTACGAAGAAGAAAGGAAAAAACGAGAGCGAGAGAGAGAGCGAGAGAGAAAGCGTTTATCCAGCAGAGTTCTCTTCATAAGAGCTGGAGAGACTTTACACAGAGGACAGTGTATGTGTTTTTTCAATTAGCACAGGCACCACAAAGCAATGTGTGCTGAATTAATGCAGCTGTGAAACTACGTCACACTGTGCACCCATTTTCTTCGCAATAAATCTCGCCTCCGCGCAACCTCTTTGTGTTTTTTTTAATTCTTCGGAGGGAATTGAGAGAAAAATTTCTTCCCGGCTTCCGTCTCAGCTCTGCTCTGCGCTTACTCAGTAAACTAGCTGTGTTTTTTCCCCCCTTTCCCTGCTGTACTTCCTACCCATTGCTGACAAATGATAGCACTCCCTGTCCCGCTCCGCCTCCCCTCCCCTCCACTCCCTCCCTCCCTCTCTGCCTCCCTCCCTCTGCGTTAGAACAGAAAGCACCCAAAAACACAGACGTCGGTCAGCGTTCCCGGGTCATCGAGTCGCCACTGATGTCATTTCCTGAGCGTCGCGCAGATTCAGCAAGTGCCGATGATGGTCACTTCATAGGCACCATGTCAGTCAACAACAATGACAACAACTTGGATTGATATAGCGTCCTCAATGCCGGACGGTTCCCAGTAACGGATCCCGGGGCCGAGCCAGGGGGAGGGGGAAGAAGGTGACCGAAAGCGCGGTCGGAAAGAAAGGTCTTTAGCCGAGACCTGAAAGTGGGGGGGGGGGGGGCGGGTGGCGACGAGGCAAAGGGAAGTGAGGAAGGGAGTTCCAGAACCTCGGGGCGTAGCGGCTGAAGGCACGGCCGCCGATGGTGGAGTGGGGGTTTTGGGGGACAAGGAGGAGGCCAGACCTCCGGTAGAGTGAAGGCAATGAGTAACGTTGTGAGGAGAAAGGAGGTCGGAGATTTAAGGAGGCAGGGATGCAGAGGAGTGGAGGGATTTGAAAACAAGAGTGAGGATCTTGAAAGTCGGGGTCTGGGTCACTTAGGCTGTGTTAACAGTCGGCCAACATGTCAAAGTTAATAATGTTTGCATCCAATACTGTGCCTTATCAAAATTATCGCAATGTCCCACAGTGCTTCACAGGATTTACCGTAAAGAGCAGTGACTGTGTATTTAGGAGGCGAAGGACAAACTCCAGTCTCTTTTGAAAAGATATTGAAAGTCTACTTGAACAGCCAGTGCAGTAGATGTGGGGGCAGAGTCTCAACCGATGGACTTTGACAATGCAACGCTCTCCACTGCCCGTGCTCACCCCCAAAACGCTGTGACTCTATGAAGAAGTGGGAACAGTTCCCCCCTTGACCCAAATCCATGCCCGAGTTGTGGGCAGGCCAGGGTGCGATGCGAGACACTTAAAAGTTCCAGTGAAATGCGCGTGGGCCCCCCCCCCGGAGTCTTAAACAGGGGAATCACCCCTTCCCCTTTCGCAGAGCAAGACTCTACTGATTCGCAAAGGCAGCAGATGGCACTGTGCTGCGGAGGCTGATGTGCCAGGAAGGGAAAGTATCCGGGCGCACATCTCATTTCCCGAGGCAACTGCTGGTAATCAAAGCGCAGACGACAAATCTAAATCCAATGCACTGCCGGCGTGCCGCTCTGATTAGTCCTGATCTGAGCTGACAACAGTACAAGCCATGACTCCAGCTGCGCCTGTAGCCAGGAACCAAGGCCTGCCAGGGTCAGAACATTGTCAGTTTGGCCCGTAATCTCAAGTTGCCTTCGAAGGGAGAGGGACTTGCATAACACGCCTGGTGTTTGCACACGGCCGCTCGCACTCCTCTGCGCTTTGCGCTGGTAGCTCGGCAAGTTCTACGTTGCTTGTTTGGATTTAATGACCGCAGCAACGACACCGACAAATAATATTCGTATAGCGCCTTTCACCTCCCGGTGAGGACGTCCCGGTGATAATCCTTGAATTTGATACAGCGTCCTACCAGTTTGTTGGGATGTTTCAAAGCGCTTCAGAGAATATGTTGTGGGCGAAACGCGGCAGCCAACTGCGCACACAATGTTTGGATCACAATGTCCCGCAGCCAGCCGTGGATTGAGTGACCAATTTTTTCCCCAGGGATTATCACACCCAGAAATCGATCTGATAATCGGGTTCCTATTTACTGCGAGGTAAACAGAAGGGAGTGGAGTAAGGAAACTTGCCTAAGGTTTCTCCCTGTCTGGGAATCGAACCACCTCACTACTGGATCAATTATACTGCCCGCGCACCCCTTTTTGTGTCCCGCCTCTGGGCAGGTGTGCGAGCGCTCACCTTGGTAACGGAATTGGAAGGAGCCTGGATTGCCCAGCTGAAAGCTCTGGAAGTGAATGGAAACCTGGTTGCTTGGGCTGCGGATCACCTGGCCCTTCATCAAGATGGACTCGTTGGCAAGAACGACCGTCTCGTCTCCGTTCAGCCCTTCAATGGTCAGCATCTCGCCCTCCGAGAGGCTGATGTTTTTGACCTGCAAAAATCAAAGCAAAGCATTTGGAAAACGAGCGTTATGATAAGTAGCATTTCATATTAATTCTTGCCTTCGCTACTAATCCTTGGGACGTCCTCCCGACGGAAAGGCGCACTATAAATGTAATTTTGTTGTTGTTGCACTGGAATGTCAGCCAAGGCTATCAGGCTGAAACTCGCTGAGGTGGACAGATTGAGCGTGTGACCCAGAGGCGAGAGGGCTGATGAATACGGCACCTTTTAAGGCATCCAAAAATCTACAAAAGCAAAATCTGATTGCTGTATTTACTGGGAACTTCCTCGCTACTCTGTTCATTCAGTTTAATTTCCCAACTCTCCTCGTAAAGTGTTTGTAATTGCATCAAACGCGCTGCGGAAATGAAGTGGTTGACCCCATTGCGTCTTTACCCAAGGCTGAGCTCTCTGTTGTGAAACCTTTCTTCAACAGAAGAGTCATTTAACTGCCTAGTCTGTCATTTATAAATCCTCCCCTGCTGTATCAGAAATACAGGAGCTGAAAATTATATACATAAATATGCTCTTCGCATTTCAAACACGTTTGAATCTCTGATATTTAACTACTTTGTTTGCACCCAGTGCGGTTTTCTGCTTTTAAGTAACATTATGCCCGATAAAAATCCTTGCCTTTGTACGGCGCCTTTCATGTCAGGAGGAGGGCATCTCAAAGCACTTCATAGGTTATATTGTGCAGTGTAGCCACTGTGCATTTTTGTAGGCGAACCCATTCGCGCTCAGCAACGTCCACACAAACAGCCTTGAAAATTCTAACAGGGGGAATCGTTGGCCAGGACACCGGCAGAGAGAAACTCCCTTCTCTCTTCAAGTAGTGCCTTAGTGACTATTAACATCAACTTGAAGAGAGGAAGATGGTTGAATTAGCGTCTCATCCAAAAAGATGGCACCTCCGATAAAGCAATGCACCCCCAGGGAGATATTGGACTGTCGGCCAAGACAACGTGGGTCCTGATGTGGGGCTTAAACACACAACCTTATCGCTGTTAACTGAGCCAGGCTGGCATGTTTCGCATACACACTGATTCCATTCACTACAAGAGGCACGCACACTTTACACCACGGATAAAACGGGTCACACACTTCACGGCTGTTTGCGGGAGCATTGCCAAGCGCAAACGGGCTGCTGCATTCGCTTGGAGAATACGCAGTAACTGCACTTTGCAGGATATCAGTGTGAAGTGCCAGAGAGGTGGTGTCTTCAGGACACCTGATAAGGTTATCATTATTTATTCAAATAAGATCTATAGAAATTGTAGAGCGTCCAGTATTTGGGAAAATTCTGGACGGAATTCTGCAGGGAAGTAAAATAATAATAATAATCATAATCCTTGCATTTGGTATAGCGCTTTTCACGTCTCAAAGCTGTTCACAAAATATACTGTAAAGTGAATTGGCTGTATAGTTGTGGGCGTATTGCGGCAGCCGATTGCGCACAGCAGTGTCCCACAAACAGCCGTTTGTGAAAATCAGGGGAAAACATTTCTAAGCTGACAGCCCTTTTCATTTCACAATTTCCTGCCACAAGGGAGAAAAATACACTGTCCGGGAGAATTGAAAAGGACAAATATTCCATTTGTCGTTTCAACCGCCCCCCGCCACCACCACCCCCTTCCCCGCCCCCATCTGAGAAAATGAAAAGATAGTTTCAAAGAAATAAAAACTTTGAAATAAAGAGACAACGCAAATCCTTTGAAATTCATGAGGCGCCTTTCCACTATCAGAAATATTCCATTATCTTTAATTATATATCTTCAGGAGGCTATGTACCTTCGAAAATGAAATGTTTCACCGTCTCCGAGATGCCATTTCCACTTTAGCACTGCCGGGAATCTTACATTGTGGTAAATCTTCTGAAAGATCTTTTTCCTCGCGACGTGCTGCGAGAATGCTATCACTGATCTGCACTTCCAATTATGAAACGCATTCGAATCTACTAATTTCAGATACAAACGCTCGAGTTACTCCCGCATAGTATCAGCACATAATCAATCCCGCCTCGTGTAAAAGTCGGTGAGGTTTTCAGCTCCCCCAACAGTGCGAGAGTTGATTCCCCTGGAGGGCATCAGACAAAACTTGACACGCACTCGACTTGCATCAAGATCAATTTCTCTTGTCAGGTGTCAGCTTGATCAGTCAGCAGCACTCAGGCCTGCAAGCCAGACTTTTGTGGGTTCAAACCCCATGTTGATAGAGGACTTTGAACTCACACAGTCCAGACCACGCACCATTCATAGAATCATAGAATTTTACGGCACAAAAGGAGGCCATTCGGCCCATCTAGTCTGTGCCGGCTCTTTGAAAAGAGCGATTCAATCCCACTGCCCTGCCCGCTCCCCATAGCCTAATAGACCCGTTCTCCCTAAATAAAGATCTAATTCCCTTTTAAAAGTTGTTATCGAATCAGCCTCCACCACCTTTTCAGGCAATGCATTCCAGATTCGAACAACTCGCTGAGTGAAAAAAATTCTCCTCAGCTCCCCTCTACTGCGCCTTGAAACTATTTTAAATCTGTGACCACGAGTCACAGATTCACCCACGAGTGGAAATAGTTTTTCTCTATTTGCCCTGTCGAAACCCCTCATGATCTTATAAACCTCTATTAGGTCTCCCCTCAATCTTCTCTGCTCCAGAGAGAATAACCCTAGCCTATCTAGCCTCTCCTCATAGCTGAAGTCCCTCAATCCTGGCACCATCCTAGTAAATCTGCCGCAACATTGCGCTGTTGCGGCAGGGGTGGAAGAGAGTGGGTGGGTGAGTGAGTGGGTGGGGGGAGGGTTGGGCGTGGGACGTGCTGTATTGTCAGAAATGTCTTTTAGATGCAAGCGTTGAAACCAAATTCACCCCACGTCAGGGGCCTGTTCAGGTGGACATTAATGATCCCACGGGCTACTTAGAAGAATAATGATATCAATATTAATAATCCTCGCATTTGATGTAGCGTATTATCATGGAAGGCATTACACCAATTGACGAGCAAACATGTTCCTACTCACTGCGAGGGAAAGAGGCATCAGAAAAGAGAAGAAAAAATACACATGCTTGCAAAAGAGAAGGGAGTCTTGGGGGGCTGGTTACCTGTCAATTCCCCGCACCTACCCACATCAGCAGATAACATTGGCTAAATGTCAATTCCCTCCACCCCAACATCGGCAAATAAAAACAGTTATTTGCAAACCGTTAGGTTAATGGTCGAGCATAGTCCTGGTTGTTGTTTTTTCCTCCCCCTACTTTTCCTCGTTCGAAATAAGGTGGACAAATTGAGTGAGCGAAAACACCCAGCTCATGAAATGAACAAAATAGGCCACAGCTGTAATTCACTCAGCACATTATCTCACTAATTGTGAGGGAGAAAGACAATTAGCCGGCAGATTAATTGACAGTAAATGGTTTGCTGCTCAGAACAACACAGACAAGGACCTGGGACCAGCCTGCCCAGCAATTGTAATAATACATAATAACAATCATCCTTGCATTTGACACAACGGTTTCACGCCAGGAGGATTTGTCAAAGCCATTCACAGGATTCACTGTAAAGTGCAGTGACTGCGTATATTATTGAAAATGATAATCCTATAATCTTTGTATTCAGTAATAGTGCTTTCGTTTCCATGAGGATATCCCACAGAGATACGCAGTACTATGAATTGGAGTCAGTGCGTATTTGTAGGCTAAGCTCGAACAGCCCAATAATAATAATAATAATAATAATAACACTGCAATGATAATAATCCTTATATTTTATATAGTGCCTTATCGCATCCTTCAGACATCTCAAAGCACTTCACGTGATGTACTGTAAAATGGATTCGCCATGAAATTACTTAATTTTATTTGAGGGAGTAATTTTATCTGACGGCAACAACAACAACAACTAACAACTTTGATTTATATAGCGCTCTCCACGCTGGACGGCGTCTCATAGTGTGCGTCACAATGACAGATCCCGGGCCCGAGCCAGGGGAAAGAAGGTGACCGAAGGCTCGGTCGAACAGAAAGGCACCTCTGGCAATGCACGCATTTCCGTCACACATGCATTGTATTGCTGTCATCTTAGGCTTTGTAGGTTCAAGTCCCAATGCAGGGTTCAAACCAACAACTTTCTGGCTCAGATACATGAGCCAGGCTGATACACAAAAGGTCATAGGCTATGGAATGAAAAGACATTCAGCAAATAACCAAAATAGAGGACTAAATTGCCCTCTCCAGTTCCTAAATTGTGTACTGTGTAAACATTACAGTATTAAAATGGCACCTTTACAGACAGGATTTTTATTCAACACAAAAGAAGGTGCGGCGGTGAGGGGGGCCGGGGCCGGGGTGGAGAGGGGATAAAAAAACAGCCAGAATATATGGAGAGGAACATACATAAGATAGTCACAAAAAAAAACTTCACACAGTCAGTATTTATATGGAATATAATCAGCAGTTTTCCTCTCATTTTGAGACTTTGATGATAAATAATACATATTAGCACTTAAAAGCCTTTAAAAGGCACAGATGGGGTTGGGGGGAGCTTGTGTGTGGTGGGGAAGTGGGTGAACTGGGGCTGATGGATAGACAGGCTGACAGGTGTGAGCGTTTCATATCTAATGCAAGGACGACCTTCGAGGTGACATTCAGACGCAATGCTTTTCATTTCTTCCACATCAAAAATTGATTTGTAATTGCCTCCCTGGCGAACAAAGCAGAGCCACTCTGAACTTCTTAACATGATAAAACTGTAAAACTCCATCTCGTTGGATAGTATGGACGGTGGGGTTGGGAGGAGGGGAGGGGGGAGAAGAGAAGGGAGATTCTCTTGATAATCTGCCTGATTTTGGAGGAAAGTCACTTCTTGTTGTCTGCTGGTTGTTACTATTAATTAATAATAATGATAATATTAATCAACCTTGAGTTTGGCAAACCTTCTTTCACAGTGGGAGGATGTCCCAAAGTGTTTTACTGTGAGGTAGTAGTGACCTTGTGTGTTTGTGGGAGAGTCTCCAATTGCACACAACAACATCCCCATAAACAGCCACTCGCTAATCACCTTCTGGGTAATGAAATACCTCCACGGTGTCCATCTCTTTGCAACTCTAAACCCTCCTGATCTACTGTCTGGTCTAAAATGGTAACCATTAACTGAACCGAGGCTGCCATGAATGGTGTTTGAGACCAGGACACCCGTTTCCAAAAGCTGCTTGTTGCTGGGATAGGGGGGGTGTGGGTGGGAAGGGAGAGACATTGGAGGGGGGGAAAGTTGCTACGTGTGGAGGACGGATTGATGTGTTTAGATGGGACGAAGGAGGGCTTCCACCACTGTTTGTGGGACACTGCCGTGCGCAATTGGCTGCCACTTTTGGTCCACAAAACACACAGTCAATTCTCGAAGATGTGGTAAGGCGTCGAATGTAAGGCGTTGCGTCGAATGCAAGGATTCTTCTTCTTCCTATTCATCCGAACAGACCTTCGTGTGACCTGTGATCTATCCGGCAATCTCGTTCACTGTGGAAATCAGCGCCTGCGGGTTTCATTCACCAGAATAAAGGATCGTCGCTAAACGCTTCCCCGCTCATCAGCGGGAAATAAGAGTTTTAAGAATAAAAAAGAAAGATTACAAAAAAAAATATCTCATCCCTAGTTGTACTTTATCAACGCAGACTGCCAGCAGAACCCCCAACTCCTATGGGATTGCAGTGTGTGGAGGATGGAGTTTTGACTATTAATTAAACTGTGTAATTAAGGAGGACTCTTGGAAGACTAGGAGTAAATGATGTAGTACCAGCAACATCTGTTAGACAGAGACATTTGGGGCTTGAAGAGGGAAGGCAAGGGAGAGGCTGCGGAAAACAGTTTAAATGCTGAGGTCAGGGACGAAAATGCCAGGATTCTAAAATTAAGGACTCGAGCGCAGATGGCGAGATGCTATCACTTAGCCTCTCCGGCTCACTCTGCTGATTAGTGCGGAGAGAGGTGGTGGGCCGTTAACCTTCCGAGTGCAAGTGACAAGATTTCCCATCATATTTTACAATTAAATTAATTGGACTCTCAACGCCTCGCGACAACGGGGCTCTTGTGCGATGAGGGTCTGCGATTAGCGGGAGCGTTTGCGAGGTACGTGATCTTGGCACACTTCCCTCTCTACCCCCCCCCACCCTCCCACACACAGCTGCACATCGACACGCGCACACAGACACGTGGACGGGTCATGCGCATACACAGGCGCATATAAGGACTCGCGTGCTCTGTCGCACGCTCGCACACCCATGTACACACACGCGCGCAGACGGACGAACCCAATCACACTCACACGCGCATACAAACAATGCATCTTGCCTGACTTACATCGCCTACTTCATCCAAACTTTGTCACAGCAACAGCAGCTTACACATACATAGCAACCTCCACGCTGGGCAGCGTCTCAGAGGTGCTTCACAAAGGCGGAGGCCGAGGCAGGGGAAAGGGGAAGATGACCGAATCTGCCATCGAAGAATCAAAGGAAACCTCGAAAGATCCTGCACAGTCGAGAGCCAAACAACCAACCATGTCTGCCCACCGTGACCACACAACAATGGCTAAACACTGCGATGGGAAGCAAGATAGCTAGGAATTGGAACTCCCTTCCTCACTCCCTTCACCTGTCCAGCGTGGAGGGCGCTATATAAATCCAAGTTGTTGTTTTTGTTGGAACCTAAGTTACCAAGGACGTTGGCAACTTGTTTTCAGCCCGGTAGAATTATTTTTAGGATTGCTTGGAACTATTTAAATCTACAGAGCAACCTTAATTTATGGCAAATAATTTTCCGGTTCTCTTCACGTTAGCAGGTGACAAGTTATATAAGTTGGTTCCGAATTCACTGTGGGGGAGCGGGGATACGGGGGCTGGGAGGGGGGGGGCTGTAATGAGAGGAAAAGCTTATTAAAATATTTATATTAAAATCCATTGACATATTCAGAATATAAACTGATCAAATATTTATATGAGGAAGCCACTCTGTCTCTCCAAAACCCCTTCTGCCTGAGAAAGCTCAATGAGAGTTTTGGATTTTTTAAAATCCAAAATAAACTTATGCCCCCACCCACCCAGATCGATCCTGGGGAAGGGGAAGGAGAATGGAGGAGAGAGGCTGATTGTCAGCCAGCAATGTACCTTGAAGCTGGGAAAGAAAACGAAGTACGGGTATGCAGGTGAAGACTCACTAATAGGATCATCTGGGACAATCTTTTCGGGGTCGGGGAGAAGATAGGATTAGTCTCTTTCCAGCTAAAATGGCTCCAAGGTGACCTACTCAGCATGGGATATTTCCCTCTCCCTCTCTCGGTAGTCCAGGATTACTCTGTGGAGTTTCCCGTAATGTAGCGGTTAGCGCGCTTGCCTCGGTAGCGAGAGGACCCGGGTTTGATTACCTGTGCGGGGCAAAACCTTAGGCAAGTTTCCGTACTCGACAAGTCTCTGTTTACGTGGCAGTGAGTAGGAACGTGGTTGTCAGTCGATCAGCGGATTGCTTTCCAAGGGGTAATAATCCCTCCAGCCCAAATATTTGATCACTCAAGTCCATGACTGTTTTGTGGGACACTGTTGTGCGCAATTAGCTGATGCGTTTTGACCACAAAACATATCCAAGTCAATCCACTTTAGTAGGAGACGTCTTGTAATATATCCCGTGAAGTGCTCTGAGACATCTCAATTTCATGATAAGGCATTGTATCAAAGGATTATTATTATTATTACAATATGATTATTTTTCCAGAGATGGGTGGTTCAGCACTAACCCACAGCAATACATGTGTCACACACCAGACTGACCCAAATAAAAGAAACTGTCCAATTCTGCGACATGTTTTTGTGCAATAGAAAAACACAGGGAATAACAGCAATACTAATAATCCTTGCATTTGACAGGGCGCCTTGCCACGCCATTGAAACATCTCAAAGCGCCTTGCAGGAATGATTAAACAACAAGCAACAACGCAATTGCGTTTACAGAGTGCCTTTCCCGTCGGGAGGACGGATTCAAGTGTAGTGACTGTGTATTTTGTAGTCGAACGCAGCAGACAGTTTGAGTGCAGCGGGTGGCCCCCACAAACAGTCGGGAAACGAGTGTCCCATTACTCTAAGGGATAGAGCGCTCCAGCGCGTTCAGTCTACTAAGTATTGGAGCGCATGTGTTGTTGCAGTATGAAAAGGGCTTCAGTAGTTCTGTGGTGGCATGTCAGTGTCAGTTAGTGTTAGGCTGCTTCCCGATGCAAGAATATAATGAGGGCTTTAGGAGCTGGGGTGACGGGTAATCCGAGAATAAGGGCTCCTCCGCTTTTGCATGTAATAACAATGCTAATCACTGCCTATCCCAGGTCAGTAAACAACATCGCTCTCCTGTCTAAAGGTGATCTCTCCCTGCGTTGAAACTCATCGGACTGCAGCGAAAGGACTGCATTGTCTCCGGTAAGCGCTCTATGTAAGTGCTACATAAGCTCACGTTGTTGCTATTGTCTGGACCTTGCAAATAAGGGGGGTGCGAGATTTCATAACCAGACATATACGCGCTCGCTGAAGAAACACACAGTCACTACACCTGACTGTAGAACCCGTGCGAATGAGCGGAACCAACCCGTCTGGAGAACGACACGTTAAGGGTGACAAAAACGCGTCGTGGACATCTATCGTGTTGGCGGAGAAGGTTTTTTTTAGCTGCGTTTTTTGTTTAGAAAAAAACACACGAGTTGCTAAGAAGACATTTCCGTTCATTTAAACTGGGCACCAGTGAACCGGGTAATCGAGCAGCTGTTTCTCCAATGCTTACACGTGTGTGATGTGATGTTAGGCAATGACCCATCTCCAATTAGCGGAGCCACTGAACCGAGCCGAGGTTACAGGAATTGCAGTGTTCCACCGGCATCAATCTGATTACAGCCCAGCGTGCTTCACATCCAACCTGCGCGTGGAGGCGACACACCGTTGAGAATCCCTATCACGTCATCAAGACGTCTCCACAACAACAATCCTTCGTAGGATTTTATCGCGATAATCCTTGCCACTGGATGCGACGGCACCTCTCGTTGAGACATTCCCAAAGCGCTTCTCAGAATCAGTGTACAATAAGGATATATTTTGCGGGTGAAACTTTACAGCATTTTACTGTCGAATGGAGGGACAGTGTGTTTTTTTTTAGGCCGCTGTTGTGCAACTTTCATCGCTGAACAGTCAGAAGTGTAGCTGAAGTTTAACCAAATTCACTTGCAGTGATGCATTCATTTTAGTAGAAAATGCCTTACGTACACACTATAAGTAAACGTACTTCACTTGTATTGTTTCCTCAACAAAACATGCGGTTTTGTTCATTTAACGTGAACAGAGTTGACTGAGTTTGTGAGCCTCTGGTTCCGTAGATGGAGAACACACTGTGCGCAAATTGGCTGCCTACGGTACACAGCCACTACACTTCAATGGCATTTACCTAGGAAGTGCTTTTTGAGGCGCGGGGAGTCCATATCAAACGCGAGGGTTATTATATGAAATAATAACAAGTTTTAATTAGGTTATTTCGCCAGCTCAATTTTGGAAGCTGACAAAAATGCAGAAATGAACATTATTTTATCTGCAGATCTGCAGATTGTCGGTCGACTTATTGCAAAGCCTCTTAGATCTTTGCTCTAATAATTAATTGATTAGATCTGATGCTATTTCTGTGCTTGAAACACTACCCGTCTCCTGTTGGGAGCCGGGGCCATGAATTGAATGGAACCATCGAATGCTTCAAGATGACTTACGGAACGGCACGGATTCAAATGATGCCATTCAATCGCAATCGAGTAATGCTCGGCCTGTCACTCCTCTCACTCACTGTACCTCAAAAGGCTGAACGCTTTAGCAAATGCAAACGGGACCCAGAGGGACAAATTTCACCCAGGTCTTGACTTATGACCATTTACGTAGTTTATCTGAAATTTTGCACTTAATTCCTAAATTCAATCTTTGACTCGTGTCACAGGATCTTCTACATCTAACAACAACAATGCCTCACACTTATATAGTGTTTTTTACACCAGAACGTTACTCCGAGGGTTTGGACAGTGAAGGGTTTTCACCCGAGTGGGGTTGGAATCAAGACGGGTGCAGGGCAGGAGGCGGGAGGGGTTGAGGCGGAGTGGAACTCCAGAGTGAAGGTCCGACCGCCGATAGTGGCACGGAGCGGGTTGGTAAAGTTTTAGTTCGTGGAGGTAGAGAAGGAGCAAGACCATGAAGGGCTTTAAAAGGTGAGAACAGGCAAGGACGGGAACTTGGTTTAACTTCTCACCCAAAGGACGGGCCCTCTGACAGTACGACTCTCTCTCTCTCTCTCTCTCTCTCTCTCTCAAGCAAAGCATCGGAGTGTCAGCCTAGACCATGAGAACTCAAAGTCCTGACTGGGTGGCCGTGGGAGGGAGACGAGGCAGTTGGTCCCACCCACGGCCTTCTGACTCCGAGCCAATTTGGAAACGTTGCCCCCATCGCGCAGCAGTGAATGCAACTGAACGATATGATAAGTCGCTACATCAAACGCAAGGATTCATATTATAACTTCCTCCTCACCAATAAGGGAACCCAGCTAGTCGGAAGCAATTAAACAGAGGAGAGGAAGTCAGGGACGAGCGGCACGATTTTTAATACTTCAGCAAAACTGGTCACATTAATCATTAACCTGACTTGGATGCAACAGGTTTGCTCTGAGAGCCGGCGTACTAATAATTAATACCTTCAGTCTTAAAGGGAATGCGTTCTTCAACTGGGCGCAGGATTTGTGAACTCCAGAGTTGCATATAAATGGGAGATTTGTAGTGAGAGGAAGAATAAAGGAATCTAGGCACGATGGGACTCGGATAAATCAGATCCAGCGTGCGGGTGAGCTGGGGACACTTGATGTCGGCGTGTGTGATTGAAAATGAAAATCCAATTAAAAGAAATGAACCAGATGAAAGGGGAAACGAAGAGGAACAACAACGAAAAGACGCAGTGTGCAAATGGGAAGTTGGGGGGGGGGGGGGGGGGGGGGGTGGGGGGGGGGTGGGGGGGGGGGGGGGTGGGGGGGGGGTGGGGGGGGTGGGGGGGGGGGGGGGGAGTTTTCATGTCAATTTTACGAGTTGCTGGATTAAAATAATAATTGAATCGCTGTGGTTCAAGTACAGGATATCCAACGATAACAGCAATGAGAAAGATGCACTGACACTTACTTGCTGGACCCATTCACATTTTCAAGATAGACAGGTAGACAGATTATATGTTAGGTCAGGATACTAAGTGGTATGGGGCAAGAGCAGGTAACAGGACTCGAGTTACAGGTCAGCTATGATCTTATAAAACGGAGGAACAGGCTCGAGGGGTTGGATAACCTACTCCTGTTTCTATGTTTCTACACAGCGCCCTCCCTTCTCGCCAGTCCCTCCACCTCGCCCTCCACCCTGGCCTCCTTCATGTCTCGTCTCAAGACTCTCCTCTTCGATGGGCCCATTGGAAACTCCTAATCCTCCCCCTTCTCTCCTCCACCCCCGTTCTCAGCTCGGGTCTGAAGCAGTGACTGTCCTCCTGGGACGTCCTCCTGATGTGAAAAGCGCTTATACAAGTGTAATTTTGTTGTTGTTGTTGTTGTTGTTGTTGGTGGTGGTGGTGGTGGTGGTGTGAAAGATAAAGTGCCTGATCCAACGCAGGCACTCGTTTGCTCGGTGCTGAACACTTGACAAGGTCAGGTAAGCCTTGTATAATTTACGCTGGGTTCCTAACAAAGCTAGCCAAAAGCAACACTGCACAGGTGGCGCGAACGGCCGTCGGCATTTGTAATGTAACACTGGACTTTTTTTTCCAGTGTTAAAGGAAAAGTCCACTGTTAAAGTGCAAATGCAAACGGCCATTTGCATCACGTGTGAAGTGTTCCATCGCACTAACTCGCTGCCAAGACGCTTCTTAACCGCGACTGGCTAATTAGTCTAATTTTTTGGCATATCCATGAGGATGTTAATGAACGTTGTGTTTGTTTCTTCCCTATTGTGTATAGAAACCCCTTGCATTTTCACATAATGATTCAGCTAACTGGATTCAACATTGGCCACTGGTTAAACAAAATATTCTAGATTCTATATGTTTTTAGCGCGTTCCGATTAAAATCGTAACAAACGAACGAACGACTAGTCACTGTTTGCTTAAGACCCCACTGTCGTGGCTGGCATGGAATCCGATCGAGTGGTTTGCGAGTTACATTGGAATAAAAAGTAAGTCAAGAAGCAAAACACAGAATTGGATTCAAATTACTGCCTCCATGCAACGGACACAGTAGAAACATAATAATAATAATAATAATAATCCTTGCATTTGATATAGCGCTTTTCACGTCTTCTAGATGTCTCAAAGCGCTTCACAGAATTTAACGTAAAGTGAATTGACTGTATATTTGTGGGCGAAACGCGGCAGCCAATTGCGCACACCAGCGTCCCACAAACAATCACGGATTGAAATGACCAATTTCATTATTGTGTTTTTGTTGGGATGGATTATTATTAGGCATGTGTGTGTGTGTGTGTGTGTGTGTGTGTGTGTGTGTGTGGAGCAAAGAAATTTGCCCGAGGTTTCGCCCTGACCTGTCTGGATTCGAACACAGGTCTCACACTTGTAAGGCGAGTGCTCTAACCACTGAGCTACAGGACTCCACTTTGAAACAAGCTGAGACTTGGGTCGCACTCGATAGCGAGAGTGTGGTGCCGAAGGACTTAAAGAGGAGCTGTCTGGAGCCACTGATTTTGGTGCTATCATGGGAGATGTGCGGATAAAAGCAGGCAACGGGAGGCAAGAGCTTTCATACTCGCTTAGCTTTGATCTTCGTCTTGGCTTCAGAAGGGAGCAGTTCCCATCGACCCATCCACTCTGTGGTGCATAGAGGTCCATCTCCGTCCTACTATGTTGTTTTATGCAACTGACATCCCTCCGACCCACTCCCACACCCCCCCCTCCCCCTGAATTGGAACATCGGGAGGACGACTCAAAGTGTTTCCCAGGGTTTTACTGTGAGGAGTAGTGACTGTGTGTTTTTTAGTCCGAGTGGGAATGGAAAGACATTTCATTCTCTCCCTGGTAAATTGCTCCGTAAAAGGGAGTGGGAGGTGGGTTTGGGAGGTGGGGTTGGAAGGTGGGGGTGGAGGGAGAACATAATTTGGGATGCGTTAAATCTGCAGTAGGTATTCGAGAAGGTCCCGCATTCTTCCCACCTCTCATCGGGAAGCAAGTTTGCGAAGCTGCTCCTATTGTCTTTGAACTGCTCTCTTCCAGGCCAGACTCAGAACTAAAATGCCAAGACCGACCGAACGGCCGATAATTCCTTCAGGAAGGCTAACTTGACTTGACTCAGGCACTGCTAGGCTAAAGGCAGCTGCACTTCGTTGGAAGATTAAAGTGAATCAGAGAATGAAAATGCAGTGCCTGTATCTGCTGACAACTGATCCAGTCAGTCAATTTGAATTAAACTGCAGGAATCGCCCGTCAAAATCCCTTTCATCGTCTCTTCAAACAGTGTCTGGTTTAATACGGGATGAGTGCAGCAAAAATTTGCTGGGTGGCTAGACAAACAGGTAAGCTTAAGAGCAACAACAGGGCTTGTGTTCGGAACTCGTAGACAACGATATCAACAACTTGCATTTATCTAGCGCCCTTCACACAGGGTAGATTTTCCCAGGGCAATTTGAGATGTCTCAATCACGTGATAATATTCTTTGCATTGGATCTAGCGCCTTGTCACGTTGTCGGGATGTCTCAAAGGATATACTACGGGGTGGAGTGATTGTGTATTTGTGGGCGAAAGAAAACACGGCAGCCAATTTGCACACAGCAGTGCCGAGTGAATTAGCCATTAACCTGCAAGGCAGCAAACACTCTCTCTCGCCTCCCAAATTAAGTATGAGTGGGCAAGACCATACAACATCTCTAACAAGAGGAACAACACCTCCGCAAATTTCCTCACAGAGCGCCCTTGGCCCCTTGTAGATTTTTTTTACATTGCACTTTCAGCCACTACACACCTCAAAACTCTGTAATTCTCTCCCTCAATCCTTGCCCACTCCTTCAGTCCTGTCTTCACTCATGAAGAAAGTGAATTTATGGAATTCTCTACCCCAAAAGGCTGTAGATGCTCAGTCCTTGAACACATTCAAGACCGAGATTGATAGATTTCTTATGGATTAAGGGATATGGGGATAAGGCGGGCAGGTGGAGTTGGATTAGAAGATCAACCGTGATCTTGTTGAATGGCAGAGCAGGCTCGAGGAGCCGAATGGCCTTATTCTTGCTGCTAATACTTATGTTCTTATGTGCTCCTTCCCCATTTTCAGGTCGTGCCTTAAGACCTTCCTGTTGGACCCGTCACCTCCTCCTTCCCTCCCCTCGTCTCGGCGCCGTGCCCCGTCACAGTCAAGCTCTCTGGGACGCCACCCTGAGGGAGGAGGGCGCCTATGTTAAATGCGAGTTGTCGTCGTTGACTTCACTCAGCAAGAAGTCCTGCGTCGATCGGCTCTCATTTACATGCGCGGGTAAAATAAATCAATGAGTTCACTGCTTGCTCACTTGCCTCAAATCGTAACGCTGATCAAATCCACAACAGGGGGCAGTGACAACCAGAGCTGTGTTCCACAGCAACAGCCAGACTTCATCACACACAGCAGTTAAGAGATGCTCCTCATGTACGGAATAAATTGCGTCTCCCACTGTTCCCAATTATACATCATATCGCAAATAGATTTTTTTTTTCTCAAACCAGTCGAAACAAATAAGTTGCCAAAACACTGAGGCTGACGTTGTGCTCCGTTCCGCTGCTATGTTCCGTGCCGTCAATACGTTGTGGGATTTCATTAAAGATCTTCTTCCACTGACATTCTTTTCACCCACCCTCCCACTGCCACGTTCACCAAATTGGTAGCTTGTCTGGCCACGGAAAAAAAACATTTACGCCGTGCCCTGCACGTACCGAAGGGGGCGAAGTCTCGGACCGCTGAACCACGGCAGAGTTGGCCACAGAGCCAGGAAAATTAGCTGCCTCGTTTCGCCCACAACACGCGCAGTCAATTCACTTGACGGTATAAAGTTCGCTGCAAATTGCTTTGCGAGGTCTCGTGGATATGACTAGGCGCTAAATCAGATGCGAGGCTTTTTTTCCTCCTCCTTCTTCTTTACTACTATTATCCCGCACGGATTGCAAGTGATTGAGGACGCAAAAATGTATCTTTTTTTCTTATTCTGTTCTTCGCTCCAGGCAAAGCGCTGACGTTAGCGCAGAGCGGGCTCATAAAGCGAAACTATTAGCCCCACTGATGGCTCTGCTGAAATGGAACCCCGTTTGCCCTAATAAAAAATAATTTACAGGAGGCGGCAATCGGTTGTCATTAGGAAAAAAAATCCAATAAATAAGTAATTGACCTTCTTACACTGACGAGGCATAATGCAATTAGTGTCCCGAGGTGTAAATCAGAAGTGAAGGCAATTCAGTGCCAATGCGTTGAAGCTGCTCCAGCAAATCATGCTGGCAGATATTTTGCTTGACTTGCTGATATCACAGATAACCCCGAGAATAACTGACGTTTCCATTTAACTGTGCTTCTATCGAAAACAGGTTCAGGGATCCGCTTTGTGGGGAAATTTCCCCCCACCCACCCCGCCACCCACGGATGATAGTCTGCATTCATAGATTGCTCGCAAGTAATTACTCAAGGCAATTAAAGTTCCCTCCGTCTCGCTCCCTTCCCCCACCTCCCCCTCCCTCCCTTCCTCCCTCCCTCCCTCCCGACTTTTCTTTTACAACAACCACAACAACTTGGATTTATATAGCGCTCATCACTCCAGACGGCATCTCAGAACGCTTTACAACTGCCTTTGTGCGCAGCGACGTCAAGCAACGACAAGTTGATAGACATTAAATCGAATGACTGATTTTACTCTCCCTGCCATCCACCCCTTCTAATATCAATACCCAGCTCGAGTCCACATCCCTGACTGCCGAGCGCCTTGGGATGTCCTCCTGATGTAAAAGTGTCCATATAAATGTAATTTGTCGTCGTTGTTATTATCTGGGTACCAGGGAAGAGAATCTCCCTTCTCTTTTCGAAAGCGAGTTATCAAGTTCATATCAAGTCAATATCTACCAATCCTCTGCACCAACATAAATTTTCCTAACCTCCACCCTAGCATTTGACTGAGCGCCTTTCACATGCACACACAGACAAGACCTCGGCTTACAATACTTAAACAGCTCAAAGTCAGAACAGCAGATGTGTGTGTGTGTTTCTGTGTATGTGTGCGTGTGTCTGTGTGCGTGTGTCTGTGTGCGTGACACACACACACACACACACACTCACTGTATCTGTGAGTGCGCGCGTGTCTGTGTAAAATAAATCCAACCAATAAGGACCTTAAAAAGGACCCGCGTTGGATACGAGAATAGTTTTACTGGGAGCATTCACAGTGTTGTGATCTCCGGAACGTGTTAACAAAAGGCGCTGCGATGTATAAATGATTCTTAGTGGCATTTTATCTGTGCAGAGAGACGGAACAAAACGACCTGTTTTCAAAAGAAAAAACTCAGATGCTGCTTGTTGCACTGCTGGATTGTTGCATGACCCATTTACACGCAGGTAGAGAGATTTGGTTAAATGTCACGTAAGCCTTATCTTGCCCGAGAGCCGTGATCTGTCGCAGCTGCTGGCGTCTGCAATCTGTCGGGGATTATTACGAGCAGGAGCTCGCAAACCTCCTCCGAACAAACAGCCGAGCTTCCCTCCAGTGTCTGGTAACTCCACAGTCCCTGGTAACTCAATCTTAACTGAGCCAGTCGGACATCTCGTTCCGCTCGCACCACTCTCCGCGCACTGCTTTTTAGCTCTCGCTGCAAGCTGGCTGTCCTTCCCTCTACCCAGGCAACCCCCACCCCCACCCCACTCCCCCAAACACCCGATCACTCCACCTCACCCTTCCCCCCCCCCCCCCCCACGCATCTTTAAATCTCACTATACGACCTTCCTGGATCAAGGGATATGGGCCAACTGTGGGTAAATGGACTTGAGGTACAGATAAGCCGTGATCTGGTAGAATGGTGGAACAGGCTGAACGGGCTGAATGGCCCACTCCTGTTTCTAAAACAATAATGCTTGCATTCGATATAACGCCTTATCACTTTGTTGATTCATCAAAAAGCGCTTCTCAGTAAAACACTGTGTATTTAAAAGGCGAAACGTGGTGTGTTCCTACGTTACTATATTCCCTCCTCCCTCCTCACGCTCAAGGCCCAAATGAAGAGATGCTTATTTGACTGCGCTTTCGGTCATCTTGTCCCCCACTCCGGTCCCCCCACCAACCTCACTCACTCCCCACCTCACTCACTTGAGTTTGATAAGGCGCCAACCTATTGGCGCCTTATCAAACGTAATGATTGTTGTTTCCAATTTGAAGTGCTCGCCTCCACACAGGAGGCCCCCCCCCCCCTTTAATTGCCAAGAGATTTGTTAATTATATATTCAACTTTTATAGCCTGTGTGGGGCGTCCGCTCGAAAGATTAATTAATCCTCTTCGCTGAAGAGAGTTTGGGATTCAGTGCTGAATACTGATGAGAACACTGATATTTTGTGCAAAAACTGAGCGTAACCACCGACGGTCGTAATTTGATTCTAATCCTTGCGTTTGATACAGCGCCCGAAAATGGCATTGAGGCATTTGAAAGCGTTTCGCAAGATCTTACCGTGAAGTGCGCAGACTGTGCATTTTGTAGGGAAACACAAAAACAGCCAATTTGTTCACAGTGAATGATTTATGGGGTAGGGGTGGGGGGCGGTGGTGGGGGTGGTAGTGCTGGGTGGGAGGAGAGAATTGTCAACTGGAACACCCACACAAGTCAAGCTTCCTTCTTAATAATCCTTGCATTTGATATAGCGCTGTTCACGTCTCAAAATGCTTCACAGAATATACTATAAAGTGAATTGACTGTATATTTGTGGGCGAAACGCGGCAGCCGATTGCACACAGCGGTTTCCCCACAAACGGTCATGGTTTGAAATGAACAATTTTATTATTTCTTTTTAAATAGCCTTAAATAGTCAGGCTGTTTTGACGTTCGTATTACACGGAAAACGTGGGGGAAATGCTTTAGAAATCCGAAACGGCCCAAAACACCAGATGCCAGCCTTCCAGGACCCCACCCAAACTGGCTGCCATGTTTGCCTTCAAACGTGGAGTCCTGTAGTTATGAAGTCCTGCAGCTCAGCAATTAGAGCACTCGCCTGACAAGCGAGAAAGCTGGGTTCAATTCCAGCCAAGATGAAACCTTGGGCCAGTTTCCTGACTCCACACATCTACTACTAATAATAGTTCCTCAAAATATGATAATAATACATTGGTCATTTCAATCCCCGACTGTTTGTGGGACACTGCTGTGCAAAATTGGCTGCCGCATTTCGCCCACATATACAGTCAATTCACTTCAGTGTATTCTGTGAAGCGCTTTGAGGCATCTAGGAGACATATATAGGGCTATATCAAATACAAGGAGTATTATCAAATGCACCGTGATGACACTTTGCAGAACGTCGCAAAGCACTTGCAGGATTTTTAACGCTCATCGTAATAGGTGAACAGACAGTGAGCTTGGTTTCATCCAATGGATGACATCTCTGATGATACAGCGCCCCCTCAACCCCCACCAACACTGCGCTGGAACAGTGAGCTGGTGAAGCAGTTTCTCTTTCAAACTGAACAAGCCCAGGACGTTGAGAAGCACTGACCTGGAGCTCCACTCCGTGGCCTGTGTAGACGATAATGCTGTAGGTACAATCCAAATTGGTGTAGAGCAGGTGGCTGGGGTATTCCGGTGACTCAATGTGACCCTCCAGGTCGGTGAAATTTAAACTGCAAGGGACTGCGAAGGAAAACAGGCGAATTAATTAACAAACTCTGCGAAAGTCGTTCGGCCGAGCTCTCCCTCCCCTGATCCCATTTCGCTCTTGTTTGCAGAGAATTGAGTCCTCGGCAAGGGTTTGCTTTGCGGATCAATACAGGACCTGTTCCCCACTGACTGCAATTGAGTTGCTGGAGTGTGACGCTCACTGAGAAAAATCTGCCCTGGTGTCAGGCTACTTCGAGTTCACGGCTTCTTGCTCTTCCTCCTCCCCCCTGCCACCCACACCCCCCAACATGTAAAAAGTGGGGCGGGGAAAATTGTGCAGGAGAATCCAAAAAGCCACCCCAAAGCATCATGAATGCCAGCCATCCAGGACCCCAAGGCCAAATTGGCTGCCACGGTTGGCCTTCAAACTCACAGTCACTACACTTCCCAGAAACCTTGTGAACCACTTGTAGACCTTTACGGCGATTGACACACCGTGATGTGTAGTGACCGTGTGCTTTGCGCTCGAAGGCGGCAGCCAGTACCAGGCTCGGGCACGGAGTAGTCCCACAAAAGGAGATGAACTATTGGGTTCAGCCAGAGGATTGTTGGGGGAGAAACACCCCCTCTTTGTCTCTCGCGCGACATTTAACCAGGGTTTCAACGTCTCACTTGAAAGAGCGCATGTGTGATAATGCAGCCCAAGTTCGGAGATTTATTCCGTCTGCTCGCTTTGGTTTCTCATTCTGTGAGCTTTTTAATCATTTGGAGACCGAGAGTGGGAGAAGAAATTAAGATATTTAAACTCTCTGACCATGGTTTCTTTATTTGTCTTCGGGTCAATTCTTTTCTCTTTTTCAAACGCATAATTAGTTCCATTGAAATGCTCTGCACGTATCGCTCTTGCACACACACGCACACGCACTAATGCACGCACACGCACACTCATGTACACAAATCCTTTGAATGAGTGTTTTAAAATGCAGAGTTTGGGGTGGGGGAGGGGGGAGTTGGAGGAGGCGGGGGGGGGGTCGGAATGAAAATGATTGGAAAAATTGCAGCTAAGGGGAATTTTAATTGGCTACACTGACTTCGCAACGGATTGGAAAGGCTATGTGTCATGCGTCAAAAACTGAAAAAAATGTTTAGACAACCTTATTACTGTATTTCAGCAAAACAAGTCCTATCTTGGTCCTTGCGCCCACCACCCCCACCACCCCCACCACCCCCACCACCCCCACCACCCATTGTGCCAATCCCCATCCCCCCATTGTACTCCTCTCTCTTGAAAGGATTGATATTTTCATGTGCCAATCGATTGACTCCCTTAACAACTCTGTGCGCCACACTTTACTGTATTCTGTGAAGAGCTTTCAGATGTCTAGAAGACGTGAACAGCCTTACATCAAATGCAAGGATTATTAATCTTGACGGGAAAGCTCTGGGTCAAATGCTAGGATTTATATTTAGAGGCAGTGCGAGATTAAAGCATTAACAATAATCCTTGCATTTGATATAGTGCCTCACCTAGTCATTGAGATGCCTCAAAGTGCCTCACAGAATATACTGTAAAATGGATTGACTGTGAATTTTGTGTCAGTCAATTGCAGCAAACAGTCCATGGATTGAGTCACCAAATTGTCACCAAATATTATCATTATTGTTAAGATGATAGATAAATCTCTGTTGATACATACGATTCCTTTCCCTGACCCAGACGCCTACGCAGAAACTAGCATTCAGAGGCCTGGCTTCCTTCGGATCTCTGCACTGCATTCGCAAATGAGGCCATTACCTCCCACATACATCGTTAGGTCAGGATAAATTGCAGCGTAAAAGGGACAAATTGAAGTGTAATAAAGTGAAATACAGATGAAGCTTTAAAGCAAACTGGATTGGAAGAGACTTCCTCTGGCTGTTTGTATGAAAGGGCCATTATTTTAATTCATCTGCTGCCAATACCACTACTCTGCAGCACTCTCTCAAATAATTTGGATGTGCTATAAAGGGGCCATTTCCAATGTGCAATAGCACATAGAGTCCTGTAGCTTGGGTGGTTAGAGCACTCGCCTTACAAACGTGAGACCTGTGTTCGAATCCAGGCGAGTCAGGGCAAAACCTTGGGCAAGTTTCCTTACTCCACACACATGCGCCTAATAATAATCCCTCCAAAAAAATACAATAATAACATTGGTTATTTCAACCCACGACTGTTTGTGTGGGACGCTGCTGTGCACAATTGGCTGCCGCGTTTCGCCCACAAATATACAGTCAATTCACTTCACAGTATATTTCTGCGAAGCGCTTTGAGACGTCTAGAAGACGTGAAAAGCGCTACGTAAAATGCAAAGATTTTTATTCTCGTTACGTTCGGCCAGTGTTTCCCAATCCTTGACAACTGGTGCCGAAAACGGATTCAATTGCCACAAAGTGACTCGCTCCCATCACGACATGCTCATCATCGCCCATCAGCGATGACTCCAGAAGTGCCCTTGTTTGCTGAGGACAATTCCTTCAGTGGAGTGGAGTCACGTTGGTCCGTGGTTAGCGTGCTCGCCTCGCGAACTAGTGGACCCGGGTTTGATTCTCGGGCCGGGGCAAACCCTCAGGCAAGTTTCCTTACTCCACATGCCTCTGTTTACCGAGCAGTGAGGTAGGAACCTGGTTGTTAAGTCGCTTTTGGGGCATAATAAGCCCTTAAAAATATATATAATTTGGTCACTCAATACACGACTGTTTGTGGTACACACATCAGTTTTATACCTTGAACTCTAGTTCTTGCCCCTCTCCGCCCAAGCAGCCGTGAGCCATCAGGCATCAGGCACTGTTCAAGTATAATTTGTTGCTGTTGTTACCTGGTGTCTGCACGGTGGTGATAATGGTGGTGGTGATGATGGTGGTGGTCGTGGTTTCCTCGTCGGTCTCACCGGCAAACGCCGTGGCCATGGATTCCGCGGGCGCCAAGTCGCCACGGCCCGCGCCAGGCCCCTGCATTTGCGGGGTTCCTGGCGTGCCGGCTGTCGTCATGGCAATGCCGGGGGTGGGGCCGTCTCCGGCCGGGACTGTGGTGGCCACCTGCAGGTCGAGGCCGCTGCTGCGGGTGGCGGTCTCGGTGACTGGGAACCTCGCGCCAGGCTCTGTGCGGGCCACGGCAGTGTTGCTGTTGTCGAAGGCGGTCCCGGGCGGCTGCCACCCTCTGGCCGTGGTCAGAGACTCGGTGGTGACGGCCAGACCCGCGGCGCCGGTGTGCGCCGCCCCCTCGAAGTCGGCCAGGGGGATGCTGTCCGTCACCATGGAAACCAGTGTGGTGGTGGTGGGAGCCACTGTGCTCGCCGTGGCCACCTCGGGGAAGAACGGCGCGTCCTCGGTGACCAGCTGGTTCACCGAAGGATCGTGGGAATCGGAGACGGGCCCCGTCGGCACCAAGTTGGCCCCCAGGTTTCCGGCGAAGTAGGCCTCCTGCCCGAGGTAGTCCTTCTTCAGCAGGGACTCGTGGAGGATCTCCTCCAGCAGCGGGTGGTGGTTGTTGATGCTCAGGGCGGACGCCGTGCTGACAGATCGGGCCTCCAGGTCGCTGGTCGTCGTGGCAACCGTAGGCCCAACCTCTGTCTCCATCCGCATCCCGCCCGTGCCTTTGCCGCCCACAGCATTGATCTCCTCATTCAGTTTGTCTACAGAGAAATAAGAAGGACACAGGGAGATAATTGGTTAGTCACGTTATCCGAGTGAATATTCCTTACACTGTAATATACCTCTCATAACTCGTCATTCCAAGGGTAAAGGGCCCAGTGATGAGTTATCAGGAGTGGTCAGTTAAGCAATTTAATCCAGAGTCAAGATATCAGGAGTTTTATGGCACAATCTTTGCATCTCTAGGGTCCTGTAGCTCAGTGGTTAGACCACTCACATTACAAGCGAGAGATCAGGGCGAAACCTTGAGCAAATTTGCTTACACCACACGCCTGATAAATATCTCTCAAAAAAAATTGGTCATTTCATTCTGCAGCTGTTTGTGGGATACTGCTGTGAGCAATTGGCTGCTGCACACACAAATATACAGTCAATTCACTTTACAGTATATTCTGTGAAGCGCTTTGAGACGTCCTCCCGACATGAAGGGCGCTCTATAGATGTATTTTTGTGGTTGTTGTGTGTCACATCTTGTCTAGAAGATGTGAAAAGGGCTATATCAAATGCAAGGCTTATTATTATTATTATTATTATTATTATTATTTCACATAAAGCCTTTGACGTTGGGAGGACATCTCAAATCTCAGGAACAAAAAAGGCAATGACTGAATCAGCCATAAAACACCCCGGGCTGTAAATGCAAGGGAACAGATGGGAGAAGGGAAGAAAGTGGCTGTCTGGCAAGCGATCACTTGCGTTCTGGGAAGTCTTCACAAACTCCAGGAGAGCTTGTTGCATTGCCAACTGAACCCAATCTGTCAGCGGTTGAGACCAAGCATTAATTCACTATTACGGGGAACATAGTGTAAAGCTTCCCTAATTAACCAAAAGGGTGGATTTCAGCCTTTCTATCTCTCCGGCGCCTCACATTAGGTTAGAAACCTCCACCCACTTTCTAAAGCGTTTCCTGCCTTCAATGTGTCAGAGCTCCGGATAGCACTAGTCCCTTTTTTAATGAATGGAGGCAGCAGTATACTGTGTGGTTCACGCATAACGGTAGATTACAGGCGGACATTAACTCAAGGAGCAATTGCGTTTCAGTTCATTTGGGATGGGGAAAGAAAAATCACCTCCCCCGACAGTATTGACACTTCAACCGATGTTCTCTTGAGATATTCCAACCATTGGTGCATTTGTTATAAATCCTCAACAAGTCCTTATGTCTTAAAAAGATTTTCCGAGAGCCCTCGGGTAAAATGGGACTGTGCATTTTGTAGCCAAACGCGGAAGCCCATTTTAACCATCGCTGGAATGCACGCGCCACCGACTGCGAGATGCCCAACAACATGCCCAACAGAAAGCTCATTAACCAACACCAAATTAATCTTCCAACGAAACAGAGAGAGAGAGACAGAGAGAGAGAGAGAGAGGCAAGGCTCCAAGCGCAGAATCTCTGTCACACCCTCTCCCTCCCTGCAACCCCCCCACCCCACTTTTGATGATATCTCCTTCCTCATTGAATTTCTATAATTCGCTGTTAAAAAGCAGAGCCTAAAACGGGAGCCAAAAGGAAAACTCTATCTTGTTTTCAACAGAAAGTGATTCTCCACATTTTTTTTGCAGGGGGCGCGGGGGACAGGGGGTTGGTATGGTGGGGGGTATCAGCCAGGTGTCTGACACATGTGGAAACCCATCACCGCACTTAACAGCATCCAAACTAAACCGAGAATTCCACGCATCCCACCTACACACATGGAAATTCCAGAGAAAGATCGGGAGCATAATATTTAGAATAATAATCATTCTTGTCTTTGATATAGCGCCTTATCATCATAATAATAATGCTTGCATTTGCTAGAGCATTTTTCATACCTTCTATTAAGACGTCTCAAAGTGCTTCGCTGTAAAGTGAATTGACTGTATATATGTGGTCGAAGCGCGGGAGCCAATTGCGCGCAGTACGTCTTGATCAATTCACAGAATATACTGTAAAGAGTGAAAGGCGCTGTACAAATGTACTTTGTTGTTGTCGTCGTTGTTGTTGTGGTATTTTGTGGGCCAAACGCAGCAGCCGGTTTAAATTCATCTTCCACCACTGTGCAAGAAAGAAATGTTTGTGGATAATAAGGCCTACCCAGCCTCCAATCACTTCAGATTCCCGATCCTGTGATGTGAATTAATAGCCCACTGCAGCAGATTGCAATTTTTGCAATCAGTTGTGGCTTTAATTTTTTCTGAAGTGTAAACGTGTTAGGTGTGCGCTCTCGCCTCCGAACTGCAAGAGAGCTTGGATCTATGCGGTGGAGGGGTGGGTTCGTGGTTTGGCGAGGAGAATGCGCCGCATTGCCAGAGACGCAGTCGTTTTTGAATGAGACGTAAAACCCAGTTTCCTGTCTGTGTGTTCAGGTGGACGTTAAAGATCTCACAGCTCTCTTTCAAAAAGAGCGGGGAGTTCCATCTCGCTGAGTTCCAAATAAAGTCAGCCATTTACCTTTTCAATTAGCAAATCATTAAACGCCGCGTTTCGCTTTCAGATGCCTCGACGACGTGATAAGCGCGATCTCAGACGCAAAGATGTTTATTATTATTGCTATTCAGTTCTTGCGGGACTTTTCCACGTGTGGAAACTGGCTGCCGCTACAAGTCACTGAAACTTCACACCGAATCCCGTGAAGCGCTTTCACAAAGCTGAGCCCTGCAAACTGCATCAGAGGCGCATTCGGAGAAACAGCCTGCGCAATGTTGACAGATGGGCTTTTTTTTTCAACCGAGGCATCCTTTCAAAAGTGAGTTATGTGTGCGAAGCAAGACAATTTATTGCCTGCATTTGTCAGGAAGCGTTTGGAGCATGTCCAGGATCTCGGGAGAGGCAAATTGGTCTGTTACTGCACTGCACACGCTATATCTAGACGGAGGTAAGGAGTCCCTGCAGCGTATTGTAGAGCACTGTAGAGCACTCGCCTTGCAAGGGAGAGGACCCGGGTTCGATTCGCGGGCAGAGTGAGACTTTAGGCAAGTTTCCCTACTCCGCATGCCTCTGTGTATCCAGCAGTGAGTAGGAACTCGGTTGTTAGTTGATTGGTGGATTGCTTTTACGGGGGTAATAATCCCTTCTAAAAAATAAATAATAATAATAATTTGGTCCTAATGTAATTGCCAGTTTATTTAGGACTGCGACAAGCAAAGAAGCATAAAGGTTCTTTGGTTCAGCTGCCTTCTGTAGCACGTTCTGCCTCGTTGGAAGCAGATAATGGCAGTGCAGATGGCTTTGGGGACGTGGACTGAAACCACTTAATGTAGTTAATTTACAGGAAACGGAGTGAATTTTTTTTTCCACATCGGTGAAACAAAAGAAACTCCCAACTCCACCCAGAAAATGATCCATAAGCCTCAAGGTTTAGAAAACTCACAGGGGGGGGGGGGCGGGGGGGTGGGGGGGGAGGGAGTATTTTACCACATTTCCTAACAGATGGTGACAAATTGTGATAATTGTCACACATGTCATGACAGAGATAATCACATAGAATCAGCCATAAAATGTCATGAATAATAATACTTACTATACTGACATAGCACCCTTATCAGTATTCAGAGACATCACACTGCATGAAGGGCTACCTACATCAATGCAAGCTGTCGTCATTATTATTTTGAAAGGTCCTGAAGTGCTTCGCAGTGATTTACGGTAAAGTTGAGTGACCGCGTGTTTGGACCCAGGCGTAAAATGCTGCAAGTTTACTCTAGATGAGAGTTGGGTACCTGAGTATGGGAGTAAGGTGGGGTGGGGGGGGGGGGGGGGGTGCGGCAGGGTGAGGGGGGGTGGAGGGGGGGGTGGCTGAAGAGAGTGGGGGGGACAATTGGCCAAAGAGGTTCTAAACTCAATCTGGAAACAAATGCATCAACAAGTATGATTGTTCCCGACACCACACATCTCACCGTGAGGTTAGTAATTAGCCGTCCACTGCAGCCAGCAGCTTTGGTGTCCTGCGGGTCTCTAACTGACGAACTAACTGTGCTGAGCTGCGCCCAAACGCCTCTCATGTAGGACTCTCAACAGCTGCTAAAGACAGCAGGATTTTGGCCGTCAGCTTGGGCTCTTTTTGTAATCCGCATTGTCAATGCAACATGCCGTGAAGCTGTCTCAAGGCGCTCCACAGGCACCTAGCGGGCAGTGTAGTGACTGTGTGTTTTGTGAGTGCGATTTACCCTCTGGTTAAGGAAAGCTTCGCTATGTCTGCCCTGAAATTTACTCTTGGTTTTGTAACCCTGAACCCCTGTCCTGATCTGGATGTACTGTCACAGTCCATTCAAAGAAAGTGCCTGCTGGATTAAAGAGCCTGGGCTGGAAGTGAACTAGTTCAGAGGTTTATGCAAAGTGCTTTAAAACATTCCACCATTACAGGCACTGGATCAAGCTAAAGATTATTTATTCATTAAGGAGATGGAGAGTGCTCAGCTTAATCTCTACACAAGGACTTGATGCACGTATTTTGTCAAAGGTTCCTACTCAGTTTTTACCCCTCACTATGACCCTGGCTCACATTGATTCTCAGTTGCTTAAGACAGTCATATTGATGTCTCCCTGTGTTTGCTCGTTTTTTTCGGAGCCAGGCACTGACCAAATTCGATTCCAACGTCCTGAAAATTAGATATTCTGGCCAAAGGGAGCTGGGCATTAGCTCAGCAAAGTATTCAGCAGTACCCTAAGGGCATTTGTGTCTCTTTCTCTCCATTATAGGTGGGCGACAGTTGTGGGTTCAAGTCGCACATGGGGATTTAGGCTCACATTCTTGGCTGACGCACGTACCATGGCTCTCTGTTGTGGGAGGAGGTATTGGTTGGTCTTTGGGTGAGACAGTACCTGTTCAGGTTACATTACAAATCCCCATGGGACAGTTCGAAAAGAGTTTCAACATACAGTATGTACATAACTTACATGGAGTGGGGGAGGTTTCCCAGTGTCTAGAATGGAACCCGCATTCAAAGAGAGAAGGGAGTTTCTCTCTCTGGATGTGCCGGCCAACAATCCACTAGAGAGAAATGGAGCAGTCGCTTCATGGCTCTTTGTGGGCACGGGACTTTGCTGTCCGCAAACCGCCTGCAGCGCTCGCCTGCAAACTACACATTCACTGCACATGACGGAAAATCCCAGACACACTAAACATTTCATTAAAAAAAACATTCTTCCAGAGCCAGGGAGTCAAAAAGCCTCATTAAGTGAGGTGGGGGAGCTGGGGAAAGAAAATAATAGGAATGGACTAGGGAATCTGAAAGGGGACCATTTATTCCAGTTTACGCTAAACAAAACGCACTAATAAGCCTCCATATGAATATCAAAAGCTCCTTTGGTCTCAAGCCAGTTTCGCGCTGCGCCAGCTCATTGCCATTTGGCTCCAAGTTTTCAAAGAGCAGAAATAATACGCCCTGGATTGTCCTTGTTAGAAGTAGAGATCTAAGACTTGTTCCAGCAGGTACGCCTAAAGAGACTGAAGGCTCATTCGCTTCCTCTGACAAGAGTTCCACCGGTGGACTGATAAACGACCGTCTTTTAGAAAAATGAAACATCGGAGCTTTCTCTCCGTTCCAGAGATACAATCTGGTCGGATTGGATAGCAATTCTCAATGCAAATGCATTATAAGACCAGGGCTTTCAAGGGGCAGGGAAGATGATCTGCCAAAAGAGGGCAGGAGATTCAGTTTGTGTTTGCGTCCCTTTCATGCTGGTTTAGCTCTTCTGTCTGAATGCTTTCAATAATTTAACAGTGCACTTACCAGCTTGATGCTTCTCTGCGCAGTATCTAGCCCTGTCTTTAAAGTCTGAAGTATATTGTCAGACAGTCTTTTGTGGGGAAAGTAACAGTAGGGCTCGTGTTTTCAGTGTGTTCTCACGTGACGTGAAAGCCGCTGTGACAAATGTACGGAATATTACCCTGACTGTAATTGTTATTATTATTATTGAGGGGTCCTGTAGCGAATGTTTAGAGCACTCGCCTTGCAAGCGAGAGGACCTGGGTTTGATTCCCAGGCAGTGCGAGGCATCAGGCAAGTTTCCTTACTCCGCACGCCTCTGTTGTTAGGCGATGTGCGGATCGCTTTTCAGTGAGTAATAATACCTTCAAAAAATAAAAACATATAGCCGTGTGGTCACTCAACATACGACTGTTTGTGGGACACCGCTGTGCGCATTTCGCCCGCAAAATATACAGTTAATTCATTTTGCAGTATATTCTGTGAAGCGCTTTGAGACGTCTCAAAGACGCGATGAAGCGTTCCACCGCATGCAAGGATTATTATTATTCGGCTGTTGTGGTGTCAGATCTCGGGATAATTCCACCACCATTTTAATCGTTCGAAAAGTGGTGGTAGCGGTAGGAGGAGAGAGGAGGGGGAGGAGGAACGGAAAAGCAAATTAAAAGCACTGAAAATTAACCGATGCCTCATTAGTTCTGTAAATTTAATGTACCCGTGGCAAAATAGAAGACTCCCAGCCTCAATGAGCCAGCATATAAGTAAGCTCCGTCGTGTTCAGTCAGTGCAGCTTGCTCTTCTCAATCACATTAAAGCTAATGGACAAAAAGGGTCATTGCTCAGAAATTGGTTTGAGGAAGTTCTGATTGTTCTGAGATGCGAACACGCCAATATCCAGGGCTTCTGGATAAAAAGCCAGCGGGGGTGAAATGCGGGGTTGGGGAGAGTACAAAGCAATAATTATTCCATTTTTCTTTTAGATCGCACTTCAGTGAGGCAGCCTCGCTCAGTCGATCGACTACTCGCTGCCACATGCGAAAGCGCTTTGGTGCTTTGTATTCCCACAGTCTAAACTGATGGCTCAGTGGGGATATATAATAATGATAATAATCCTTACATTTATATAGTGCTTTCCACGTCTTATCGATGTCTCAAAGCAAATATAACAATGTCCCAATGTAGGGACCAGAGCAGGGGGGGGAGGAGCCGTGGTAGGGAGTAGAAAAGAGGGAAGAAAGGGGGGAAAAGAGGTAGGGTTCAGAGCTGGGGGAGAGGAGTTTGTGGTTGGGGGAAGGAAAGTAGGAAAATTGACTGGATATTTGTGGGAGAAACACAGCAGCCAAATTGCGCACAACAGTGTCCCAACAAACAGTGAAGCGCTCTGAGACGCCGTTTGGCGTGGAGGGTGCTATATAAATCCAAGTTGTTGTTGTAGTTGTTGTTGGAGTATTGCGTCCAAATGTTGGACTGAATCTCGATTTGCATTGAGAACTGTTACCCAACCCAACCAGTGGGGAGCGCTGTGATGTCGGAGATGTTAAACCGGAGTCCGTTTGTGCCGGTTCACAGGTAGACGTTAAAGATCACTGTTCAAAAAGAGAGGGACTTTTGTGCCCTCATTGGTGTCCTGGCCACACCAATCCCCAGAATAAAATTGGTCGTTGAACTCAAGGCGGTTTAGGAGGAATATTGCTGTGTTATTATTATTGTTCGTAAATGTGTGCAAATTATCACCTACCATAATGTACAGTTACTACATTTCACAGTAAATCCTGCGAAGCACTTGGAGACATTTATGTCACGGTATTCAGAACACCAGGACTCCAGAAGCTTGGAGTATTGTCTCTGAATATTGGACTATGCTGGGTTAGGTTACAATGGTTACTACTTTCTAATAATCTCCATTTCAAAGGCGATTAGTAAAGTGATACTTTAATCGTCGAGAACCATCCAACCTTTGGAATTCTGGATGGTGATCGACACTGAATTGGCAGCTCTTTGCTTGGTTATCACAACAACAACAAGAACAAATTACATTTGTACAGCGCCTTTCATATCGGGTTGGGGGGTTGGGTGGGGGTGGGGGGGGGGGTATTTCCCAAACTTTGGACAGTCAATGATGTGCACCAGAGCTACAGGTTGGGATCAGTAGGGGGTCAGAGGGTGGGGAGGGTTGAGGGTAGGAAGGTAAACAAGACACAGTCGAAGGGGAAGCTTTTGAGACTGGTCGAGATGGACTTTAAAAATTTTAAATTAAAATGTATAATCTCTTAGGCATGGAGTTCTGCAGCTCAGTGGTTAGAGCACTCGCCTTACAAGCGAGAGAACTGGGTTCAATTCCAGGCAGGGTGAAACCTTGGGCAAGTTTTCTTACTCCACACACCTAATAATAATCCCTAAAAAAACAAACAATAATAAATTTGTCGTTTTAATCCACGACTGTTCATAGGACACTGCCGTGCCCAATTGGCTGCTGCGTTTCGCCCACAAATATACAGTCAATTCACTTTACAGTGTAGTCTTTGAAGCTCTTTGAGACGTGTAGAAGATGTTGAAAGAGCTATATCAAATGCCAGGAGTATTGTTATCATTATGATTTATTATTTTTATTATTATTATTATTATGAATTGGGTGTTGGCGGTTGGTTTGGGTTGTCTCTCCTCTCTGGACCCATTCTATTATTCTTCCCTTGGACAACCAAGCGACTCTTTAGACGTTCGAGTGAGTGACTCACTCTGGCTGAAGCCACCAGCATTTTGGGAGTTATCTGGAGCCTGCAGTGCATTTGTCGGGCTTCCAATGATAGGAGAGGGGACGTGTGCGGCTCCGATAGCCAGTTGAATAATGGTAAAGGCAACTGGAACGGGCTTGCAATAAAGCCAACCCATTCTTCTTAATCGATGTGAGGCTAGGTGGCTGTACATTCATTCACACACACGGCTCTCGAGCAAAGCCCCATGTAGCCGGCTAGCTACAGAGTGGGAGACGGAAGGACACATTTGCCCATTAATCGCTGCCCTGCAGAGAGCGACAAAAACCCAAGCAAACAGACAAACAAACAAACAAATGAAAGCACCAGAGAGCATGATAACAAGGAAGGTGCCAGATGGCTGTCACCATTAGCTATTGAAATACCCCCTCGGACAAGCCCGCTGCCAACTTGACTCTGTGGGTATTGGATACTCAGGTTACCCCAGCGCTGATTAGCTTCTGTTTTCAAAAGAAAAATATCAAACATTTGCATCCTGGTGTGAGGAAACAACATCTGTCAGTGGGCTGGGGGGCAGCTTTCCGAAATGCATTGTGTGATCGACGAGGCACTGTGTTTGAGTAGCTGGCTGTGCAAGAGAGAGAGCCATTTAGGCATTGAGCCCTGAAGCCGATTGTCAGAGGGAGTTAGTTATTGAGGTGCTCAGTTGGTCCTTGTTATAGCATGGATACGCATTGGACCAGAAAACAACAACAGCAAATTGCGTTTAGGTTGTGTCGCTGATGTGGGAGTGATGTCCCAAGATGCTGGACAGTTACGATTCAGGCGGTTTGAAGGATAGGGGTTGAGCGGAGGTGGGCGTTTGGCCAAAGGCGCGGTCAAAGAGGAAGGTCTTGAGATGGGCCTCAAATGAGGCGAGGGAAGGGGGCAAGGCGGAGGGAGTGCGGGTACACAAAGTAAAGTAAAATTTCACCAATTTCTCCAGCGGACGAAGAATCAAGCAAGATTTGGAACAAAGTGTGGAATTTGAGAACATGGCACACTGCAACTAGACTAATCTGGTCCTTTGTCTCTTCTAGATTTGGCCAAAGAAACGCTCCACATTAAATGATTGATCTTTTTAATTTAGTTCCATTGCTGTTGTGGGATAGGTCATGTGGGACGATCATTCTTGGTGTGTTGGGCACGTGCCGATGTATTAACGTGGCAACAGTGTTTCAGGCAGCGAGGAATGAGCTTGATCATCAATCTTGGAGAATAATCGGAATTCTTAATTTCATCGAAGGATACAAAGGGGGGGGGGGGGGGGGGTGAATCCACTTGCCAGCAGATAAAGCGACTTTTAACCATAAATAGTAATCCTTGCATTTGATATAGTGTGTTTCACATCTTATCGACGTCTCAAGAGCGCTTCACAGAATTTACTGTAAAGTCGTGGATTGAAATGACCAATTTTATTAATAATTATTATTAGATGTGTGGAGCAAGGAAACTTGCCCAAGATTTCGCCCTGATCTGCCTGGATTCGAACACAGTTCTTACGCTTGTAAAGCGAGTGCTCTAACCACTGAGCTACAGGAGCTTTTGTTAAGATACCATTGGAAAATCTGCATCGATCTCCAATGTGATGCTTGTGTTAGCAATTTTTATATGTGGGGAAATTGTTGGTCAGGATATCAGGAGAAACTCCCTTCTCTTATCAAAATAGTGCCATGGGATCTTTACCGTTCATCTGAACAGGTAGATCGCACTTTGCTTTAACATCTCAACTGAAGGACAGCACTTCAGGCAATGCAACCTCCCCCACTTCATTGGACTATTAGCTGTGTGATTCCTAGACCTGAGGTGAGACTTGAACCCATAACCATCTGACTCAGAGGCGAGAGCGCTACCGACTGAACCAGGCTGACAACAACAACAAAATTACATTTATAGAGCGCCTTTCACATCGGGATGATGTCCCAAGGTGCTAAACAGTTAGGTCAGGACCTGATCAGTGGGGTGATGGGTCAGCATAGGGACAGGGGGGAAGGAGAGTAGGAAAGGGGGGAGAGTTCGGAGGGGAGCAGAAGGCATGGTCGAAGAGGAAGGTCTTGAGACCGACCTTGAAGGAGGAAAGTGAGGAAACGAGCTGAAGTGATGGCGGGATTAAGTTCCAAACACATATGAGGTTCATTTGGGGATCAGGATCCAAGCATAGCAGGAAATTTGGCCGGATAGGGCAGGGGAAAGAGGAGTCCAAATCACCATTGTGGTTCTTGATTAAATATCATTGCAGTGTGACTGGAATAATTCAGCCGTGAAGCGTGTCAGGCCATGAAGGCAGCACGGGAGCCAATTAACTCTCATCACCACCTGCTCACACAACATTGCTGAACACTTGCCATCTTTCTTTCCTCGTTGCCAGTTAAGGATAAAAGGCTTTGCTTTGATTGCGGACCAATTTCGCCAGTAGGCCCATCCTACACCAGCCCCACCACTCCCCACCCCCCCAAAAAAATGGAACCAACTAATCAATCAATATATAAATTAATAAATAGATAAATAAATGAAACAGGGCCATGAACAGACTGAAAGGCATCGATGCGAACCCGCATTCCACATGTCTTTGCAAACGGATCAGTAAACTGCAACCTGTTGAAAATCCATCTCTCGCTTGTCAATGTTTGGCTCGGAAAATACGCAGTCAACGAGCTTGGCAATGGTATTCCTGCGAAGCGCTTTGAGACGTCTCAATGACGTGATGCAGTCGCTGTCGCAAATGTGAGGATTCTTCTTATTATTATTATTGGTATTATTTATTATTAAGGTTACTTTTGTGGGTGTCCGCTTGGGTCCCTTCCCCAAATCCAACCCCCGGCTCGGGTGCAAACGTCTTGCGATGTCCTCCCGATGGGAAAGGCGCTCTGAAAATGCAATTTGTGGTTGTTGTTGTCGTTGTCCTGCCGACGTCAAAGGCTCTGTATCAAACGCACAGATATTATTATTGTTGCTATAGTAGCCCTTTTGATAGCTGATTCACAGCTCAACTGGTGGGAAACAGCACATTCATTTACTCAGTCTGTCATTTCAATGGGGATGGTGTTGGTGGGTGGTGGGGGGGGAGGGTGGGGGTGGGGAGGCGAAAATATATATAAAATGCTAGCGGCAGGGGAGAACTCGCCAACAGATGCAGGTTAAATGTCTGGCTTTCCAACGGGCGCGGCCAATTCATTTGCCTGCAGTTAACAAGCCCTTATGAGACTTAGGATAACAGGAGCCTGACTCAATTGCTGTGGGCAAATAGTTGTAAGACTGGTTCTGGGCACCCAGGGGGACTCCAGACATCACAGAGAAAAATCTCGCGTTACAATTTGCTCGGCACAGGCACCGGCTCACTGGGTCAACCCTCTTAGTAGATAAAGAAGGTTGGGAGGTGGGGGGGGGGGGGAGAGGAATAACAAGTGATTTGGAAGTGTGGAGTGAGTTTTTGTTTAAAGCAGTGAAATTGTCACAAGCAAATCAAAGCCATTTTTTCCCCTCCATTCCCCCAGGCGTTTTTGCCCTCAGCTCGCGTCCCTCCACTCTCCGCTGTAATGCCTGCCAGAGACTGGGAGATGGGGTTTTACCGTCTCACCGGCGCCTCCGACAATTCATATCTCCCCGGTACTGCGCGCTGGACAATCCAAAAAACACAGTCACTACACTTTTTTTTTTACAATAAATCCTGCACAAATCGCTTTGAGACATCCTACCGACGTGAAAGCCGTAGTAGCTAGTGAGGTCGACGCCACCACCACATTTAATCGGGAAGTCGAGAAAGATGAGCCCGGAGTGACAAAGCATAAAAGCCATTTTATATTGCATAATCTTTCCTTACGCACTTAAATGCGAAATGTACTTAAGCAGTGCAGGGTATAAATAATAAATTGGGCACGGGGACTTTTGATCTACAATCCGCTCTCATCCAAAATTGCTTCCCAAGCTGAGAAACTTAGCGTTTGACCTTGGCCGGAAAATGAAAAATTTCACGTCTTGAAATATTACGCTGCACAATATGTGTGCAGTCATGGAGGCAATAATGAGAGCGGTTCAAATTGAATTATTCCTCCATTTTTCACGGAAAAGTAAGTTGGTTGCGTCCACGCCTCCGGCTCAAAACTCCACCATCACCGCCCCTCCACCCACATGTTGGCAGTCTAGGTTGATGCTCAGTGCTGGGTGGTGGTTGCTAACAACAACAACAACAACAACAACAACTTCGATTGATATAGCGCCCGCCACGCCGGACGGCGTCTCAGCAATCATGACCCCCCATTCACTAATGACACTGATAATCCTTGCATTTTGAAAGTGCGTCTTATCACATCACCAAGAAGTCCTGAAGTGCTTCCCAGGGTTTACTGTGTGCGTGGTGTAGTGACTGAATACTTTGTAACGCAATACGCAGCCACTGAATTGCACTCAGCAATGGCCCACGAACGAACGGCCATGAAGTAAACAGCCAATTTTATGTGTGGTGATTGTGGTGGTGGTGGGGGCTGACTGTTGTCCAGGACACCGGGAGAGAGAGACAGGATCTATAACATCCGACTGAACAGGCACAGGCCGGATGTCGATTTAATGTTCCTTTCTCTCCACCTAAAAAAACAATGGACTACCACGGAGAAAAGGTTCTGGCACAGCACCCGTGCTCATCCATTTTTAACGTGTTCTGTTATCCCCCTGCCCACCCTCCCCCCCATGGCTCCTTTCCCCCCAACCCATTCGACCATCTGTCCACCAAGTAACAAGTGCAAAAAAAATGAAGTGGGAGAAATTGAGGAATAAATACAAGGAGCTGAGTTTAAATCATGGGAAATTATATTCCCATAAATATGTATGAGAAAAAAAATGTGCTCCAATTTCCATTTCTCAGATCCAAGATAAAACACAATCATCAATGATAGATACAGAACACTTCTCCGAAGCGCACTGATTCAAGTTCCACACATAACTCGCTCACTACATTCTCTCCTTGTCAATGTGTTCAATATCTCAACAATTTTAGCTGGGGGGATGGGGGGGGGGGGGGGGGGGGAAGAGGGGAAGGTGGTGGTTTTAGGGAAAACAGAGAGTGTGGGAGAACGGAGGGATTGGAGGTGGGGGAGGGGGGGGGGGAATTGTCAGTGTGGACAGTGGGAGAAACTCCCTTCGCTTTTCAAATAGCACTGCAGGGTTTTTAACAGGAACACAAGAACAGAGGGTAAGCCATTCAGCTCCTCAAACCTGTCCCACTATATTTGATCAAGGATGACGTGAACTGGTGCTTTAACCAACACCAAATAACCAACAACAACAACAACAACATGCTCTCTCATCGGTCTCCCATCTCCATCTCCCAACACCCCCCCCACCCCAACCCCCAGCACTGCATTGGCATGTCATCTTAGACAATGATACCTTGACAACTCTGCAACAGCTTCCTGTGTGTCAATCACATCTGTGCAGGAGGTGATGTGTGGTGGATGTTGATGGGAAATTCACAATTGCAACGTTGCGAGCTGTCAGCCTGCCTGACACCAAGCGTAAGGCAGACAATAGCGTCCAGGGGGAAACAGTTTGGATCATTGAAAAATCTGTTCTCATCAACCTCACAGAGTATAACTGAGTAGGGGGCGGGGGGGGGTGGGGGTGGGGAGTGCTGGATTGGTGGTGGGGTGGGGGGTCGGGTGGAAACAAAACAAGCTAGCTGCCCAAGGGAGTTCATTATCACTGGGATTATCTCGAAAGAACTCGTTAGTTCAGAGAGGAATGCAGATCCTACACTGGACCAATAGTTCAGGAATTATTATCTTCAAATAAAATCTCAGATCAGCAGTAGGCAATACCTATCGATTTTCCAGCAAGATTCTGTAGCAGATTATTGACTTTAATCTATTTGCTCGAGCTGATTGGCTCGGACGCTATTGGCTCACAGGCTGTCAGTCGGACTGTCGGCTAGAGTAAGAGTAAGAGGTGAACAGGCACGAGTGGGACGTTTACTTACCAGGTGGAAACCGTTTGTTAGTCCAACTAGCGGATCATTTTTCCGGGGGTAACAACCTCTTTTTTAAGAAAATTAACTGAACAATAATAATTTGGTCACTCAATCCACGACTGTTTGTGGGACATAGCCATGCCCCAAACAGTCAGTGGGAGTTAGGTCTGTGTATAAAGAATGAAATTCCACCTGGACACCTTCCTAAATTTGGTCTCTCTTTTCAAGTAGTTCCTATACTTAAAAAAAAAGCAGAAAAGGAATTCAAAATCCAGACACCATTTTAGACTTGTATCCAATTGCGTGTTGTGAAGGAAGGAAGGAAGGAAGGAAGGAAAGTAAAAAAGAAAATATACTGTTCGAGGGATGGAACACTATTAAGTTTAAGGCTAAACGGGCTTCCAGAGTAAGACCAGGTGGAATCGCAAGCCCCTGTGGCCCAATGGTTAGGCTATCTCACAGGTCAATTTATTTGGTGTGAAACAAAAATCTGATGAACACAGAATACTGGGAGGGAGTGCTTTTGATGGATTAAAGAGAGATGCAAAGTGTCAGGCTATATAGGCCATTTGTCACCTAGCATATCCATCAGATGATCATCATGCTGCAGCTTTGTCTCAGCTTCTTTGTATTCTCCTTTTATTTTATTATCTTCAGGCGACTTTTCTGTACATTATATTCCTGTCCCATTTTCCAGCCGATGGGATAAGATGTGATGGGTCCAGGCATGGATGAGAACGTTTAGAAAATTCTCATCGATGCCCGGTCTCTGGGATGGGGGAATTAACACTTACGTTTTTGTCTCTATTAGTTAGTAGTCTGGCCTCAGTAGGTTGTGGGATCAAACCCACCCCACTCTCCCAGGTTAAGACTTGTGCTCACATTCCAATGCAGTGATGAAGGTTTACCTGCTTGTCAGAGGTGTACCCTCCTTCAGATGAAGCATCAAACAGACGTCCCGTCTGCCTGTTCAGGCAGAGGTTAGATATCCCTCAGGGCTATTCGGCCCACAAATATACAGTCAATTCACTTTACAGTACATTCTGTGAAGCGCTTTGAGACGTCTAGAAGATGTGAAGAGCGCTTCCTCAAGTGCAAGGATTATTATTAATATTTATTATCATTCAGAAAAGTAAACAGAGTTTCTCTCTCCCGCGTCTCGACCAACAATCCCCTGGACAGAATTGGCCATTCACTTCACGGCTGTTTGTGAGTCCAAGGGGTTGAATAATATTTATTAACGCGGGGACGTTGCTACGCCAAATTGGTTCCACAAAACACACAAGTCATTCTACACTTTAGAGGAAAATCCTGTGAAGGGCATTGAGACGTTGCCGTACCGAATGAAGGAAACCCTCTTAATTATTATTATCAATCTCCTTTTTAAACATTCTGATTCTGCTTCAGCAAGCTGCTGCACTCTTGCAAACCCTCTGGGTAAGGAAATGTTTTCTGATGTCACTTGTAACCGGCACTAACCCTTGGAGGTCCATGTCTCTGCATCCACCACGGTGGATTAATCTGATGTTACCCGATCAATACCTCTTTGGTTTCTCTTCCCCCAAACTCCTATGTTAAGCTTCCCTCTTTAGCAAAGATAAGAAGCCTTCACAGCAGGCGGGGGGGGGGGGGGGGGAGGGGGGGGACAGAAATAACACGCGGCAATCTACCTTAAAAATTGATGGAGCCAGCAGAGGCTGAAGCATTAACTCAAACTGTTATCAGATACTGGAAAATTAAACTTTGCCAGCGTCACTCGATTTTTAAATACTTGACAGATGGCTGTGGGAGCTGGCATTGTGGTTGGTGATGATGGTGGGAGGGGGGAAGGGGGAGGGGGAGTGGAGAAACAAAAAAGCTGGACACAATGTGAACAAAAGGAATGTTAACCTTCTCACCGCGAGCAAATTGAACGCCCTGTTTAACTGCCTCGACCCCGGGGATTAGTCCGTTAATCTCAGCGGATTAGTGACGGGCTCGGAGTTGGATAGCCGCGGTGACTTTAGGTTGTGAAAAAGACACCATTGAAGCCTGTTAATTGGGATCTGCTCCAATGCCAATGCAATTAGACCATTTATCAGATTGTGCTTATTGATGACGCTTGCCGGAGAAATATTATTCACCCCTTGGCCACACGCACAGTCATTTGTTTTCGGGCATTCATTTTGACTGCAATGTATTAGCAAGTTGAACCACAACAACAATAATAATACTATTACTACTAATAAAAGTAATAATAAAATAATAACCCTTACGTTCGGTACATAGCCTTTCGCATCCAGAGGACATCTCAAAGCACTCCACTGAAGGTGAAGTGACTTGTTGAACTATAAAAATAATAATAATCCTTGCATTTGATATAGCGCCTGCCTTAACATGTATTTGAGAATGTAAGTACTATACACAGCAAAGTTTACAGTCAGTCTGTCTGAAAACAGCATCGATTCTCATTCGGCCTTCGTCACCTTTCATCAATCGTTCCAATCACATTTGGGTCTCAATTGATTATCAATATCGGTCCAGAATTGGCCGTCCTACTTGCCCTTGCTGGGCGCTGAAAGATTGGAAATCTGGCAGTACGAGTTAGTTAGTGAGGCTTGAAGTGACGGCTCTATTCCATCTCGCACGTTTCCAATTCACTAACCAGCAGGACTAACCTATCATTCCTAATCCTCTCAAAGCCTCCCAGAATTGTGACAGTCTCTCTCCAACAGATCCCACCTTAACCTCACCTCGGCATTCAAAGCCAGCCTCAAGTCGTACCTCTTCGACCTCTCCTTTGTTCTCTGCCACCCTCTTCAGCTAACCGCACCCCTACCCCCCCCCCCCCCCACCACCAACCCCTATTCTCCACCATCCTCCAGCTTAGGTGCTCCCAGCCAACTGTGCGAAGCGCTTTGAGGCGACCTCCTGATGTGATAGGCGTTGTATCAGTTTAAATTGTATTTAAATACAATTGGCTGCCGCGTTTCACCTACAAATATACAGTCAATTCATTTTGCAGTATATTCTGCGAAGTGCTTTGAGGCGTCTAGAAGACATGAAAGGCGCTATATCAAATGCAAGGATTAATATTATTATTATACTTTACATTGGTTGCACGCAATAGCTGGCTTCACAGTCTTCTGCGCATCAAGCAACACCAGCATAGCTACAACTGTGCAAACATCTGCCCTTGCCTCAGGCTGAAGCCTATTCCATCATGCAACCCACAAGATAGGATGGATGGGCTCAGACACTAGCTCTCTGGCAGAGACTGCAACGTGAATTTGAGAAATAAACCCTCTTCTGAGAGAGAGAGAGAGAGAGAGAGAGAGAGAGAGAGAGAGAGACAGCGAAAGCTGCGTCAACAGAGAGTGGGAGCACTGCACATACAGTGTGGAGATTGATAATAATGGAACATCATTTTGCTCAGGCAATACGGTCATTAAGAGCCCCAGGGGCCTCATTATTGAGCCGTGTGAATGGGCACCTCAAGGTTTAGTAATAACCATAATGTTTGAACAGAATGAGGTTACTGCTAAAATTTGTAGGAATTATGCTTCCCACGAAGCGCTCTCGGGCTGACGGAGTCGCGTACAACTTTGGTGCTGTGAAGCTTTGGGGGATTTTGCTCGGAACAAAGCTGATAAAATAGCTGCCGGCAGCTCAGGAGAGATCTCCGCAGAGAGAGAAGAAAGCTGTCACATAACCGAGGAATGACCGAGTGCAAATTCTCGCAGAGGAGAGAGAGAGAGAAGGTGGGGTGGGGGTGGGGGGAGTGGGGAAGGAGAGAGACTGGGTGGCACTGTCTGGCAGAACAAGGAAAGCTTGAATAACGATAAAAAGATGAATCCGCCTATTTTGCGGATGTGCTTTTCATGGCAGGATGTCTCAAAGCGCTTCACAGGAACGTGCTGTAAATTGCAGCGAATGTGTATTTTTGTAGAGTTTTGTGACAGCCAATTTGCGCAGGGTAAAGTCTTGCAAACCACCGCGAGTTGGGGTGGAGGTGAGACGGGGGCTGGGGATTAGGGGTTGAGGGGGGTTAATGTTGGCCAGGTCACCGGGAGAAAGTCCCTTCTCTTCAAGAATCGCACCTGAAATCCGTGCCAAAAGAATTTGCGGCCCACATTCCCCAGGGTAAAATCGGTCACTTGTCTCACGGAGGACAGTGGGGGACAATGCTGTGCGCAAACTGCGTTTATTTGAAAAGTACACAGTCACTACGCTTTACAGTAGAAAAAAATCGCACAAAGCGCACCGAGATGCTTTCAGTTTCTTGCTCCTAATTCGAGTTAAGATTCTGGTGTTAGACCCACTATTAGCACAGCGCGATGCTAATTGCAAATCACTGCCCGCCGTGTGGGTTCCTATAATTTCCAAAGGCCTCGTTGATGACTAATAACAGTCATGATCCCTGCGTTTGATATGGCACCTTTCACACCGGGAGGACAACAACCTCAACCACAAACAACCACTAATTACATGTGCACGATAAACGTAAATGTATAGCATAATTTACATCATAAACACAGATCGACTCAAAGCGCTTCACAGGATCCAGTCTCTCTCTCTCTCTCTCCTCCCCAAAGTGCAGTGACTGTGTGCTTTACGGGCAAACGCGGCGGCCAATTTACACCCAGCAACACACGGCATGCAGCCATGAAGGCAATAACTAATTTTGGCTCCAAAGTACAAGGTATAAAGGAATCTAACGAAGGGGGTTGATTCAGAGTGTAACCCAATGTAGATTCCAACTGGTGGTAGTGGTGGGGGTAAGGGAGGGAAAGAGGGAGGGAGTGAGGGGGGAAGGGTGGGGGGAAGGGAGCAAGCGGGGGAATCAATCTCAAATGATTGGAAAGTTGCAGGGAGATACTGCATTGCGGAAGTTACCCTGTGGCCTCCCCTACAGAGAATCTATGAGTTATTGTAAAGGTGCAGATTTAGCGTGGGAGCTTAAACCAATCATGTAATTGGCACTTCAATCAATGTTCATCATAAAGTTCATCATTAACTTTTTACATCCTTTCTTTTGTATTCTCTGCCTCCAGGTATAAAGGGATCCGGCTGCCTTGTTCATGAATGTATGTTTTGTGGGCGAAACCCAGCAGCCAATTGCACACATCAGTGTCCCACAAACAGTTATGGATTGAGTGACCAAATTATTATTATTATTTTATTTATTGATTTCGAGACGGCATTGTTACCCTATGGAAAGAGATCTGCCAATCCAACTGACGACGGGGTTCCTACTGACTGCTAGGTAAACGGAGGAGTGTGGAGTGAGGAATCTTGCATAATGTTTCAACCTGCCCAGGAACCAAACTCAGTTCCTCTTGCTCGTGAGGCGGGCACTCTAACCACAACATTACGTGACTCGACGATGGAGCGATTGATCGAGAGACCATTTTAATATACAATATACACAGGCAGGTGACAAAAGAGTAATGAGACAGAGCCAGTGTGCCTTTCGTTATTCAAGGTGCAATTTAATTTCAATTGGGCAATTAAGTAATCACTCCTCTGTATCTCAAAAGGGAAAAAAAATCATAGATACCTTAATTATCTCAGAAGATAATTATGTTGCATTATAAGATATTTGCTTTCCATAAATTTGGAACGTGGCATTAGAGCTCCGAAAGGTTCCGAATTTGATTCAATCGAATGCATCCAATTAAGATCAAAGATCAGTTTAGACTACATGGTCTGGGCTGGTTGAATGAGAGCAGTTTGAGATTTGCTTTATACCCAAATATTCGCAACTGGACACACAACTGTTTCTCTCAAGTGTATCCAGATAGCTTTTGTGCAAAGACAGTTAACGATAATAATAATTATCTTTGCATATGATGTAGCAGCTGATCACGTCGTTGAGATGTCTCAAAGAGCGTCACGGAATGTACTGCACGATATACTGTTTGATGCACAAACAACCGTGGATTGAAATCACCAAATCCAACACATTACTGTACAGACTGAAACGATCTACTCAGCGAGAAATAAGGAATACCACCAATTGGAACCTGACGAGACTTTGGGGTCCATTCAGGAAAATATTTGCCGTTGAGAAACGCTATTAGATATCTGAGTAGTTTGCAAATCATTGCAGTGGGATGAAAAAGCACGGTTTACAATGCTTTAATGATAAACAGTTGGAGCAAACGGGATTTCAATGGGATGGGTAACAAAGGGTTTGGAAATCGAATGGGGAATAGGGTTACTCTCCCCCTGTCTCTAAATTTATTTTAAATGAAACTGAAAGAGCTGATTGCTAGATTACTTTCAATCGCACGTGCACTTTAATTACTCCATGGATGAACAGTAATGCAAAATTGATTGGTATTTTAATGCATAATAAAACAGAAAACAGATGCAAGCCTTTGAAAACGACGTAAAGTGGAGAGAGAGAGAAAAAAAATACTGGTTTAAGCATTGTAGCAGAGGGAACATTTGCATATTCTGAACAGCTAATCACTGCCTGATGCCTTTCCTCTCACTCCCACTGCCCTCTCTCCTCATTTACCTCTCTAATGAAGGCAAGACACTGAGACCCATTGACAATGCAGCTCAATGTCGTGATAGAAGGGCAGTAGAAGGTAGCTGGTGTGGTGGCATGAGATCATATGAGTAAAAGGGTTTCTTCATCCGAATCGATCTTGAGATCAAACAAACATTCGACACAGATGCGGAACTGAGGGGGGATAATCAACCTTGTACTCAACCAATTGACAGGTCTAAAGGATGGCTAGTGATTTCAGAAGATCTGTCGACAAGGTCTATACTCACGGCTTGTGACACTAGGCCATTACTACATTAGGTTGGGTACAGTACACCAAGGAATCTTTTGACGTTTGGGTGGTCCAACTGGTGTTTTACCCTCCCCCCCAACACCTCCCGTACCCTCACAACATATTCCTCCATTTCATCCAGCCCACCATCTCCCTCCATAACCCACGAATGTTATGTTATCTAAAATATTGCTTTTGCAGGCTGTGAACGTTTTTTCAAACAGGGAAACCGTCCCTCTGCAGCCAAAAGGCGGCTGAACCATCTTGGCTTAGATGGATATTTCGAAATTATTTAAACTACAGAGTCCACAAAATCGATTGAGAGATTCGGATGAGCCCACAGATAAAATTCTGTGAAGCACTTGGAGACCTGGCGTGAAAGGTTTGACATCAGACGAAAGATCAATAGATCAATTTGAGCCAATTATTTATCTTGCATCCGCCCTTACATTGCCCGTTGCAACTCTAAACCATCCAAAAGTATTCCTCTGGGTTAATTTTTTTCAATTAAAATAATAATAAAATTAGAAATCTCAAGAGATAGTCCCCTGTGAGACATCTCCTTTCAAGACCCAGATTGTCTAATCGCGGCTCGGAGCCCAACTGAAAAGGAAATTTTTTAAAATGGAAGGAGAGAGTAGCTCCACATCTGTTATGTTGCGTTTGCCATTTGACTGGCAAAGCTTCAAACTGTGCTGAGAGTAGCTAGGCCAGTACGTGATACTGATGTTCAGCAAGGCTGCCAGGCTCCCAGTCTAAGATCAGTTGACTATTTCGCAGTGTGACTAAGCACAAGGTCACTGCGGTTGTATCTAACTGAGCAAAAAGCATATGCTCTCTTGCTTTTCCCTCTTGGGGAAACATTTAGCCCAAAATGTTGTCTATTTCCAAGCCTCTCCACTTTGGATGCCAGTTTCGTCCCGAGGCACGACCCAAAGTGAGAACAACAACAACAAAATTACATTTCAATAGCGCCTTTCACATCAGTAGGACGTCCCAAGGCACTGGACCGTTTCTGCTTCAGACTGAGAAGGGAGTTTCTCTCTTTCCCAGTGCCCTGGCCAGCAATTCCTGCTAGATAAAACACAGTCAGTTGTTCACTACACTCCTGTTTGTGAGACAATTTGATTGTCATGTTCCAATTTTATCTGGGGGAATGTTCGTCAAGAAACTTCACCTCGTATCTCTCGTTCCCTCTTCCCACCCTATCAATACAAGATAATTTTCTGCTCCAAGAACATTAGTAAGTTGGTAGTTACAGCTGGGAACCACAAAAGCACTGAATTCATACTTCAAGAGAAAGAAAAACTAGGTAGCTCGGCTAAAGTTCCAAGAGGTTAAGATGCGCACAGCGTGAAATGAAAATTATTTTAATAGCAATCATTTATTATGCTATAAAACATAATGAGTTTATACTGAGGGTTGCCAAAATGTTTGTGTTTAATCTGGATTACTATGACAATATGACTCCCTCAATGCCTCATTAATTGTTTGTGTAACAGGTTCATTGCCTCTCGCTTTGCCCTACAACGATCAAAACAGTTTTAGCTGTGTTTTATGGCTGATATGCCATTATAATCAGATTTTCTTATATTGTGCTTATGGACTTAAATCCAGCAAATCAATGAAATGGATCGATAGCAATGCATAAATTCAGCTCGTTAAGAGCCCCCAAATCCCTCCCATCAAATTAACATTAACTCTGTTTTTATTCCGTTCTCTTTTCCGTGAGATATTGGCTTTGTGCCCTAATTTTATGTTATTTGTACAACACATATTGGCAGATTCAGAGAGCGTGGGCAAGCATCGGGCTGGATATATACATCGTGCAAATTGGCAAAATAGAACAGTGGGGGGGATGGAAGGGACGGGAGGAGGGGGGAAAAAATATGTCAATTTGTTTCAGATGAGATTTCAATTCAACAAACATTGCCAGTACAAAGCGAGAGGGGACACAGAGTTATACAGGCTGGAATTCAATCAAGCAAGTCACGGTGACATTTTGAATAGAGAGGGCAATTCACAGCTGACAGTGGGATCCTGAGATTGAATTGCAGCCTGGTATAAACTGACGGCTGCACATTGGTTACTGAATCAATTATACAAAGTTTAACTTTATATTCTTTCCCATCTCTCTCTCTCTCTGCCTCTCTCGTTAAGTCGGACAACGAGCTGTCAAGACATCACTTAAACAGGGATGGAAAGGGAACAAGGATGTAGGCTTTTTATTTCCTAAGTCAGTCATGTGGAAACCCATCACCATGTTTAAGAGTATCCAAATCAGTCCGAGGTCTGCCTACATGTACGACCCCTGTATGGAAATTTCCGTGTCGGGACTGGAAGTCTGCACCCTGCTTACCTAATTCTGGAGAGCATTTAATTTGGTGCAGGATAGAAAGAGTCCAGGGGAAGACTGTTCAACAACAACTTGCATTTCCATAGCACCCCTCACGCAGAGTAGCATCTCAGTGGGCTTGGAGTACCAAGCGTGGGCATCAAGGGCACCTCTTGGCATTGAACCAGCTCTCTTTTAAAAGAGAGGTAGATGGTTATTTGGTGGAAGACAGGTTTGGGGGGTTATGGGGAGTGGGATTGACTTGAATACCTCTTTTCAAACAGCCGGCACAGACTCGATGGGCCGAATGGCCTCTTTTTACTCTGAAAGATTCTATGATAAAAAGCTATGTTGCATTGCCAATGAAACATACTGTCTGTCTGGCAAGCTAGGCACCACCCTAGCCTTCAGGGCTTTGACTTGCAGGGTTAACATTAAGGATCTCGGATTGGGAAGAATTTTGCTACCCTCAGTAATATGGAAATTCGTAGCCATGAAGGTGAATAACACGCACTGTATCAATGTACTGTAGATACTCCGAAATAGCACATTACCACTTGATAAATTACCCACTTTCACAGAACAGTCAAATGCACTCACCTAAACCTACTTAGATAAAATTTGAAGCGTACTTTACTTAGCAACTCAAGGCTGACCAACAAGCAATTGTATGAAATACTATGGCCCATTATTGCCAGAAGGAGTTGAAGCCTTCGTGAAAACATGGGTACTTTACATGCAGCCTAAAGGAGCACTCGGTTAATTAGCTAGTTAGTGAGCTAGTTATCGAGCAAGAGGGTCGTGTGTTCCGGCAACTTTCAGTTTCTGTAGGCAAGGTGCACAATGAAGCAAAAGAGTGAATGCAGTCACACAAGTACCGACACTCATAGAGGAGTCTCAGTGGGATTTATATATTACTGATAATCTAGCCTGTCAGGCTGTAATTTAATATCATTACTCTCCGAAACTCTTACTGTGGACAAACAAGTGATGCTCAGCGGCAATCCAGAATGGAACTGAGGTAGCGTCAATGTGATTTTCATACAATACATTGTACCTGGGAGAGATCTGATGAGCTCCGCAACTGTGTGTGAGAGAGAGAGAGAGAGAGAAATCTTTTGGCCCAAGGATGTCATTGAACTCTTGAGACTGTATCACAGTTCTCAAAACTATCTTGTACGCCGTGGCCTGTATCATGTGGCTCAGGTCACTGCACTGAATGTCAGGTCTGATGGGACCGATTTCTGCCCCTGACAAAAGTCTGATGCATGTAAGGATGTCTCAGGTGAACTCAGTCAGCGAGTCGATTTTAAGATAGTGGCAAAAAGACCTGTGTTCAAATCCAGGCAGGTCAGGGTGAAAGTTTCCTTACTCCACACTTCTGATAATAATCCGTCCAAAAAAAACAACAAAATAATAAAAAATTGGTCATGTCAATCCATGACTTGTTTGTGGGACAATTGGCTGCCGTGTTTCGCCCATAAATATACTGTCAATTCACTTTATGGTATATTCTGTGAAGCGCTTTGAGACGTCGATAAGATGTGAAAAGCGTTACATGAAATGCAAGGATTATTATAATATTATTTATTATATAACTGCTACAAAACCAGATTTGAGGTTTAATTCTCAAACCCAATTGAGTTGACTCTTGAATATTAAAGGGTTTGCTGGGGAGTAAAGCAGTAGAGTGGTGTGTGTGTATATGGCGAACTACACCAAAGGATACTTGATGGGTCGTGAGACATTCCAGTGCTGTGTGAAAATGTGCCTCCCATGTTCGCCTACTCCTGCACTTGATAGCAATTACCCTTGCAGTGCCTTAAGATGTTTCAGCATTTCTATACATGCTACACCAAAAGTCAGGATTACCCTAGTTAGTTCTAGGGCAGTGAATTCCACACGCAGACGCAAGCATTGTCGAAACTTACATTCAGTCGGTTCTGGTAACCTTGTCCACATTATGCTGAGATCCAAGCTGCGTAAATCAATCACTCCCATGGATCAGGCACCTGAGCAATTAATTCCATTGATTGGAAGGCCATTGGAAGAGAAAAAGCAATTCAGATAATGAACGGAATGTGTTTTTTGTTATTTGGATGATGGGTTTTTGTTTCGCGCTGGGGGGAGAAGAATTGATTGCAAAGATCAGATGATGAATCGAAAGTACTCCTGAGCTCCTGAAACTGACTCATAAATTGTGAGTATGAGTCAGTTTGGGAGCTAAGAAGCAACTCTATTGTTATCGCAGTCTTCTTTTGATGACCCCACAACAACCTTGCCTCTTAAGTACACCCTGAGTCATTCTCAATTCCAGCTATTGGTGTCAGCCTGGCTCAGTTCGAAGTAGTCTTGTCACTGGTTCAGAAGAAGGTCTTTTCAAGTTCCAGGTTGAGACTATGAGTTTATAGTCTAGGGCTAGTGCTTCAAAACATTCCTGAGTAGAGTATGGATTCTATCCTTTCGCTGAATCTCCCAGCCAAAGTCCTTCTGTGCCTTATAATAGTAATCCTTGATGTGGAGCCTTATCACGTCTCAAAGCGCCTCGCGGAATATAGTGTAAAGTGGAGTGACTGTGCGTTTCGTGGGCGAAACGCTGCAGCCAATTACACACAGCAGTGTCCAACAAACAGTCGTAGATTGAAGTGGCTTCAAGGGACTTTAAGATGCTATAGTGCCATTCGCAAAGAGAAGGGAGTTTCTATAAATAATAAATAAATAATAATCCTTGCATTTGAAATAGCGCTTTTCATGTCTTCTAGACGTCTCAAAGCGCTTCACAGAATATGCTGTAAAGTGAATTAACTGTATATTTGTCGGCGAAATGCGGCAGCGCAGCAATTGCGCACAGCAGTGTCCCCACAAACAGTCATGAATTGACATGACCAACTTGTTATTGTTTCTTTTTGGCTGGATTATCATTAGGCGTGTGGAGTAAGCAAACTTGCTCAAGGTTTCGCCCTGATCTGTCTGGATTCGAAACACAGGTCTCACGTTTGTAAGGCGAGTGTTCTAACCATTGAGTTACAGGACACTTTCTCCCGGTGTCCCGAGCATTAAATAGATTGCAAACCTCTGTTTGCGGGATGTCGCTGTGGCTGTGGCTGCCCTGTTCCCCTGCAAACAATGTCACAGCAATGTGCGCAGGCAAACACATTGCCACAAAAGGATTTCGAGGCGACGTTTAACGTTACAGATGCTCTATTGAATGCAGATATTTGTTATAGTGCAAAAATAGCTGTAACGCACCTAGCAAATTGAATATCGCTAATCCAATTATGAGAATTAATCAGCCTTATCACAAATCCCATTCCAAAACATGCCAGGAACCCAAGTTAGGATACAGATTCTCACTGTTCAGGCAGAAATAATCAAATATCTGTTTACATTTACCAGAGTGTTAATGCAAAAAAAAAAAGGATGTTTGCTTTCTTTCTGAGATGTAAATTGTGCTAACTCTCAGTGTAGAAGGAGGCCATTCAGTGCATCGAGTCTGCACTGGCTCTCAGAGTAAGATATTCGTTCAGGTCCACTGCCCCCATCCTGTCTCCATACCCCATCCACCTTGTCTATCACATGCTCCCTGAACCCAGGCAGTCTCCTGCTTCCTAGGTGCGTCTAAAATGCTACATTTGATAGAGCAAATGAGGACCCAGGTGGAATTTCAGCCATTCTAATAATAATGATAGAATAATAATAATAATCCTTGCATTCAATACAACACTTTTCATGAGTTCTAGATGTCTTAAAGCGCTTCACAGAATATACTGTAAAGTGAACTCACTGCATATTTTGTGGGCTAAAACAGAGCAGCCAATTGCGCGCAGCATCGTCCCACAAACAGTCGCGGATTGAAGTGACCAATTTATTAACTCCTTTTTTAAACTGAGTATTATCAGGCTTGTGGAGTAAGGAAAACTTGCCCAACTTTTGCTCTGCCGGGAATCGAACCCAAGTCTCTCACTTGCAAGGCGAATGTGTAGGAGAGAGGGAGTGTGACATTATGGGAGCGCTGTCTGCTGTCACCCATTAGTGAATTAAGCCAAAAGAAACAGAACCATTAAGATTTTTTTTAAAAGGCCACAAGGTGAAATGCAAAGGTGAAACTCTGAGATTTAATGGATTATGGATCCAGCAATGATAATAATTCTTGCATTCAGTACAGTGTCTTTTACATAGCGAAGATATACTGGGAAGTGCAGTAATTGTGTGTTTCGCCGGCTAAGTATAAAGCAACTATGGATTAAAAGACCATGGAATGTTATCATTGGCCATTATTCAAACTGTTAAACGAACGATTTTCAGACACGATGGGAGAGGTGGAAAAAAAATATTTGTGCATTTGCATCAATTCGGGAAATTAGTCGACAGTAAAACGAGGATATAAATAAATCCTTGCATTTGATCTAACGCCTTTCACTTAGGGAGGACGTCTCATTTCTTTAACTAGCTGCCGCAGAAAATGGCAACAAACTCCCTCCCCTCCCCCCCCCCCCCAATCAACGCTGCATCATTTCAGATCGAGCATAAAAAAAATTCTCTCAAGTTAACCGTAGCTATTAATGCCACGCTGCTTTGCTCATACACCATACTGGTTTGCAGATAGCTAATGCATCAGTGCCATTGACAAACCATGTACAAATTAATGATCTTTCACTGCAAATAAAAACTCAAACAGAAACATTCTGCCAATACTACACCATGGGCAGAGACATTAAAAACACATTACCAGGGAGATGAAATCCACCACATATTTCAAAGGGAATCGGATTGCAAATTATTGAAAAGACCGCTTTACAAATTCCAAGACAACAGGGTCAGATTTCCTACTGTTGCAATTGGTTTTGCTAATCGCCTGCTCAATCGAACAACTTGTCCGTGCAACCGAGCTTCATGTCCCCACCACCAACCAGTCCCCTCCCGATACCCTCTCCCACCCACCGAGCTCAGTTAGTAAGATTCCCGTTTGAATTATACTGTAACATTATACTGTTGAATTACACTGTATTTTTGTGGCACGAGCCTTTCACAAGATCAATTTGGATCTATACCTCAACTCCAATTACCCACCTGTGCCCTACCTCCCTTGATTACCTTACCTAACAAACATCTATCCACTTCGGTCTTGCAATAATACACACATTTGATACAAAGCCATATCATGTTGTCGAGACTTCCTAAAGAGCTTCACAGGATACACTGTAAAATGATTTTGAGGGCGAAATGCCATTTGTTCTCAACCGCTTTATTTCCAATTGAAAATGAAAGGTAGCTGTTCAATTGGTAAGTAGATTGGAGTTGTGTGGCGTTGTATGAAACCCTGCTTAAGATCGATGGCGATCCATTTCTGACAGAAATAGGCGATCCTGGCTCCTATCCGACTGCGAAATTGAGGGTAGATTTGAAGCCTGCACTGAGCTGGCTGAATTATGGGTTCTGAATGAAACCCAATTCACAGAACCCATTTTAAATCGACTTACATACTACAGGCACTCATACTCTCTTTCAGTGCTCAGCTGTCAACTGGCGGGGCAGTCAATTGGAAGTGAGCTTTGGCTGGGTGTAATTTCTCCCACTGTTCAGAAGGGCTGTGTAAGAAATACAGCACTGAACGCATCAATCGCAAACTAGGGGTCTTGGCTAGTCAACCGTGTAATTTATAGAACAGAGGCACTGTGTAAGCATGTAACAGTTGACTGCTGGTTGGGATACATAAAGTAGTTGAGAAAAAATGGCATTTTTCTCTGTGGAGCTGCTAAACCGACAAAGCTTCAGCATTCACAATTCTTAGCAAAACGTCCTCATCGGTGGTGGTGCTGGTGGTGGTGTGTGGTGGTGGAATGGAAGTGCGATTGTTTCAACTATGGCCTCACTCCACTTGGGGGTTATGATTCTAATTCCGGAAGGGATTTACGGGATTATGAGGGGACAGCCTGGGAAATGTAGAACCGCTGTGCACAAATTCAGTTGCCATGTTTGCCTACGAATCGCACAGTCACTCCGCTTGGCAAACAAGAACACCCAGGGACACGGTTATTAGTCGATTGGCGGATCACTTTCCGGGCAGTAATGATCCCTCCAATTTTTTTCAAAACAAAATAATAATTTTGCCACACTCAATCCACTGTTTGTGGGACACTGCTCTACGGAATTGGCTGCTGTGTTTTGCCCATAAAACCAATCCACTTTCTAACATATCCTGTGAAGCGCTTTGAGATGCCTCTGTGAGGCAATAAGGTGCTATATCAGATGCATTAAGGATTAATATTTCTCATTACAACAGCGCATAAGGTTACAGTGCGGAAAACAGCTCCTTTCCACTCCAATGTTGTTGCACTGAAGGTCGTCTGTAGTAAGGACAAATTCTGGTCAAATCCATTACAATTATTAGGTTATGTTTGGATCAAATGTAGCGTTAAGTTCGGCAAGGAAAATGTATAAACCCAGCCCAGAAAAGGTGTCAAATTCTGCAAAGAAGAAAATCAATAACTCTGCGTTTCTAAATGAGTAAATCAGCAGTGCGAGACATTCTCGCTATTTGCAGAACAGAGCCGTACGTTATTGTCTTCTCTCTTTAAGGTGCACAAGAAAATGTTAGCAAAGGCTTCTGGCGTGAAGAGACATTGCTTATGAAGCGCAGTAATAGCCAAGGGGCAAAGGCATGATATCCTAAGCGCTGCACTCCCACTGTGAAAGCGATTATATCAATGCAATTCAGTGTTAGCACTCACGCCTGCCTCTAGCAGTTCGTTGGTTTAAATCCCATGTTGGGACTTGAACTCACATAGTCTAGGCTGCTGTTCCAGTGCAGCACTGGGGGTGGGTGAGAGCTCTGTAAAATATTCATACATTTTTCTCCCCCTCCCCCAAAATGTCTCACTTCTGGGTTTTCTCCCACCCTCTCTCTCTCCCCTGGCCCTCCATTCCCCCAGCCCACCTAAACCCCCACCCACGCATTAAATTATCGCTTCTTGTCCAAAGTTGAGATATCCACTTTGATAGCGGCAGATATCATCTGGCAGCTGGAGAGGTTTAGCACGGCTATTAAGTTATGAAATGGAGGTCTCGCAGTGCAGAGACACAAAGTCATCAGAAGCTGTCTGTTTTACTGAAGCTCACGCGCTGAACGGAGCCGCTGTGAGGGCAGCAGCGTTGCGGGGCCAGAGTTTGGCTTGGCACTCGCTGAGCCCGGACAATGAAAAGGAAAAAAACATTTGAAGCCGAGAGTTAATGAAGGCTTGATATCAGGCTGCAGGTAAGTGTGAGGGAAGGCCAGTTTGGGTTGATAAATCAGACCGTAAATTGGGTTGCGATGCATCTTCTCTGTGTCAAGGCTGTTTGCAGAAGCTCGCGTTCAAGGCTGACTGACTGACTGGATGGCTGGCTGCCTGGCTGGCTGGCTGGCGTTAGATAAGAACTTTTGCTAGTAACGCCACAGTTATCGAATTATCAAAGCAATAACAGCCACGCGCCCCCAAGAGAGTAGTTGCACACATAGCCAACACTGCCTGAATGTCTAATATGGTGCGGTGAAGCCCTGGAGGTGTTTACACTGCTGCATTGAGTTCCGAGTGTACAGACAATCACTTTGCTTGTTGACAGCAATTCCAAGTGAAACACTTTGAGGCATTATGTTGCCGTCCAATGTAAGGGTGGGCCAAACCAATATCGTCAAGGCAATATGTTTCTAAAAGTAAGCCACACACTTCTTACATCCGCTAACCTCGAGAACGCCTCAGTGTGCAGTGACTGTGCATTTTGCAAGATCATAATAATAACTGCAACATCATAGTAAATACCTTGCATTTGATATCGCCTATTTCACACCTCAAAGCGTTTCGCAGAATATACTGTAAAGTGAATTGAATGCAGGGGTCCCACAAACAGTCGCGGATTGAAAATCACCAATTTATTATTGTTTTTTTTTCTGAGGAATGATTATTAGGCGTGTGGAGTAAAGAGACTTGCCCACGGTTTCAACCTGCCTGGAATGAAACCCAGGTCTCTCGGTTGCAAGACGAGCTCTCTAACCACTGAGCTACAGGATTCCACATCCACTTTGCTCACAGGAAACTCCCACAAGCAGCCGTGAATTCAAGGACCATTTTACCTGGCGGGGGAGTGGGTGAGGGCCAGGACAATGGGAGAAACTCACTTCTATTTACATATGACCATGTATTAGATATTTACAACAACAAACAAATTATACTTGTTTAGCAACTTCCTAATCAGGCAAACGGGACCTCAGTTTAACGTCTCATCCAAAGGACAACGCCTCTGATAATGTAACGCTCCCCCATAACACTGCAGCAGAGTGCCAGCTAGACTATAGGAGGTCAAAATCCCAATGTGGAGCTCAAACCCACAACCTCCTGACTGAGAGGCAAGAGTGGTACTGACTGAGCCAGGCTGACACCTCACAAAGCAGATCATTCCACTCTATGGAACTCCTGTAACTCAGTAGTTAGAGCGCTCGCCTTACAAGCCTGAGACTTGTGTTTGAATCCAGGCAGATCAGGGCGGAACCTTGGGCAAGTTTCCTTACTCCTTACGCCTAATAATAATCCCTCCCAAAAAAAACACAATAATACAAATTGGTCATTTCAATCCACGACTGTTTGTGGGATATACTGCTGTGCGCAATTGGCTGCCGTGTTTCGCCCACAAATGTACAGTCAATTCACTTTACAATACATTCTGTGAAGCGCTTTGAGACGTCTAAAGACGTGAAAAGCGCTATATCAAACGCAAGGATTATTATTATTATTGTCAATGAGCATTCCCTCCAGCTCACAAGGCAAAAAAAATAAATTGCCGATTCCTGCCTCATACAAACTTTGGTCAATCCTGAAATTAACATTGCTGCTACTCAGCCCACACAAACAATTGCTCCGCTTTTCTTGTACCCTAATAATATTTAACTTCAAATAAATAGCCTGGAGCCCGTTATTACAAATCAAGAAAACATCATCCTGTGTTTAGGCATTAAGTGGAATCTAATGTAGATCAGTTACCTCTCTGAGCTACTTCCAATATTATAATATGAATTATACAGCAGAGAAATACAATGCGCTGGGCATCAATAATATATTGGTGTGCAAAGCTGGTCTTTCATCAGCAAGAGGTCTGCTCAGCGCAATTAGTCTGGGCATGGGGGTGGTGGGAGAAAAGAGATCAAGTTGCGTTGCTTTACATTCTCAACACTGAGATTACATAAACTATGTGGTGCATTGTAAGGCAATCGTGCGATTTATACTTATTCGGTGTTTGTGGAAAAAAAAGCATTGCATGCCACAAAGGCACAGGTAGGCTCCTCCGTTCCTTTAAATAAAAATAATCATCCTTGCATTTGAATTAGCTCCTCATCACAATAATAAATTGGTCACTTCAATCCACGACTGTTTGTGGGACACTGCTGTGCGCAATCGGCTACCGCGTTTCGCCCACAAATATACAGTCGATTCACTTTACAGTGTATTCTGTGAGAGCTTTGAGACATTTTGTGAAAAGCGTTATATCAAATGCATATATTATTATTATTAAGTTTTTGAGACGTCTCAAAGCGCTTCATAGAATATACGGTGAAATGGAGTGACTGTGAATTTCCTGCAGTCAATTGCACATAGCAGTGTCCAACAAACAGTTGTGGATTGAGCGACCAAATTTTGTATATTGTTAAATCCTCAGCGATGAACGCATCAGCCTGGTACGCGCTCTTGCCTCCGAGCCAGGAGGTTGCGGCTCCGTTTCCCATCTTCAGATCGCGCCTGAAGACCTTTCTCTTCGATCGCGTTTATACGGTCCCCGTCGCCCTCCCGCTGGCTCGGCCATTCTGAAGCACTTTGAGACGCCGCCTGGCGTGGAGGCCCCTCTATAAATGCAAGTTGTTGCCGTTGTGGGTTCGAGTCCCACTGTATCAGGTCTTGTAAGGTCACAATGGTCCAAATTCCACAATTGAGGGCACCAGGTTTGCACATGATCAGCACAAGCAACAAACTTGACAGTTTGTGCTATTAACCCAGACCTGTGTATTAGCCTATGGGTCTAGTAGAATAAAATTGGCGATTCAGAAAGGATCAGTGCCCCTCAACGCTTTGTTAAATTGGACATGTTCCAGGCAGATTATTTTGTTGATCCTTCTTGCCTCCGTACAAGACTGGGGCAGAGTTTCAGTGCATTGGAAACCTGAGTGAAACATGGTTCCTATCACTTGTAGATGATATGCCACTCGATTGCCACTCAGAGAACAGGATTAAAGTCTCAAGCTTCTAATAAGGGTCACAAGTGAAAATTACTGCAGTGCAGGCAACTTAATCCAGTTCCCAGTTGGAATGAGGTCTTTCGCACAGAACTGCCAAGAATATGACTCTGAGTATTTAAAACCCTCTTAAGCTTTCTGTGCACATTACATCTGATTCAAACAAATGAACGACGAATGAACGAGAGGTAAGACTCATTCACTGTTTGTGACCCATTTTTTTCTGCACGCAAATTGGCTGCCAAATTTGCCTACAAAACGGCCAGTCACTATACTTTGCAGTGAAATTGCCGTGAAGTGCTTTGAGACGGCTTCCCAGCCTGTATCAATCGTAGGATTATTATTATCTAGCAAATCTCTACATTCAAATAAACACAAACACAGGCTGCAGAATATATCACCGGTCCCTTGGGCAATTGTAAATGGCGAGTAAAGGATGACTTTTTAATTCACAAGATGTAGTCAAAGTGGCCCAAATTAGGTCTAATTTGTAGTATTTGTAAATGGATTTCTCAATATGAATTGTGCAATTCCTCCCCCCCTACCCCCCTAAAAAGAGGGCGAATACACTGCTGAATACATTCTTCAGCAAATTCAATTATCATACATTTCCCATACTGCAAATTACAGCTTGCAGTCTCCAATAACATCTGCTGCTTGACAGATATCACAATGCACTCACTCACTCGCGCACACACGTACACACACATACTGTTTGGGAAGTGGTTGGGGGTTGCTATGAAAATGCCTTTGCCATTTCTCAGTGGGTTAAAATACAATTTAGCCGTCTCAGCACCAGTACATCCAAAACTTAATAAAGTGTGCGATCGTTGTGGGACATGACAGGTAATCTTCCGAAGGAAAGCATCTTGGGGACAAAGAAAAACTCCTTCTTCAGAGGTCATTTTGGTTGTACAATGATGTACTGACATTGCAGTTTGACACTCACTACTTTGTACTGAATTAGAACCAATCACTGGCAACGTTGCAAGTCATTCCCGATGCCTCTGAAACATTCTATATCAGCCGTGACGACTTTCTTTCCTGGCAAAGATAAGTAAATCTGTGCTCCATATAAAGCCTCATTATGCCCTGCAGTTACTGTCGTTAATTTTCCCAGACGTATACGCACTTTCCGTCTCTCGCACCACAGTGTGTAATTTTAAGTACCGTATACGGTACCATTTGCCATTCAGGTCGGGAGGACATCTTGAAGCACTTCACGGAGATAGTTTGGGAGTCTGAGCTGGGAATGTGTGAGGGTGGGAGTGGTGGGAGTGGGTGGGAGGCGATGCGGGGGAAGGGGATGGGGGAGAAAGAGGTGACCAAAAGCAAGTAGAAAAGAACGGACTTAACATGGAGTTGGTGGGGCTCCGGGACGAGTTCCTCTGAACAGGCACGAACTTGGTTTAAAAGTCTTGTCCAAAGGATGGACCCTCTGACAGTGGAGTATTCCCCCAGCGCTGCACTGGAGCATCAGTCTAGTGTGCACGAGTTTCGCAAAATGCTGACATGGGAGGGTGTGTGTGTTTGTGGGGGTGGGTCCCACAATCTTTTTGAGTCAGGAGCCAAAGAGAGCTGTCGACTGAGCCAGGCTGCCATTCAGATGAAAACTCGTTTCACAAGATCCAATTTATTCTGCCTTCAAAAAGAGGTCAGCAGCAGGCAGGGGGCATTAACCTCACTATGTACCAATTGAAAACACTGGCTTCAGGTCACTTTGGGCAACTTTCCTACCCTCGGGTAGACGGGCATTGAACACAATCACCCTGGGCTTTTTATTTTTAAAATAAAATGACCCGCATTCATTCTTGAAGCTCTCCGTTTGAAAATGGTTCCTCGGCGATATCAAAGAGAGCGGAGCCATTATTCATGAGGCTGAGCAAGGTTAGAGGCTGTAAATGACTTTCTCGCGGAGGTGGGGGGCGGGGAGGGGGGGGGGGGTGGCAGGGAGAAAACACGAGCGGATCAAAAGGAAAAGATTCTGTCTGCCAGCCATGACATTTTCCCTACGAGTCTAGGGATGAGGACTCGAATAAAGTATTGCACAACGTCACCCAAAGCATTGCAGGTGGCAATTCTGATCTCAGCAAAACCAACCAACCAACAACCACAACTTGTATTCACACAGAGGGCACGGACCTATATTAGACTTGCGATAAGCAGGTAAATCTTTTGATCTGTTTTTTGTTATGATGTTAAATCAAAATCAATCTGTTAATTATTTATACATCTACTGCAGGACACGGCCTTTTAACACCACAGGAGCAGTAAGACGCCATTCAGTCCATCGAGCCTGTTTATAAAGCACTGGAAGTCTTTCTGTAAGGTTGGTTTGGGTGAAAAATGCCTTTTGGACCGTTCGGCTTCCTCCTTCCTGAACACTTAGGAGTCGCCGAATGGGACTGTCGAAGAGGAGGGTCTTAGCTGGTACTTGAAGGGGGCCAGGGAGGGGGCGATGTGGAGGGATTGCGGGAGGGAGTACCAGAGGTTGGGGACAGAGTGGCTAAAGGCTCGCCCGTCAATGGTGGGGCGGGTGTTTCGGAGGACATGGAGCAGGCCAGTAATCGCATTCAATGAATTAAAATCTCAGGGCTGCCTCTCAATGCACCGCATCCAGTCTGAGCTCAGTGACGAACTACAAACGCACACGGCCGTTCGCGGGACGTTGCTGAGCGCAAGTCGCCTGTCACGTTCAAACATTTGGATCCGGCGCCTCTTCGCGACGCCTCAAAGCACCTCACGGCGAGGTGTAGTGACTGTGTGTTTGGAGTGCGAAGGCGGCAGCTAAAAACACGGTGGCTGCTCTTTGCAGTAAGTGCTGAGCCACGCTTTGAGGCGTCCTCTTGAACTGAAAGGCGCTGCTTTGAATGCAAACACAATGATTAATTATTAACAACATTGTGATTTGTTATTATCAATGGTAAATGGTGACAGGACACAAGCCAGGCAACAGGACCAAAGAGTCCGTTCATTAACTGGAGCCGTGGATGTGATTCAAACAGAGCCAGCTTTGCCTTTACTCAGTGCCTGTAGCTGAGAAGCTGAGCTACTTGCACACCAGGCGCAGTTTAATGAACCCACTCCTGACTAGATGCTGCAGGAAGCTGAATTCTTTTTTTAAAAAAAAACACACACACCAAGAAATGCAGGTCCATTTGGCAAAGAACAGACAGACCTGTGCATCAGCTCCACAGTTAGTTACACAAACCCCAGGCATTAAATCAAACATTCTCCAGCCACCTAAAAAAAAATGTCGCTTTGCAACATTTCTGGAGCCCAACAGAACATTCAACAACAACAACAGCAGCAACTTGGAATTACACAGTAATAATAATCCTTGCGTTTGATACAGTGCTTTTCACATCTTCCAGACGTCACAAAGCGCTTCCCAGAATATGCTGTAAAGTGAACTGACTATATTTGTGGGCGAAACGTGGCAGCCAATTGCGCACAGCAGTGTCCCACGCAAACAGTCGTGAATTGAAATAACCCATTTTATTATTGTGGGTTTTTTTTGGTGGGGAGGGATTATTATTGGGCGTGTGGAGTAAGGAAACTTGCCCAAGGTTTCGCCCTGACCTGTCTGGATTCGAACACAGGTCTCAAGCTTGTAAGGCGAGTGCTCTAACCACTGAGCTACAGGTCTGTGCCCCTGAGTGCTTTACAATGGTTTAGCCTGACGCAATGCTGGGGACAGGTGGGGACTGTAAGCACGGTCGAAGAGGAACTTTCTTCAGTCATGATCTTAAACAGGGGAAAGGGAGGGGGCACGGCGGAGGGATTGGCGAGAGTTCCAAAGCTTCAGGGTATAGTGGCTGAAGAGTGGCCTCACATGGTTAAGCGGAGGGAGTTGGGGGGGGAGGGGGGGGACTGGGCAGGAGGCCAGAGTAAGCGATTATTAAAAATAAGCCAGACTCGGATATTAACACCCCCCCATCACGCCCCCACCCCCCCCTCCCCACTCCCACACCAGTCCTCCCGGTTCATTGAGAAGCAGAATAATAGCGTTTGTCTTTCATTTCTGCAGCTTGCATTTTTAAGCAGCACAGAGAGATGCCTATGCTCGACGGATGATATTCCTGATTTCTGTTTTCTTTTTTTAGAAAAAAGGCACCCAGTTTTTTAATGAAACATTTATCAAAGCGCCTTTTCTGTCAGCCTGAATTTGGCTCTCGAGCGCGCGCACTCACACACACACACTGCTTCCTTTGTCGAGTCCTACACAGGATTAAAGTATACATGATACCCACCTACCCTCACAACTTTCCATCACAGAAATCAAGGAAAGATTGCGTTGGGAGCTCTTCTGCTTAAACCATAGACTCCAGGCAAGCATTCATTCACTGCCTCCTGCATTGGCAGCTGAAACTTCCAGTCACTATCTCCCCTGATCTTCGCAATCGCCTCTCAAACTGCCGTCCCTCTATTTCCCCAACAGCCACCCCCACTCCACCCCACCATTTACTAGCTCTTTACCCCTGCTCCCCCCACCCAACCCCCCAAATCCCGCCACCCCCCCCACCCCAGTGGGAGGATATCTCAATGTGCTTCGCAGGATTTATTGCAAATGTAATGAGCCGGAAGTTGTGGGAGAAATGCAGCAGCCAATTGCGCGCAGTAGTTTCCCCACGAACAGTCATGGATTGAAAATGACCAATTTTATTGTTGTTTTTTTTGAGGGATTACTATTAGGAACCTGGTCGCTTGTCGATTGACAGATCTCTTTCCGGCCATAAGAATCCCTTCAAAAAAAGATCCATCATCGCAGCTTGTTGCGCACAACAACAGGTTTCCTACTTCCTGCCAGGTAATAGTACAATAATAATAATCCTTCCATTTGATACAGCGCCTTATCACGTTTTCAAAACATCTCAAAGCGTTCACAGAATCGACCGTGAATTGAAGTGATTGTATATTTTGTGGGCGAAACGCGGCAGCACAGCAGTGACCCACAAACAGCCGTGGATTGAGTGGCCGCTTTTTTGTTAATAAAAAAAAGAATTATTACCTCTGAAAAGCGATCCATCGATCGACTAACAATCAGTTTCCTGCTCACGGCTAGGGAAACAGAGGTGTGTGGAGTAAGGAAACTTGCTTATTCAATTCAAATGCAGGCTGAAGACTTCAGACGATGTCTAAAGTGATGCTAAAGTGCTTCCACTCCCCCCTCCTCCCTCTTCCTTGCACACTCGGGCTGAATCCCAGTAGCGCAAGGTCACAACATCATTAAGACCCCATCAGGTATCCTGAAACTTGCTCAATTGCCCTCGAGCGGAAAGCGAGTGACACCTTCCTCGCAGACATTCAGTGATATGATTGCCATACACAATCGAGAATTGTTAGCAGAAAAACGGCCAGCCCGCAGAATATAAGAGCAACAAAAAACGCCGACAGGCAATGTACATTGTCAGCAGTGTCAAAACTAACGTTGAATTCATTTGGTTTCAATCATGCAGATCACGCCTCCAAAATCAGTTCAATATGAAATCCTTTAACTCCGAACCCTGAGCCGTGCACTCCTATGTAGTTCCGACGCGTCTGAAAATTGCTTTGAATAATCCTTGCCTTCGATACAGCTCCCTATCACGCCTCACCGCGCTTCATGGGATTTTACTTTGACGTGGAGCGACTACGTATTTGTTGGCAAACGAGGCAGCCAATTTGCGCACAATAATGTCCCGCCAACACCCACAAAGTAAATGACCAATTTTATCCAAGGGATTGTACGCTCCAAATTACCCTCTATTTTCCAGTGGTGTTACAGTATAATGTCTTCAATGCTGTCTTGTGCCTGCAAACAAAATCGTCACTTGGACAGTAATCACTACAAAGTGCTTTCAGAAGCAAGAAAACACTAACAATGCAAGCCTTTCCTTTATTCTATTGCTTTGATAACACAGGTTCATTGGCAATCAACCTCCCTTCTGTCTTCGGTTTCTCCTGTTCAAAATTACGTTGCTTGTGAGAGGCAGGGTTTCAGTGACTGCTATCACCTCTGTCTCAATAGATAATCTCGCAAACCAAACACAAATGAATTTTTTTGAAATCAATACACTAAACTAATAAATAAATATATTTTTAAAGCAGAAGCAATCAATGGATCCATAAGTATATTAAAAAACAAACAATTTTTGGAAGCAATTTTGGTTTAAAATTCAGGATATGTGCAGCTTTTTCGAGGCAATCTTTTCTAATCAACCCTCGGTGAAAAGGTTCCCGGGGAATCGCACAGCCTATCATTCCTCAAACAAGCCGTGCTCACCGATTGATTCGCGGGGGAAAGGTGGGGGCTTTTTGCATCACTGAGAGAAAGACTCACTAAGTCTATTCATTAAGATTTTTTAATGCACAGTTTTTCACAGTTCTGGGTCTGTGCGATTACATTTCCCCCACCTCCACCCTTCCACCCCCCGACAGTGCCATCGCTCTTCAGTCTACAGTCGTCAGTTTATTGGATGCGGGATAAGAGCTCGGGGGCGAAAAAGAATTGTCGGGTTAATTGAAATCGAGAGAATGTGATGGGATTTTTAAAACAAACAAACAAAAAATGATTCCAGCAGGTTCCTTGCACGTTCTAGGAAGGAAAGGGGCACAACAGCAAAAAGTGAGCAGAGCAGAAGAGTTGAACTTTTTTTGTCTGACTGAGATGCCATTCTGTAGAATCGTATAATAATAATAATCCTTGCATTTGATATAGAGCTTTTCACACACTCAAAGCGTCTCAAAGCGTTTCACAGAATATATTGTAAAGTGAATTGACTGTATATTTGTGGACAAAACGTAGCAGCCAATTGCACACAGCAGTGCCCACAAAATTGGTGGATTGAAATGACCAATTTTATTCTTGAGGAGAGGAATTATTAATGGGCGTGTGGAGTAAGGAAGCTTGTCCAAGAATTCGCCCTGTCGGAAATTGAACAATTAATTATAATATTAATACAGTATATTCATATTCTAGCACTGAAGGAGACCATTCAGCCCGTCATGCCTATGCAAGTTTATATCCAAATGTTTTTTGAAAGTTATTTAGGCGAGCTACCTCGCCTAAATGCTCGCCTAAATGCTTCTTGCCGTCGTCATTGACGTTTGCAGTCTGCGCAATACTTGTGCGTGGAGTCCTGTAGTTCAGTGGTTAGAGCACTCGCCTTACAAGCGTGAGACCTGTGTTCGAATCCAGGCAGGTCAGGGCGAAACCTTGGGCAAGTTTCCTTACTCCATACAAACGCCTAATAATAATCCCTCAAAAAAAAATAATTGGTCATTTCAATCCATGACTGTTTGTGGGCCGCTGCTGTGCGCAGTTGGCTGCCGTGTTTCACCCACAAATATAAACAGTCAATTCACTTTACAGCATTTTCTATGAAGCGCTTTGAAGCGTCGATAAGATGTGAAATCAAATGCAGGGATTATTATTACAGTATTATAATATTTGACTGACGGTCTTTCTGATGAAACAAAATAAACTGATGTGCCAACAAACTCCCGGTGTGTGAAGTGTGAAACTCAACACGAGTCCAACATTTCCGAACGCTGACGTCTCGAAAAAAAAAAAAAAACTTTCCTCCGATTCCCAACTGTGTATCGACGTGTAACCACAGAGTTTTACATGTAATCCAATTGTCACAGCTGGAGCGAGAGCGAATATTTCAAATTGATTTATAGGGGGTTGTGAGGAGTCAGTGTGCACCAACGAGCGGAACTATTAATTTAATGCCAATGTATCCTTCAACCTCCTTTTAAGACAAAGGTCACTGAGAGCTGCTGCTTTGCATGAAGCCATCATTTGGTACGCCAGGGAAATGAATTATATGCGAGCATTTTTAGTGCACTAAATAGAACATTTTCCACTAATGCACCGCTGGACTGTGACAAAGTTGACCTCGGAGCCTCTCAGATGCATGGCAGGCGGGCACTTCGTAAAATGAATAATCCCCCCCTACTATTGCTTTTATTAACCAGCCTGTGAATATTCTTCCCCGAGAATTCACAATATTGATTTTGCTGCCAAAATCGACCGTGAGAGATTACCTTTAGAGATATAACACAAACAAAATGGGAAATATTATTGTTTTTTTTTAAACACAAAAAAAACCAAATAAAAGCAAACCGCTGAGACTTTGGCATCAAATATGAATGAAACCCAATGTGTACAAAGTCAATGTCATCGTCGGGGCAGCCATTAGTCTCCCTGGTTACAATTAGCGCTGAACTGACTGTTATGCAGTACGTCTATCGGAGTCAACGCGCTGCACTTAAGAGACAAATAACAACCGCAATCTTTTTGGGTTCAAAGCAACGATCAGCTTGTAAATAATGACCCCACCAGAGCAGCGTTCCAGCCCTCTGTTCGGCTCCGGCTTTCAACACAAGTCGCTAGCCTTGGGAGTCAGACGTTCGACGGTTGAAGACACTAACCGTCCTTCGGATGAGATGTTAAGCCCAGACATCTTTCAGGTGGTCGTCGTTCAAGATTCCCCGGCGCCATTGGAAAATAGTTTGCAGTTCTGACCTGGCCAAGATACAATTGGGTCACTCACTTCAAGGCTCTTTATGGAATGTTGGCTTGGGAAAAATTAGCCACTGAGTTTGCCCCGTAGACAGACCTCAGTTTAACATCTCATCCGAATGGACGGCGCCTCCAACAATGCAATACTACCCCCACCCCACCGCCCCCACCACCCAGCACTGCATTGGAAAGTCATCTTAGACTGAGTGAGTCCAAGTCCCGACTCGGGATTTTCAATCACAACTTTATTGTGATTTGTGTTTGTTGATTAATCATTCTTTTCGTTCCAATTAATTCCAATTATTCATTTTCATTTGGCTAACGACAGGGTATTATTAGCATTTTAGGCTGCATTAAGTGGTTGATTAATTTTGGGGAGATTGCTTTTAACAACGCTGCATTTATATCGCAGCAAAAATCACTGCTGAACAACCAGCTACTAACCCCATCCTCCGACAGTTGGTCTTAGAGACGAGTAAATGGAGTGAGAGTGAATGGCTCTGTGCTCGGCTCAGTCCCCCGAGGCTCCGAATGAAAGCTGCCAAGCAATGAATTGAATCTTTCAATGCATCGCTTTCCAAAGTCATTAAAAGAGCCAATTGTGTTCAAGTTAATGAAAAAGGCGAAACTTTGGGCTAGTTTCCTTACTCCTGATATAATCCCTCCAACAAAAAAATAATAAATTGGTCATTTCAATCAAAGACACTGTTTGTGGGACACTGCTGTGTGTAATTGGCTGCTGTGCTTAGCCCACAAATAGACACTTAATACGAGTCAAATAGTCAATTCACTTTACAGTATATTCTGTGAAGCGCTTTGAAACGTCTAGAAGATGTGAAAAGTGCTATATCGAATGCAAGGATTATTATTGTGATAATTATTTTTCGAGTCAATATAACACTTGGGGGGAAAATGACAAATAATAGAAGCAGAAAAGAAAGGCAGATCATCAGTTTGTGACTCTATTAAGGTGATGGGAAAAGGAAACTCGACTGTTTTCGCACTTTCTCCACGAGGGTGTCAGCTGCAGATTCCACTGCAATTAACACTTTTGTCCTGTTTACAAAACACCTCCTGAGATGTCAGTTGCGTAACTGAAATGGTAGAAAAAATCTGCCTGCACCTCTCCATTCCTTGGGGGAAGAGAGAGAGAGAGAGAAAATAATATTGAACGCTGCATTTCAAACAAAACTGAGGAAAAATACAAAAATAAATCAATACAGAAGGTGAAAATGGAGTCTGTGCAATAAAGAAAACAGCTTCAGAAAAGATATTAGACAAATATAGCTGACACGAAAAATATAAAAAGGGTGGGGGAGGGAGGGTAGCATCAAGTCATGGGACTAAACAGTTAGTCTTCCTAGCTAAACAGCTACAACAACAACTTGCATTTATATAGCGCCCTCCACGCCAGACGGCGTCTCAGAGCGCTTCACAATAGCGGAGCCCGGGGCCGAGCCGGGGGTGGGGGGAGGGGAAGGTGACCGTAGGCGCGGTCGAACAGAAAGGTCTTCTGGCATGACCTGAAAATGGAAAAGGAGGGGGCGAGGCAGAGGGACTGAGGGAGGGAGTTCCAGAGTTTCGGGGAGTTAGTGGCTGAAGGCATGGCCGCCAATAGTGGAGCGGAGGATTCGGGGGAGAAGGAGGAGGCCAGACCTCGTAGAGCGGAGGCAGTGGGTATTGCTGTGAGGAGAGAGAAGGTTAGAGAGGTAGGGAGATCCAGAGGAGTGGAAGGATTTCAACACAAGAGTGAGGATCTTGAAGTTAGTAATAATACTACACTAATAATAATAATAATCCTTGCAATTTGATATAGTGCCTTATCACTTCTGCATCCTTCCAGTTCACTCGCTTTGAGTTGCATTATGGGGTGAGATGTCAAACCGTTGTCTCTGCTTGTGTCCTGATTAGGCGGACGTTAAAAATCTTACGGCGCAACTCAAAAAGAGAGACGGAATCCTCAATAATCCCACAGGTGAAATTGGTCGTTCATTTCGTGGCTGTTTGGGGGACAATTGCCAAGAGGAGAAACAGTCACTACACTTTGCAGTAAATCCTGTGAAACACTTTCAGACGCCTTCCCTCGGTGAAAGACTAGATAACAATGCCAGGATTCTTATTACTCTAGGACTCTGATATAAGATAATAATCATAATGCTTGCATTTTTATAAAGCGCCATCTCACGTCATCAAGGTGTCTCAAGGTGCTTCGCGGAGTAAACTGTAGATATATTTACGGCTGACGATATATTCAAAATACGGGGGGCCAGTAAGATAGCGCTTCACCCCCTCTGCCTGTTTTCAGGTGGTTGTTAAAGATGCCACAAGCTACATAAAGAGAGAAATTGGTCATTTCATTTCGTGGCTCAAATACTCACTCGCTCTATTTGGCTGCAAACGGTCACTGCGCTTGACAGTAATTACTTCTGAGGCACTTTGAGACAGTTCAAGGTGATGAGAAGCCACAGGAATGTAAAGTGGCTTTCGTCCTCTCTGCCGCCATTTCGCTTGATCGGAGACACAGATTGTGGGGTGGATGGGTGAGAGGAGGGTGGTTTGTGGGGGCGGGGGTGGGGAGGGGGGTGCGGAGGGAGAGGAAAAAAAAGGGAGCGAGGTTATAAACTGCAAGAAATATGCTGCAGCAAAAAGTGAATACGAGAGCCTGACGAAAAAAAAATGTCTTGGCTTAATGGCAAGCCCAGCCAGGTTTAGCTACCATTTAAAGAGCTATTTAGTTATCTCCCATCCTTCCATCACTGAATCCCAAATATAATTGCCTGTATAACCAGCTACAGATTACCGCCGGACAGATAGAACAAATCCACAGCACTTTAGGATTTTCTTTGCAGAACGATAAGGAAGGCTCTTTCTCATCTCTTCCCCTTCCCGCCCCCACCACCTCATCTGCTGCTTATCATTTGCACTGAGCGCGATAAAACCTATTGAGCCCCCCCACCCCCTCCCCATCTTCTCTTGACGCTCAGAGGTAAATAGCCAGAAGCCTGCCGTCACCAATCATCACTGAACCGCACAGCCCTGAAGCCATCAGCCTGCGCTGTCTGCCAGCACTTAGCAAAGTAAGCGCTCGCTAAACAATGGGTCAGCCACACGCGAAAGCCCGTCACCGTGCTTCACAAACAAAGCAACAAAATGACATCCGTTATAGTGCCTCTCATGTTGGCAGGATGTACCAAGGCGCTGGACAGTCGGTGTTTCGGACCCAAGCTGGGGACGGTGGAGGGAAGGGAGGTGACCGATGGTCCTGAGATGGGACTTGGAGGAGGCTAGGGAGGGGGTGAGGCATAGGGATTGCAGGATGGAAATCCAAACGTTGGGGGCAGAGTGGCTGAAGGCCCGCCCAGCGCTGGTGGGGCGAATGGGTCGGGGGACATGGAGTAGGCCGGAGCCCGCTGAGCGGACGGAGCACACAGGTTGGTAGGGGAAACCTAACAGCCCCCAAAAAACAACCCCAATGCCATTGACATGTCTGTGACAGAAATGGATCCAGTTTGTATATTCATAGCGATTCTCTGAAATTTCCAGCGTTAAAAGATGGCTCATTATTACCAAGTGCTCAAACGCTGCATTAAATTCAGAAAATATGCTGCAACTATAGATACAATTCTATTTATAAGGACCAGAGGATCAAGTTTATTCCTTCTACAGACCAAATAAATGTTCACCCCCACCTCCAATCTTCCTCCCAACATGAAGAGCGTTCTATAAATGTAATTTTGTTCTTCTTGTTCCTCTTTTTTTGTCTTTCAAATCGAGGAAAAATTCTGAATACTCAATATCTGTCCATCTCCATCCAGATCCCTACATCCCGACACAATCCCAATACTCTCCCAAAGAGAGACGCATGTTCTAAGAGGAGTGTGAAGCGGCAATCAGCCATTCTGAAACTCGGGCATTATATCTCTCTCCCCCCACCCAAGATTTCCCATTGTGCCAGTGTCTCTTGCATTCCTGCTCTGAAAGTGTGAGATACCGAAATAGGTCAGCACAGTGCAGCTCGCACCAAGCTTTTGTATTTTGCTTAACGCTGAGCGAAGGGGAAGAAAAAGAATTGTATTCCATTAACCCAGTTGAAGTGATTGCAGCAATTTTGAATAGAGCCTTGTGCCTTTCACCTGCTGTTTCCATATTACAATCAGCCCGGCTCTGTTGCTGGCACTCTCACCTCTGAGTTGAGTTGGAAAGGATGTGCATTCCAGCTCCACGTTGGGACTTTGATCTTGCGTAGGTTGATGCAAGGCTCCAAGGCAGTTCTGGGATGGGGGGGTTGGAGATGTTTCTCCATCCAATATACCTTTCTGCCCATTGAACACTGTGCAACATTGAGCAGATTTGTTGGGCAAAGTAAATAAACCAGCGAAGAATTTTAATTTCTTTTCCTTTTTCCAAAAAACCACACACGACAGAAAGACAAAATATAATCACAGAAAATTTCAGCCTGGAAATAAAGAATTTTTTTTTGCCATGTAAAATGGAAATTTCAATTCACCTGTCAGCCTGCAAAAGACACAGTCACTACGCTTCACGGTGGATCTTGCTAAGTGCCTTGAGACGATCTCTGGAAGACACCTTATAAATAATAAACCTTGTGCTTGACATAGCAACTTATTAAGTCACTGAGACGTCTCAAAGCATTTTACAAAATATACAGTAAAGTGCATTGACTGTGTACTTTCTGGGCGAAACGCAGCAGCCAATTGCGCACAGCAATGACCCACAAAGTCCTGGATTGAGTGATTGATGTTTTTACACCAGGAACGTGATCCGCTAATCCACTAACAACCAGGTTCCTACTAGGTAAACAGGGTGTGCAGAGTACGGAAACTTGGCTAAAGTTTCGTCCTGCCCAGGAATCGAACCCAGGTCCTCTCGCTTCAGAGGCGAGCGTGCTAACCACTCAGCTACAGGACACCAAATGATACGATGCGCCGATCGAGCAACTTATCAAACGCAAGGATTAAACTTTGTGAACTGGTGAAGATATCTCGCCTGCTGCTTTTCTCAGCCGTTCAATCCCTTCCTTGGACATCTGCACATTCGCTATTCATGCAGGGTTGCACAATCCTCAATTTGTTAATGATTAAAGTGGTGATATTTCACAGCCTAATTTGCCTACAGTAATGGTTCGACACTTGGTCGTTGCTTGCAAGTATTTGTCGAAAGTGGAGAACCCATTAACATTAGATTTCACCCCTAGGATCTGATTAAATTCACAAGGCCGGCTTTGCTAACTGAAGTCAATTTAGAATCGTAAGGTTGCAAATGTTCACCCGAGATCAGTGATGTAAAAGCGGACGCACTTGGTCATTTTGCATGAGAGACAACGCATTCCACTGGAACTTAGCACAAACCCTGAGCTCTCATGCGTTCGGGTCTCATGAATTCAGGTGTCAGCCTAGCTCGGTTGGTAGCACTCTGTCCTCGCCCGTGAGGCAGTGAGGTTGTAGGTTTGAGCTTCCATATCGGATCTTTGAACACTGGCGGCAGATTTCATCTGCCCTCACCACCCCCCCGCCCCCCCTCCCATCCATTTGAAACAGTGCCTTATCACGTCATTGAGATGCTTCAAAGCGCTTCACAGAATTTACTGTAAAGTGAATTGACTGTGTACTTGCGGGTGAAGTGCGGCAGCCAATTGCGCATAGCACTATCCCACAAACAGTCGTGGATTGAGTGACAAAATTATTATGATTTTTGTTGGTGGGTGGGAGGCGATTATTCACTCCCCACAGAAAGCAATTTGCCAATCGACTGACAACCGGATTCCCACTTACTGCTTGGTAAATGCAAGCGTGTGGAGTGTCATCGAATCATAGAATTTTACAGCACAAAAGGAGGCAATTCTGCCCATCGTGGCTTTGCCTGCTCTTCGAAAAGAGCTACCGTATTTCAAAGTGAATCCCACTCCCCGACTCTCTCCCCACAACCCTGCAAACCTGACCTCCCCAAATAACCAACCAATTCAGTAATAATAAGTAACCATCCAATTCAATTTCTTCCAGTAAGAAAACTTGCCTAAGGTTTCGCCCCACCCAGGAATCAAACCTGGGTCTTTGCACTGGGCGAGGCAAGTTCACTACTGGACTCCACATCACGTTATTCACCAATCGACTAACTTATCATGTCTGTCACCAAGCACTGAAGGGAGCAGGAATGTCGTTGACTTGAAGAAAAAACTCCAGAGTCAAATGGGAGACAAATTTGCTCTTCTTTCCCCAGTCTTGAAGTAGACCACGAAAATGCAAAATACCGTACATAAAAAAACCTCCTTAACAATTCACACACACAATAGATTTGATAGGTGCAAGGTTGCTTATTATTATTCGCCCTATATAATCTCTGCATTATCGGTCATGGTTAAATTAATGCAATGTGGAACCTTTCTCCCCAACTCAGTGCCCGAGATTCAGGTTAAGCTTCAAATTGCAAGTGAGAGAAGGTCACTTCACACCAAATCTCTCTAAAGGTCAGAAGCGAAATGAATCGCTGCCAATTCCGACTCAGTATAAATAACATTTTATGGTGTTATACAACTGCCTCCCCCTCTCTCTCTCTCTCTCTCTCCCCCCGCTCTCCAATTTATCCCCCAACCTCCATGCCCCCCAACCCCCACTTCAGCTCCTCCCATTTTAATCTGTGCTTGCAGAGAAGATAAGTGGAACATGTACAAAGAGGGAGAGAGAAAACGAGAGAGAGCGAAAGAGAGAATGCCACTCAGCTGCAAAACAGCACCCTTAGCAGGAGTCTTGGTCAAACAGCACGACCACAATGTAATAATGCTTTAAATCCTTGCGTTTGAAACAGCGCCTTATCACGTCAGTGAAACAACTCAAAGCACTTCAAAGGATTTACCTTGAAGTGCGGCGATAATGGATTTTGTAGCTAATTTGTGCACAGCACGGTCCCACAAAGTGACATGGAGAGAACGGCCCGGTTTTTGTTTAAGCTGGAGGATTGTTGTCTGGGACGTGGGCAGAAAGTCCCTCCTTCTCCCTCTTTGCATTCGATACAGCGCACACAGAGTCAGAAAGCTCGGCGGTCGACTGCTGTAAAGTGTAGACAACGTGCGGCCAGTTTGCACACCGCGAGGATCTACAGACAGCCAATCGAAGTGACGAATCAACAGCTAAGTTATCCGCAGAACACAGGACACCCTTTGTCTCCGATAGCACCATGGGACCTTCCACGTTTGCCCAAAGAGCGGTCAATTTATCATCTCATCCAAAGGACGGCACCTCCAACACAGTGGTCTTCTTTCCCACCTGCAGCGCTGCGCTTGAGCATCAGCCGAGCTTGTGATCTCAAAGGCCTGACAAACAGGGCTCGAACCGACGACCTTCAGACTCGGAGGGAGGCAAGGAGGGCAGCCAACCAAACCAGGCTGACACGAGGTCAATGTGAGATTTACTCATTATTGAACGATCCAATGGCAGGTCTCAAGGTTGTATCGGAATTAAGCTCCTTCCTCCCCACAAACGATAAAGACTTTGACAACTTTGCTCATGCCGCCGCCTCAGTGCACCAAAAAAACATTCTGATCCCCCCCCGCCCCCCCCCCCACCCCACTCCCGGAGCAGTTTCCCTGCTGAAATCCACTAATCATTGACTGGGTTCCTGCCAACAAATTAATAGATTTATGCTCCTAGTTTCCAATGTGTTTTGGCATTCTATTGCCTTGGAGACCACTGTCTACTCATTCCCACTCAAGCAAAGCCAAGTAAATTATCACAGACACAAGTGGATTTTTTTTTTGTGAGCGAGTTAGGGATAAACAAGTTATTGTCCTTGATCTGCAAGAAAGTGAAATGCCAATTCCAGCCGTTCCAATCCATACTGATCCAGGATGGATCAAAGTGCCTCACGCTCTCTTTTTTCTATAGCCGCTACGTTTTTCAACCCATTCCACTGAGAGTAGGTGGAGTGCTTCCCATAAGAAAATGATATAGAGTACTAATAATAATCCTTGCATTCAATATAGCGCCTTTCATGTCTTCTGGAGACATCACAAAGAGCTTCACAGAATCTGCTGTAACGTGAATTGACTGTATATTTGTGGGTGAAACGCGGCAGCCGTTTGTGAACAGCAGCGTCCCACAAACAGTTCTGGATTGAAATGACCCATTAATTATTATTTTTTCGAGGGATTATTATGATAATTATGGCGTTCTGCAGCGTATTGGGTATAGCACGCTCAAGCAAGTTTCCTTACGCACATTCCTCTGTTAACTCAGCAATAGGTCGGAACATAGTTAGTTGATCAATTGGGGGAATTGTTATTCTAGTGATAAAAAATCTCTCCAAAACAATAATAATTTGATTACTCAATCCATGACTGTTTATGGAATACTGCTATACGTAATTGTCTGCCACGTTTCGGCCACAAAATATACAGTCAATTCACTTTAAACTGAATATTCTGTGAACCGAAGTAAGAGGTTATTTCCAAACAGCCACATCTTTCTCCTTCTTACAAGGAAAAAGTTTGGCCTCTCTCTGCAGAATTCGTCAAGTTCATTCCATACGGTTCGGATGAGAAACAGACCTCAGTCACACATCGATTGCAAGCAATGGACCGTACTTCTGTGTGTTTGTGTGGTGGGTCTGTGGGAAAGAGAGACACTCACACAGGTTGGACAGACAGCTCCAGTAAACTAAGCGAGCTCTTCAGAGAAAAAAAAGGTTTAGAAATATGTAAAGTCATTTTGATCTCCTGTCACACAAGAAGATTTTAAATTGGCTTGTAGCAACACAGTCTTATTTATGAGAATGTCAATGGATACCAGCGAAATATGTCTAAAAGCTTAACGATCGTTTGAGGGCTGTGTTGTGGAAATAGGAGACAGACGGCCAAATGAATGACTGTGGCGGGCGGGAGCCAGTGTATGTATTAGTCCGCTTCCATCCGACCAAACACCCCCCCCACCCCTTTGCAAAGACTTCTGGAAAAGGACTTGTGGAAGCATCCTGTCAAAAGCATCTCCAGAAGAGGAAGGGACAAGCAGATGTTTGCAACTGTACAGCATGCCAATTACCAGAGTTAAAGGAAGGAGATGTAAGGATATGGATACACTAACAGGAGGTGGCAGCAATGGGAGACAAGATGGATTCTCATGGTGGTGGGGGGGCGGGAGAGATGAACGGAGGGGATTGAAGCAGAACGTTACATATATGTGTGTGTATGTGTGTGTGTTGAGAGAGAATTTATTTAGGGGAAGGCTAACCCCTTGATGTATCGGTGCCATGCGTGATGGATCCAGATCCTGACAGCTTTGGGATAATAAGATTGGGATGTTCTCACCACTGATCTCAGCCTCCGCTCCGCTCAACGGCCACGGAGAAACAGAGTGAACTGTAGCAGAAACATTCCGTGACCCCGCCAAGCCCACGATATTTCCTGACAGATTCAACTATCATCCATTCGTGGCTCAGTGGTTGGAGCACTTGCCTTACAAGCGAGAGACCTGAGTTCAATTCCAGCCAGGGTGAAACCTTGGGCTCCTCACTCCACACGCCTAATAATAAACCTGCACCAAACAAAATAAATTGGTCATTCTAATTGACAACTGTTTGTGGGACACAAACAGTGTGCAATTGGCTGCTGCATTTCGCCCACATATACACAGTCGATTCACTTTATAGTATATTCTGTGAAGCGCTTTGAGATGTTGATAAGACGTGAAAAGTGCTACATCAAATGCAAGGAATATTATTATATATTATTTAATCACGTTGAATCTGCCGTAAAATATTCCTTAAACTGTACTTACATTATTAATAATAATAATAATAGCAACAATCAGCCATTGCAAGTCTAAGATGACGCTGCAAATGTAGTGCTGTTTGGGCTCCTTTCCACCTTTATTGTTTTCGGAGATTTTAATGTTCTGCCCCAAATCAAATTTAGCGTCAAATGGAAAAGAAACGAAACGTTGCCTTTCACTCCGCAATAGGTTCAGGCTGATGTCCGTGTGTTATTGGATCGGACAGGGAAAGTAACACGCTAACTTGTTAGTTTTGTTTTAATGATTTGATAGGGTGGATGTTGATACGCAGTTTTCCCACTTGTTGGTGAATCCATAACTGCAGGGTATCAAGACAAGATAGTCAGCATTCGCCTTCCAAATTACACAGTCACTACCGTTTACATCTCAAGCGATTATTTTTCCCTTCAATTTCAGAGCTCATCTCTCGAAGCCGATTTGAATTTCACTCTTGGTGTAAGAACCTCGGTCAATACATAAGCATCCAGCAGTTGCCAGCTGTCAGTTTTCTACTGAACAATCGGGAGACACGGAAGACTTTAGAAAAGGAGGCATCTTGAAGCAATTTTCAATTCACACGGGGCGTGACATTCACTGTGCGAAAAAAACTATATTTTCATGTAAATATGGACTCTTCACCTCTTCTTCCAAAGCAGGGAAGCCGAGCTAAGTGTGTTAAGAAGGCTAAAATTGTGACAATAAGAGCTTTCACTTCTATTATTACCAAATTATAGTGTTTTGCTGCCTTGCTCCGGCAAACGAAGAAGAGTGGCGTACAGTTTGCACCCCCCATCCCTCCAACACACAGACATTAGTATCGGAAACAGACGAAGGATTCTACCGGGAGTTTGAGGTCAGAGTCCAGGCCGACTCGCTGGTGCAGTGCTGGGGGATGCGTTGCATTGTCTCAAGCTGCGTCCTTCGAATGAGGCCCCAAAATAGGGCTCGTTCTGGAACTGTTCAGGTGGAAGTTAAAGGCTCCACAATGTAAGTTGTGAAAACAGAAGGGGAGTTTCCGTCTGGGTGTCCTGACTAACAAACCTGCAAATAAAATTGATCATTCGCTTCATGGCTGTTCGAGCGAGGGACCTTGTTCTGCACAAATTGGCTGCCGCGACTGCACAAACGCAGTGGCTACATTTGTTTGGAGCTCCTGTGGCTCAGTGGTTAGAGCACTCGCCTTATAAGCGTGAGACCCGTGTTCGAATCCAGGCAGGTCAGGGCGAAACCTTGGGCAAGTTTCCTTATTCCATGTACCTAATAATAATAATAATAATAATAATCCCTCCAAAAATCCCTCCACAATAATAAAATTGGTCATTTCAATCCATGACTGTTTGTCGGGGACACTGCTGTGTACAATTGGCTGCCGTGTTTCGCCCACAAATATATACAGTCAATTCACTTTACAGGATATTCTGTAAAGCGCTTTGAGACGTTGATAAGATGTGAAAAGCGCTATATCAAATGCAAGGATTATTTTATTATTATTTATTTGACAGCGATGTCCAACGAAACACTTTGAGCTGTCCTGACACTGTCAGCACGGCGTCAAGTGCAAGGATTTAGCCCTCAAAATACAGTTACTATACTTTACAATTCATTCGGTAAAACCCTTTGAGATTTCTCAATGACGTGATAAGGCACCATATCAAATGCAAGAATTATTATCCTAGTTATTGAACAATAGGCAGACAGATCACAAAGTGATGGAGCACTGTGTTCAGACATAGGCAAATGTATTGAAAGCTGGTTATAACTCATCCCACCCAACTTGCAATGGATCAGAGAGGCATTAAACACAGGAGTGGGGGTGGCAACAACAGCAACAAAATTACACATGTACTAATCCTGTTTAAAGACACAGAGAGAGACAGAAAGAAAGAGAAAGAAAGAGAGATTTGTAATCACGCAGGAGCTAACACGAGTTGGGAGCAGCAAAGACGACAGACAAACAGACGACAGACAAACAGGCCAGCGAATAATAAAACAGAGAGTGTCTATCGTTCACATTATTTGTTAAAGGGTTTATTGTACGTTAGGGTCACAAATTGGCTGCATATTAACTTCGGTGCTCTGTAGGTTAATCTGTCCCCACCGTGATGGATGAACTTGTTCTTGCAAAGGATTTTGTTGTGAAGCTCAGAGCACATCTTCTGAGAGACGTTACGGTGGCAGGAGCCGGGAGAAACAGCAGGCTGAGTGTGCTGAAAGCAGGTACTAAACGCTATTGTATAAATAAACATTTCCAGCATTAAAAGCTTGAAAAAAAAACGCTCGACACATGAGGCTCCATCAGAACAACAAGCAAGAACGTCAACCGTTTAGCAATAAACAGTACCTCCATTCCCGGGATCACGATGCAGCTAATAGCACACGCCAGCTCCAAGTACACAGACACAACCACTCCGCTCCACAGCAAAATAATAATCATAATAATAACAACAAGAACAATCATAAAAATCCAGCCAAGTGTTACCGAGGCATTCTCCCGCTGTGAAAGGCGCCATATCAAATGCAAGGATTGTGGAGCTCCTGTAGCTCAGCGGTTAGAGCCACTCGCCTTACAAGCCTGAGACCTGTGTTCGAATCCAGGCAGGTCAGGGCGAAACCTTGGGCAAGTTTCCTTACTCCACACACTAATAATAATCCATCCAAAAAAACCCCCCACAATAATAAAAAATTGGTCATTTTCAATCCACAACTGTTTGTGGGACGCTGCTGTGTGCAATTGGCTGCCGTGTTTCGCCCACAAATATACAGTCAATTCACTTTACAGTACATTCTGTGAAGCACTTTGAGACGTCGATAAGATGTGAAAAGCGCTGTATCAAATGCAAGGATTATTAATATTATTATTGTTGCAAATTACCATTAATGATCGTCGTTAATTCTGATGGTTGAGTGAAATGATTTTGCCGCACAAGAGGTTGTTTCCATGCCCCCCGAGACGCTACCTCGCGTGAAGGGCGCCATATAAATGTCTGTTGTTGTTATCGATTGACAAGCAAGCGCATGACTCAAGCAAAACTCGACAAGCAGTTTGTTTTGTGTCAGGGGTAAATTGTGCTTGTCTACTGGACAAGTGCTCAAACTGAGCAAATGAATTGCACGCTTTCATTCTTTTCCAATAAAAAAAACAGACACACGCACACACACGCACGCACACACACAGAGTAACAGTGGCCTTGAAAATATGTAATAATGAACACTCACTCTGTGCCAGACTACACTGCAGCACAACTGCAGATCAATGCAAGTTATTTACTTGCGGAAAACGGATGAAGGAAGGGCCTTCCTCGTCCAAACTAATCTTGCGTTCTTTGCAATGGAGTATTGGGATTCAGTGGAGCACTCAGGTTAGCGATATCCAGACCCGATGATGGGACTGAATCCAGCACAAGACATCGCAAGACTCGATCGTGACGGGGTTGCTGACCTTGGGAGGTCCTCCTGACGTGAAAGGCGCTATATACAAATGTAATTTGCTATTGTTGTGGTTGTTGTTGAAACCTACATCCGGCCCAATCCTAGCCTTGTGCTGACTCGCTGAAGGGGCTAACAACCATTTGCGGTATTCTGCCTCGGCCCTTTTCCATTGTCCACTCTCAAATATTTCACCTACGCATTTTTGAAAGCTATTTTAAGAGTGCGAGAGAGAGATTTTTGGCCTCGTTTCCGAAAATGCAGATCCTTTCGTTTCCGAAAATAACAAATCCTTACAGCTGAAACTTTGCTTGCGTCACTTGGATGAGACTTCAAGCCATCTGCTCTATGTGTATGTATATATATATATTATAAATATATATACACACACATCTATCCAGTGTGTGTATATTATATATACACACACTGGATAGATAGACACATATATATATAGATAGATAGATATCTATCCAAGTTTAGGTACAGACCTCTTAAAATAACTTGCTTGATACCACCGCACCCCCACCGATTTTAATCCTAACATCGACCATTTTATTTCTTCCCTTCAGCCAGTTCTGAATCAACGGCCACATTGCCCCCTGTGACCTGCGAGTGTGAGGGAGCTTTATGTGCAGTGCTCGCAGCTAAAATAAGCCAACTGTGAAAACGTCAGCAGCAAAGCTTCCAAAGTGAGTCAATCCCCACTCCGTGCAGCACAAACAGATCCTCACTATCCAACTGTTAAATCAATGACTTAACTTCCACCTCACAGGAACAAAGCCTGGATCAAAAAAAAAATTCAAAGAAGTCAACTAACTCAGCCATTGGCAGTGGCGAGAGGGAAAGGATGCGTGTGGATCCTAGAAATACATTACGGGCATCACTCTTTTAAAAGAGAGGGAGACATTTATTTGGGAGGGACGGGTTTGCGAGGTTATGAGGAGAGAGCTGGGGAGTGGGATTAAATTGCTCTTTTTAAAGAGCCATCGAGGCCCAGACTCGATGGCCGAGTGGCCTCCTTTTGTGCCATAAGATTCTATGACAGCTGAGATGAGAGGAGGGAGGGGAAGAGGGTGCGGGAAGGGTGGTTGTGGGTGGGGGGGGGGGGGGGGGGGGAAAGAGACAGAAAACCTGTATTTAAATGAACTTTGTTTTTCCATTGCAAATCGGTCTAAGTAGACTCATAACACAACCTTAATAGACTGACTTATTGAAGCAGGACTGGTAAATGTGCACTCTGCGAAGTGAGCTCAAAGCATGCAATGCCCCCATAGATTTAATGCGCGGAAGCTCATTACATTAATGAGCCTTTGTAAAAGAAATTAAATGCGCTAAAGTGTTTTGCCTCTGACGTATGTTTGTTTAAAATCGGCTGCGCTCTCTCCACCACACCTCGCTGCCCACGCCAAACAAACGATACAGCCCGAGGATCCCTTCTCTTTCGTTTCTGGTCATTTCGTTTTTTTTGCCCACAATAAATGGTGTGAAGATCAACTCACAAACATATTCTGGGACCCGTTACCCACTTCAGCCTGCGTGGGGATGAAAGGGAATCTGACAGGGCGTTTTGTTTCCCCCCGGTGGGCTATTTTATTAAGCTCTCCCGAGTCAGAATAAAATGAGATGTGAGGAGAAGCAATCGGCTTCAATAATCTATTGTTAACTACTGTGGCCTTAGAGACTTGTGCACAAGGAGAGAGAGTCTCACACACACACACACACACCAACCAAGTTTTATCAATAATAATAATCCTTGCATTTGATATAGCGCTTTTCACGTCTTCTAGGCGTCTCACCGTGCTTCACAGAATGTACTGTAAAGTGAATTGACTGGTATATATGTGGGATAAACGCGGCAGTCCCACAAACAGTCGTGGATTGAAGTGACCAATATACTATTGGTTTTTTTCAAGGATTATTATTTGGCGCGTGGAATAAGGAAGCTTGCCCAAGGTTTCACCTTGTCTGAAATTGAACCCAAGTCTCTCACTTGTAAAGCGAGTGCTATAACCATTGAGCTGCAGAACTCCACAATTCGATCAACCCCCTCCCCCACCAAAATAATTCACTTTATAACTGCCAGGCGCTATATAAGTGCATGTTGTTGTTGTGTTGTTGGTGGGATATTGATATTGCCGTAGTGTAAATTTGCTGCTACAAATAAATAGTCGCTACACTCTACGGTGACCGCTGCGAAGCACTTTGAGACGTTTCGACGATATGATTTTACACGATAACAAATGCAAGGATTGTTATTGCCCGACGGAGGGAGCAGTGAACCAGCTCAGATCAGAGCAATTCTGTTCAGATTCTATTTCAATTTACTGGAAGTATTGGCAGCAGATGCTTGCATGTGTATACTAATCATTGCAAATGATCTGATGCCACAAAAGGTCAGTTGCTCAACAATTGCTTAAAACGCCACGTGACAAAGAGGCAGAATACAAATCCCTCGTCTATAAGAGAAACAGGGGAGTGGACGAAGTCTCTGTGGTACATTGCCAACACTTCAAAGGGAATTGGACACATAGTTTAAGAGAGGTAAGAAGAACGGGTAGAGGGAAAGAGTTAGATAACAAAATTATCATCAAGAAATGGTGAGACGTCTCAAAGAGCTTCACAGAATTTACTTTTGAGTACAGTGAGCGAATTTTGTAGCTGCATTTCACAGCAACAACCAACAACAAAATTACATTTATGGAGCCCTTTTCACATCGGGGGGACATCACAAGGAGCTGACGCACGGGATGAAGTGAGGCGAAGGGACTGTGGGATAGAGTTCCAGAGTGTGTGGGGGTGGGGGGGAGAGGCTGAAAGGTAGGATGGAGCAGACCGGAGCCTGCTGAACGGAGGGGACGGGCAGGATCATAGGGATTTATGTATAGCATCGCCCCTGTATGGAAAGTCATGAAGTGAATGAACAATTTTACCTGTTGACCAGGACACTGGCAAATACTGAATAGAGACAGACCTTGGTTTAAACTTCTCATCTGAAGATCGGTGGCTCTGAAAATGCCCCTGTCTCCCCCAACCCCTCCCTCATATCCCAGCACTGCGATGGATTAACAGAGCAAATGGATTGGAATTTGATGTTTCAAAATGCGTTCATCACACTACTAAATGCACAGAACTTTGCAAGTTTTACCCTAAGGATTCAGTGGAGCGACTGGAACACAAAGACTCAACAGCCCTAATGACCTCCTTCTTGGCTGCAATTTCTACAATTCTGTGACTATAGCCTCCCCACTCCCAACCCTCCCCACCCACTTCACACCCCTGCTGCAAAAATTCTCTCCAATAGTGCCATATTGAAGAATATTTATTGCTGTGGAGCTATCGAGAGGAAAGATGTCACTAAATATTTATTAATCTGTGTCTATCATCACTATTGATAGCCAGAACCTGCGGCACGGCGTCTTAATGCAATTTACCACGAAAGCACCATTGCGAAAGCCATCTGTCGGTCATGTGGCTCTGTAACCCATCAGGGATTATGTTGCAAACCGTCACAATAACCTTCTAGCGATTGTGCAGCAGCGTTTCTGCTGTGAATGTTGGGTGCTGTCAATCGCAGCAGATAAAAACGACTTAAATTGTATGTGTACTGCATGTTCAAAAAAGAAATTCGACGCTACGCAGAGCGAATGATGCAAAAACACACACACAGATTTTATAATCTACATACAGGGATTATTCCTCACTCAGCTCCCGTTAACCCTGCCATCCAAAGCCAGCCCATAATGGGTAAGGTGGTCCTAGCTGGCCATGCAGCGCAAAGCTTGCCAGACAACAACAACAACTTTGATTTATATAGCGCCCTCTACGCCGGACGGCGTCTCAGAGCGCTTAAACGGCAAGCTGTGTGGTCTTAGCTGATTATACTCCAGCAGTTACCCACAACGCACACTCCGGGGTCCCCACGCCTTGGCTCCCACCGACCTGGAGTCCTGTGGTTAGAACATTCGCCTTACAACAACAACAACAATACACCTATGGTGTAATTTACAAGCGTGAAAAAACCTGCGAATCCAGGCAGGTCAGGGCAAAACCTTAGGCAAGTTTCCTTACTCCACATGCCTCAAAAAACACCACAATAATAATAAAATTGCTCATTTCAGTCCACGAATGTCTGTAGGATTCTGCTGTGCGCAATTGGCTGCCATTGGCTGCCGCGTTTCGCCCACAAATGTACAGCCAATTTACTTTACAGTATATTCTGTGTGGACAGAATATTAATATTCTAAGGATTATTACTATTATTATTTATTATTGAAATGATCCTTTTTGTTATTTTTTGTGTTTTTGGAGGGATTATTACAGGCATATGGAGTATGGAAACTTGCCCAAGGGTTCGCTCTGACCTGCCTGGATTCAAATACAGGTCTCATGCTAATGTTGAGCAAGTTTCATTACTCCACACACACTGTTGTGTTTACCAAGCAGTAAGTATTCATACGAACCTCTTCATACTAATTGCTTTTCCAGGGGCAATAATTCCTCAAATAAAATAATAAATGGGTCACTTCAACCCGTGACTGTTTGTGCTCCCCCACAGTTTCACCACAAATATACAGTCAATTCACTTTACAGTATATTCTGTGAAGCGCTTTGAGACGTCTAGAAGACCTGATAAGGCGCTGCATCAAATGCAAGGATTAATATTGTTATCGTTGTCGTCCCAAGGCTGGTTTGACACCCGAGCGGGGGTCAGAAGGGGAAAGATGACCAAAAGCGCAGTCAATGAGGTAGAGATGCATCTTGTATGAGGTGAGGAAGGTGGGAGGGAGAGAGGGAAGCAGGGAGAGAGGGAAGCAGGGAGAGAGGGAAGGAGAGAGAGAGGGAGGTAGAATGCACCATTTCTACCTCCAATCTTTACTTAAAATCCAATATTGTTTCAAATGAAAAAAGTTCTGCAGCCAAATAGCATCACTCCTGGTTTCTTACCATTCCTATGGGGTATCTTTTAATGAAAGCGCGGCAATGTTCTGAAGGAGCGGAGAGGAAAGCGAGGGGGTTGGGAGGGGAGTGGGGGGAGAGAGAGAGAGAGAGAGAGAGAAAGAGAGGAAGAGGGAGAAAGGAAGGAACAGAGAGAGGGCTTGCAGGATTAACAAGCGATTTCAAATTAAATACAAATCAAAGCCATTCAAGACGAACAGCATCTAGAAGCAGCATCTCCACCGTGTGACACATAAACATAAAAGCCAAGGCTTTGAAATATGGAGCTGCCGATCTGCCCTGAGTTTGAAGGAATTTTTTTTATTGTTTTTTCTTTAAATGCCCCAGTTGAGTCCGACACCATTAAGGATGCTATAAAAACAGTCATTAGAGCTATGAAATTAAAAGGCTACGTTTTTAATAAGATCATGGATGTGTGCGCTGGGAGAGGCCTCTCAGCTATTTCAACAGAGTTACACATCAGCAAACAAACTATTTTGCTCTGGTATATTATAGATTTGTTGCCATGGAGATAAATTAACTTGCGCCTTATTCCACAGCCCCACTGTAGGGAAATCAAAGGATAAAAAGCACAGCAGACTTTCTTTCTTCCCTCCCCACCTAATATTGTTACACGCTGGGGTGTGGGGCAGTGGGTGTGGGGGGGGAAGTGACATTACGCATGTAAATAGTGAAGCGGTTCAGAGCTTTTGATGATCCGGTTGCTATAATCGTTGATGCCTCTATTTCCCCTCTTAGACATTTGGATATCATTTCCGAGCAGTAATGTACAGACAGAGGCTCAAGCATAATCACAGCGCTCAGTGGGTCAATAGACCTTGTATCCCCAGCAGTGCTTGCCACAAAGAGAATGTATGGGAGGAAGCATTAGTCTTCTACCTGCAGTGTGAATTTGTTCCGAGCAGTGCGTGGTAAATAATTGTCAGATATTGCGGACATTTGGCACACAGATTTGCTACCTGTGGCGAAGCAATTTAATTGCTACTCACCCACCTCCCCAACTTCCGCCACCTTGTTCCTCTCCCTTCCGAAAGACCTCTTTATTTATATATATATTTTTTTAATCGCGCTTTATTGCGTTCTTAAGCAGCTCCAAGACTGCAAAATTGGGTCATTCACTTCACGTCTCGGTCATTGCAAATTGGCCGCTGGGTTCGGTCGCGAAATGCACAGTCACTACACGACAGAAACATTGAGAAGCACATCGAGAGAACAGCGGTGCCTTTCCAACTGATATAGCGCCTTTCACATTGGGAGGACGTCTTAAGGTTCTGGACAGTCAAGGATTTGCATAATAAAATGTATAATATAATGGAGACGTGTTGTAGAGGCTACAAGGCAAAGATTGTTATTGTTAAGAAGGACAACTTACAACAACGACAAAATTACACTTGTATAGCAGCTTTCACGTCAGGAGGATGTCCCAAGGCGCTGGACAGTCACTGCTTCAGGCCCGAGCTGAGGACAGTGGGGGAGGGAAGATGGGATTAAGAGTTGCCGATGGGTCCATCGAAGAGGCGAGTCTTGAGGCGAGACTTGAAGGAAGCCAGGGAGGGGGCGAGGCGGAGGGATGGTGAGATGGACTTCCAGAGGTTGGGGACAGAGTGGCTGAAGGCTTGCCCGCCAATGGTGGGGCAGGTGGGTCGGGGGGACGTGGAGCAGGCCAGAGCCTGCTGAGCAGAGCGGGCAGTGTCCTGGAACGCTTGACAGAGAAGGAGTCTGACCCCGAGCCGGGGGAGAGGGAGGTGGGAGGTGACAGTGGACGCGCTCAAAAGAAAGGAATTTATCTAATATGAATTATTATTATTAACACCAATTATTCGTATCATTATTATGATCAATCCCTCGCTATAGGTTCAGCAACCGGCCTGGTCTCCAAGTCTGTTATCAGTGTTCGAGTGACAACTTGCTCTCATCTTCCGAAATCAATATCACTGTGCCCAAACCTTGTGAATGATAACTCTTGGAACTCAGTTGGAAAGGAAGGATAAGGCAATTATTTAAGTCTTTAGAGGCCATCTCCCTTGGGTTAATTATCCGCTTTTCAATGGTTAGCAGAGTAATTAGTACAACGCTATTTATTTATGGCACACAGCAGGGCCTTTATATTCAAGTTAATCGGGACATAATTAAACTATATGAGTCCCTGGCACAGAGGCTGAAAATATAGTTGCCAACATCTGATTTTAAGGGTCTAACTCAGTGAATGATGGTGCAGTCAGTGAATGGAACAGTTTTCAGTCTAACTGTAGAACACATTAGCCCAATCCTCCAAGAAGGTTTCCTACGATAAAGTTTCCCCTCCCCATCCTCTTGAGCATTGAGGGAGTCATCCCACTCAGCTCCTGTTAGGCCCTGGTCCTAGCTGGACAAGCAGTGGGAAAGCTCACTAAAGTTTGCTATCAACAAAACAGCAACAACAAAATTACATTTGTAGAGCGGCTTTCACATTGGAAGGACGTCCCGAGGTGTTGCACAGTCCGGGGTCAAGACTCGAGCATGGGGAAGGGGTGGGAGGTGCAGGCTTGGGATAAGGGAGGGCAGAGATGTAGGAGGACGGCTGAAAGCACAGTTGAAAAGGAGGGTCTTGAGACTGGCCTTGAAGGAGGTAAGATAGGCGTCTTCTAGACGCCTTCAAAGCGCTTCACAGAATATACTGTAAAGTGAATTGACTGTATAATTGTGGGCAAAATGTGGCAGCCAATTGCTCACAGCAGTGTCCCACAAATAGTCGTGGATTCAAATGACCAATTTATTATAGTTTTGTTTTGGATGGATTATTATTAGGTATAGTGTGGAGTAAGAAACTTGCCCAAGGTTTTGTCCTGACCTGGCTGGATTCGAAACAGTTCTCACGCTTGTAAGGCGAGTGCTCTAACCACTGAGCTACAGGAGCTCCACAAAGGGTTGTTATTAAGAGCCCCCCAAAAACAAAAAAACTGCTTCAAGATAGACAACTTCATAGAGTTCAATTTGAGATACCCATCTCCCTACGCACTGCGACAGATAGTGCTTTACGGTCTGTGCAATTCTGCACAGAATGTGCCGCCAGAGAATTCACCCCACGTTTGTTACTTCGGCCCGGGAAGCGAGGCTACGTGCAGTGTACAGTGAAATCCGGCTCAGTTCCGAGGGAACACGCAACCGGTTTTAGCAGCTGGTATTCTCCTGGGATCGGGATTACAAACCAGATCAGGATTGCTTCAAAACGTCTTGACAAACAAGCGAGCGAAATGGGCTGTTTGCAAAATCCCTACCTTTGCGACCTCTTAAACCCCTTCCAACCTGCCCGCACCCTCCCCTCAGCAGGCTCAGGCCTGCTCCAGGACCACCGACAAACCCGCCCCGCCAATGGCGGGCCAGCCTTTAGTCATTCTGCGCCCAACCTCTGGAAATCCACCCCACAGTCCCTCTCCCTGCCTCCTCCCTGGCCTCCTTCAAATCCTGCGTCAAGACCCTCCGCTTCAACAGTCCCATCGGTCACCCCAAAACCCCCTCTTTCCATCCACCCGACCCATTCCCGACCCCAACTCGGGTCCGAAACAATGACTGTCCAGCGCCTTTGGACATCCTCCTGACTTGACAGGTACTATATACACGTATAATTTTATTACTGTTGTTGTTTTTGTTGTAGGTACAACAGGCAGGTTTTGTGGCAGGCTCATTATCTTGATATGATGCTTGTCAGAGGATTTATTGCATCGAGTGGAACCAGCGCCAACAACAACAACTTGCACTTATAAAGCGCCTTTCACGTCGGGAGGACGTCCCAAGGCGTTGAAAAAAGTTGTCAATAGCAACAAGAACCTTAATTTACATGAAGTCCTTCACGCCGGGCGGCGTCTCGGGGTGCTTAATGCCCAGAGAGAAATGGGGTGAGAATGGGAGTGGGCGAAGGAGACGTTGAGTTTCAGAACTCGGTGGGGGCATCCAAACTACTTTGATCTGGAAGAGGGCGTCAGGAAAATGCTTCTAGATACATTGAAAAGTTCTCAGCCTGAGCCAGCTGCAAATGAACATAAACGCATTCAAATTCACCCCACGTCTCGCGACGTCAAGGTGTTACTCTCGCTCACTGTGCAGCACACACAGTGGAACACATTTAAATGATTACACAACTTGTATTTCTTTGTGTTCTAGCAACAGGCCCAGCCTCTCTAGTTTATGTATTTGACAATAATTGCTCGCACGGATTCAGCTCAGAGATCAGAGGAGAGAGCGTGCGTTTGGCTAATATGCTCCCAAATAAACCATCAGTTCACTTTACAGTATGTTCTGTGAAGTGCTTTGAGATGTCTTGATGATGTGATAAGGCACTATCTCAAATGCAAAGATTATTATTATTATTATGATGATGCATTTCACTCTGTAACTGTATGGAAAAAAAAGCTACTCACAGCTATTCGCACCCCACCCCACCCCACCCCCACCCCACCCAGCAACAACAACTCCTAATAAGAAGAATCCTTACGTTTGGTGCAGCGCCTTCGCTCCTTGTTGAGACATCTCAAAGCGTCTCCACAGAATTTACTGTATTGTAAAGTGGATTTCACTGTGTATTTGGTGGGTGAAACATGGCAGCCAGTCGTGGATTGAGTGACCAAATTTATTTCACGTATTGGAGGGATTAATACCCCCATGAAAGTGGGCTGCCAATTGACTAGTGACTGGATTCCTATTTTCATTGCCAGGTAAATAGAAGCATGAAGAGGAAGGAAACTTGCTGAAGGTTTTGCCCCACCCGGGAATCACCCAGGATCCTCTCCCTTGTCGGGGTCACTGGGAGTCAATCAATTGAATCAACGCAGTCCTGTGGCTCAGTGATTAGAGTACTCGCTTCGCAAGCGAGTGACCGACCTAGGTTCGGTTCCCTGTAGGGTGAAACGTTGGGCAAGTTTCCTTACCACACACACACACACACACACACCTTTGTTTACCTAGGAGTAAGTAGGGACTCGTTTGTTAGTTGATTGGCAGATCGTTTTTCTTGTCACTGTTGGGCAGCCTTCTTGCCCTTTGGCGACCAAAACTACGTGCAATGAGACAGTGACCTCACAATAAAGAGGGAGAGGCGCTGTGAATAAACTCTCCTACCCAATACAGTTCCATATCAACGTCTGCCTCGGTGTGTAAGCACAAGAGAGACAGCAGTGGAACACAGTGGACATCATCTGTCCCATTAAAGTGCATCCAGGCAACTGATCACAGAGATGCGTTGGCAGCAGGCGTGTGAAGTATGGAGCCCAAAGAGACAAGTTTTGAAGGGAGGCAATCAGACTGAAAGAAGCAGTCTCGATGGGAATAAAGGACAAGACAAAGAGACACTTTTAAAATGTTCTAAATTACAGCCAAACGTGTCTTCAACCACTCAGGGGACTGAAGCCAAAGTGGCCTTTATTTATATATCTAAGGGTTACATCTGTGTAAGCGTTTGTTGTAGAGTTATCTCTGAGCTGTTGCAGTGATAGTTTGCTGAATGGGTGGGGGCTGTTTGCTGAACAGGGTTGACTGTATATTCATTGCTGCATTCAGTAGATTGATTGAGTGGCAGGTGTCAGTCCTCACTCACGTTGGGTTATGGGACGTCCTCCTGACGTGAAAGGCGCTAAACAAGTGTAATTTTGTTGTTGTTGTTATTATAAATAGGTGTTTTGGGTCTTTGTTTCACAACCTGTGATGGGGGGAGAATGCAATTGAGCATTCGCTTCCCACTTTCTACAGTCACACGGAGCGGCAAAATATTCTTCAGTTCTGCTCAAAAGGGGTTTCGTTGCAAACCCTTTCCCGTCCAGCACCTTGGGGCGTCCTCCCATAGGGGGGGTGGCTCGAAAATCTGATCAATGAGGAAAGTCTTGAAGGAGGTGAGGCAGGATGGAGTTTCAGAAATTTGGAGGCAGAGAAGCTGAAGGCCCGGCCTCCAATGGGCAGGGACATGAGGCAGGTCAGTGCCTGACGAGCAGATGGAGTGGACAGGTTGGTATGGCATGCAAAGGTTGCAAGAGGTAGGGAGGAGCAAGCACTTGGAGGGCTTTAAAAGTGAGGACGAGGATATTAAACTCGACTCTCCTAATACAGGGAAGTAGCTACCCTTTCTCTTCTCTTCCAACATGTCCCGTGGTCACGCAGGACCTTTAAGGAAGGATAACACCTCAAAGCATTTAACAAGGAGTCCTGTAGCTCAGTGGCTAGAGCACTTGCATTGGGCACCTTTCCTTACTCCACACGTCGCTGTTTAACTTGTGGTAAATGGGAACCTGGCTGTTAGTCGATCTGCGGATCGCTTTTCCGGTATAATAATCACTCTTTAAAAGAATTGCGTCACTCAACTGCTGCTGGGAGGCTGCTGTTTGTAATTGGTCACACATTTCACTCACAAAATGTACAGTCAATTCACTTTGTAGTATGTTCTGTGAAGAGCTTTGAGAAGTTCCGAAGATGATAAACGCTAGATCAAATGCAAGGATTATTATTATTAACACGTGGGGTGTGTGTGGATCACCATGTACTAGATGGTATTGCCAAATGCTTCAGCTCAGAGCTGTCACTGTCGAGGGAGGATGGTAGTTTTATGATACAAGTGTTAGTGCTTTCTAGAAAAATGATTTATATCCAGCCGGGCCACACTCACAAACCCAATTTTGTTTCTTGGAGATTAGAATTTCATACACAAAGGTCGATCTATTGTTATAAGTGTTATAATGAGGCATGTAAATCACTTATTTCAGATGGTGTCAATCATATTGATGAGATATTCCAGGATGAGAGTTCACAAACATACACACCGCACACACACACAAAACCCTTTGCAAAAGGATCCATCAGTCTGCTTACAAACACACAGTCTCTACAATTGATAGAGGATTCTCTCCTGTGAAGCGCTTTGAAGTAATTGGCGTAATATCAAATTAAGTTGTGTTTCCGATCTTATAAATGAGGAGCAGAAAATGCCCGCTGTCTCAGACTTTACACCTTTCGTTCTCCCAACGTGAAACAGTGTAATTTGCGGTTGTTGTTGTTGTCGAAAACGCGGGTGTGCGTAGGATTTTGGGAAAAATTTGCAATTACGCCTCAGTTCAGAAACTGCCTCCCAAATCGGGGCAGAATTCAGCACTACACAGTTCTATGGTTTGAGGCAATAGTCGTTAATGATATAATCCTTGCATTTGATATAACGCTTTTCACATCTTATCGATATAATTAATCAAACTGAATGACTTAACTTATAATTAATTAATACTTCAGCTTCTGCTCGCTGTCAATAGCAGGCGGAGGACATCTCAAAAACACTTCACACGGCATGTTGTAAAGTTTAGTGACTGTACTTGCACATGAACATGGTAGCCAATATTTGCGCACAGCAACTTTTCACAAAACAGCTATGACAACAGCAACAAAATTACATTTATATAGCGCCTTTAACATCAGGAGGATGTCTCAAGGCCCTACAACAACAACAACAACAACTTCGATTTATATAGCGCCCTCCACGCCGGACGGCGTCTCAGAGCGCTTCACAGTAGTGGATCCCAGGACCGAGCCAGGGGCAGGGGTAGAAAGGTGACCAAAGGCCAATGACCAAAGACTGCCCGAGACAGTCATTGTTTCAGACATGGGCTGGGGTCGGGATCAGGGAGGGTGGAGCGAAAGAAGGGGATTTGGGGTGACCGATGGGAAGCCGAGGAGGAGGGCCTTTAGGTGGGACTTGAAGGGGGCCAGGGAGAGGGCGAGGCGGAGAGACTGCGGGATGGAATTTCAAAGGTTAGGCGCTGAATGGCTGAAGGCTCGCCTGCCGACGATGGGGCGGGTAGGTCGGGGGGACACAGAGCAGGCCGGAGCCCGCTGAGCGGAGGGAGTGGACGGATTGGTAGGGGGTTAGGAGGTTGCAGAGGTAAGGTGGGCCAAAAGTGAGCGACCCATTTTAATTTTAGAGGGATTGTTGAAAAAATACCAGGAAAAACTCCCTTCTTTTATCAAGCAGTGCGATCTTTAACATTAACCCGAATAGAAAGAGACAAGTCCTCAGCTCAACGTCTCGTCCGAGATGCAGCACCTCCAATAATCAGAGCCTCCCTGGCGCCTTTGCATTGATTCAAAGTCCCAATGCTTGAGCATACAAGCTTAACGCTACCTGCGAGGCTGAGGCAGGCTGACACCCAAACGTCCATTGAAATAAATGGGAGTTGACAAGTTACCGAATCTCACACACACTGCAGTACACAAGCTGTTGCTGTGACAAAGGGCTGTTTGAACGGCTGAGATGCTCTGTGGGTAAATTATCTCGCTGGGAAGAAAGGAGAAAATTGGCATTGTCCACAACGCACAAAACTAAACATCTGAAGCTATCCATGCGTACGGCTTGGCGATACAAATCTCCGGCAAATATGCACATCTACTTGTTAACAGTCTAATGGCTTAGAGATTTTTATTGATAAAGAACACAGTGCAGCAAATTGCTTTTAACCTTTCACTGTGAAAATACTCGCACGTTGCTTAGCATCGAACAAATGTTCAACTTATGGGACCCTTTAATTAGTGGCGCTTCCGTTATTCAGCAAATCATACAGAAATTGGGGAATAACATATAGAGACGTGAAGCTTGTGAATGCGAATCATTAGCTCACAGCAGCTCCCAACGATCGCGTCAGACTTAAAAGCTCGTCTTAAATAGCACTGAATAACTTGTCGTTAGGCAAGTCTGGAAATTATGTTCACTGGTACAAGGCTGGTGCAATGTGACTTTCGCAGTTAACTGGCAATATCCAGTATTACGCACGGTCTAAGAGGAAGGTCTTGAGACAGGCCTTGAAGGGGGCAACGGAGGGGGCAAGACAGAAGGTCTCCACGAGGGAGTTACTGAGGGCGGGGGCAGAAAGGTTGAAGGCCCGACTGACGATGGCGGAGCGGGTAGGAGCAGGACAGGCCCTGCCGAACAAAGGGGTTGGTGAAACTTGAGCAGGTCACAGGGAGGAGGTAGGGAGGAGCAAGACGTGGCGTATATTAGTTCAAGCAACCAGTCACTATATTTGAAAATAATTTGCTGTAAAGTTAGTCCTCGCGTTACATCGCTTATGTGTTTGTGAAAAGTGAGACTTTAAGCGAAACGACGTTATGCAAACCCGCGCAAGAATTACGGACGTTCAGCGCCTATTTACGCCTTACGCTACCCAAATTAGTTTGCTTCCACCTGCACGAAGGATGTAACAGCGAACATCGCGACGTTACATGAATATATGTTCCCCTATGTATCAGCGACGTGATAACAAAATGATATTAACCGAGTGCAAGCATGCTCACTAACGTTTTCTAATTACCACTGGGGCTAAAAATATGTCCCAGGTCGAGGAAGGGTAGGTAGTTGGCCAGCCAGCGATGGATACATACACGCTAGCCCATGTGCAAGACTCTACTGCACATATTATTCAGGTCGTTACCTACTGCCTTTGTGAACTGCAAATGAAGATAACTTGCCGCACTATTTTTAGATGAACTACCTTCAAGATAGGATGTGGCATTGCAAATGAAACACATCAGTGGCAAACCAACTTTGGCTTATACTGCATAATCATAATGGATTTTGCTCTCCTCCCACTTCTCCCGTCCGCCCCACCCCACCCCCATCCCCATCCCTCTCCACAGTACATGATACAGGGATGGGGATCGAACTGGAAAGCTTACTGCTAGGTAAATAGAGGCAGGTGCGGAGTACGGCAACTTGACAAATAATAAATGATGATAATAATCTTCGTATTTGATAATAGTAGCTTTTCACATCTTCTAGACGTCTCAAAGAGCTTTGTAGTATATACTGTAAAGTGAATTGACTGTATATTTGTGGGCGAAATGTGGCAGCTAATTGCGCACAGCAGCGTCACGCCAACAGTCATGGATTGAAATGACCAATTTTATTATTGTAGGGTTTCTTTTTTGGAGAGATTATTATTAGGAGAGTGTGTGGAGTAAGGAAACTTGCCCAAGGTTTCTCCCTGAAACTGCCTGGATTCGAGCACAGGTCTCATGCTCTGTAAGGCGAGTGCTCTAACCACTGAGCTACAGGACTCCACTAAGACTAAGGTTTCACCCTGCCCGGGAAGCAAAATTGATCCACTGCCACTGTCTACCCACCCACCCACTCACTCAGTTCCCACCCTGGCTCTCCCACTTTGGTAATTGAATAGAGACTGGACCAAGAATGAGCCTAGGAAAATTCAGCGACAAAATGATTAGCGATTAGGGATCTCCACATCAGTAGGTTTTGACTAATTGGTTGCGCTCATATACACATACTTTCAGATGAATCTTTCAAGCATCGAACACCTTCTGGCTGTGCACCATTTCTGCCTTGTGAAAATCACGCTCAGTCATTTCTAACGCAAGGTTTTCTAATGCAGAGGGACACAACAGCTAGTACGGTTAGTTACATTTCACTTTCAGGATGATGACTATAAAGATTTGCCCTGGGAATGGTCTGGTGGAGGGCGGGGATGGGGGGATCGGGGGGGGAGGGGTGGGTGGGGCAGTGGGGGACGAGCAGGGAGGTCAGGAGAAAGAGTAAACGAAAGCATTTACAAGATCAATCACCATTAAGAAAACGCCATCAATCAATTGAAAGAGTCTCTTATGAAGGATCGCCTCATTAAAATCGGTCTTCCCGCTAATTGACTGGAGTTAATTGTAATCCTTTACCGACAAGAAAACAGTCCTCATAAATTGTGATAGGATCTAATTTGTGTTATTTCTTAAGGGGATTAAGCTCCCATTGACCTGAACAAACTATATTCTGAACTGAGTTTCTGGGGATTGGAACCGTGTATCTAATGTGAATGCAAAATGGGTTCTTATTTGCATTTCTTTTCATTCTTCTTCTTCTTCATCCCCCTGACGTGAAAGGTGCTATACAGTGTAATTTTATTGTTGTTGCATTATTAATACCAATCATAAGAATCCTTACATTTGACACATCATACAGTCGAGATGATGATGATAATAATAATAATCCCTGCGTTTCATCTAGCACCTTATCACGTCATTGAAATGTCTCAAAGCACTTCTACAGAATGCATTGTAAAGAGGGTTGACTGTACTTCGTGGACAAAACATGGCAGCCTATTGCACAGCGAGGGTCCCACAAACAATCGTGGATTATTTTTAGTTACTCAATCCAGGTCACTTGGCTAATATAAGGTAATACTGTATGAAGACTGAGGTATAATAAATAATATTCCTTGCATTTGATACAGCGCTTTTCACATCTTATCGACGTCTCAAAGCGCTTCACAGAATATATCTTAAAGTGAATTGACTGTACAAATGTGGGCGAAACGCGGCAGCTAATTGCGCGCAGCAGTGTTCCACAAACAAATCGTGGATTGAAATGACCAATTTTATTATTGTGGGTTTTTTGGAGCAATTATTATTAGGTGCGCGCGCGTGTGTGTGGACAAAGGAAACTTGCGCAAGGTTTCACCCTGACCTGCCTAGATTCGAACACAGGTCTCACGCTTGTAAGGCGAGTGCTCTAACCACTGAGCTACAGGAGCTCCACAATCCTTGCATCCGACATGGCGCCTTTCACAGCGGGAGAAGGCCTCAGAAACACTTTGCTGGAGACGTCCCAAAGTGCTAAATACATTAAAACGCAAGCTGCAGTTTGATGAGAAGACAGTTTTGCTAGGGAATCGAGGGAAACGTTTCAATTCTACATTGACAACGGAAGCCCCAGAGACGGAACTCAACTCAAGAACAGGGGCAAGAGGAAGCCAAAAGCGAAGCCAAAAGCGACACAATCATTTCCTGGAAGAACATTTGCTGCAGAAACAGGACAGTCACTGTGAAGGCAAAGTAGTGAAGATGCTGAAAGCCTGGTATGAACACAGAAGTCGCTGGGAACACACAGCAGGTCAGGCAGCATCCACGGAGAGAGGAAAATTAGTTTGTGTTTCTGGTCAATGACCTTTCGTCAGGGTTTCTGACACAGGAATGCAGTCAATCCAATTTAAAATATTATTCTGTGAGGCGCTTTGAGACATCTCAATGACGTGATAGATAAATGCGTTGACAAATGCAAACATTATTATTATGATTACATGTACAGTAGTTATCAAATGAGTACCTGGCTGCATGCACCAATACTCTACCCTTGGAAAAAGGATTGCCATCCTTAGAACAAAAACCTTTTTTGTTTTGCGAAAATTGCAACCACCGATTCAGTTGAAAAAGGACAGGGATTTTGTCCCACGATAAGCGATTTGTGCTGCCTGCATCACAAATCGTTTGAGCATTGGAAGCATCGAGGACTTTTAAAAGGTCCTCCTTAGGCACAGCTCTGCGTAAAACCATGAATCGGTTTGCTTCGACTGAATCATTTTGCATGCTTTTCAAACACAGACGGCCAGCAAAACATTGTGCAAAAAGGATGGTCTGGCTTTTCCCTTTGACTGGAGTAGGCGGTTATAAAACATGGACATTTGGAGATCAATACACCGTGCCAAACAATTCTAGAGAAAGGCTGTAGATTTGCCAAGCGAGCCACATGGTCCAGGCTAGTTATCTTTCACAGCCAAGATAGAAATGTGCCAGAGAATGCTTTTTTTTTTGGCTTGCAGACAATTTATTACACCTCCTTGTCAGACACAAGTGTAAATGCACATACGCTCGGGAAAACCCAATTTGCAAAGCCAAAATCAATCCTGATAAGTCATGATTGGCAGCCGATTTAATCTTGTTCGCTTGTCCTCCCAGTATTTAATTTTACTCCCCAGGGCAACTGTTTAAACCGATGTCCTATTATCTCTAAAGACAACACATTGATATTTATGGCATAGTTCGGAAAAGACATAAGTCAACGCTCGTCACATGAGAATAGGTTTGTCTTCCCTTCCGAGCTACGTCTAAGGGCGGACCAGTTGTCAGGTTTGGGACAAAAATGGCTTTGATTTAGGGTCAAGCAATAAAACGGGAGAGCGCTCAGCCGATCAGTTGGAAGCGGAGCGGTGAAGCCAACTGATTGCCAACACTGAGCCAAAAAAGGTTTGACTGGCAAGAGTCGGCGAGTCAGCCGTGAATGGTCTCAGTCCTCCAGGAAAATATTATTCTACATCTCCCAAATTATTTTTATAATTAATCTGCTGCAGTGATCCAATAAATTGTTCTGTTTTGACTGCGGTGGCAGCCAACTTTCCAGACAAATTAAGGAGGACATAGATATCCAATACCATGGGACATTCACAGCTTGGCAGATAGATTACACCAAGCATTCTGCATCGAATTAGCATACAAGGTAACCTACTGAAGGGAGACTCAAGGTTGCAACATAACAGAGGTAGTTCTTTGTGAGGATGCTACAAGGGCACATCACCACTGTCTAAGTACAAGCATTATCTTAACAGCTCAATTGACTTGTAACCTTCAAGTCTTTTTCTTCCCCAAGACACCCAGAGTAGGGTGTGCATATGTGTGTGTGTGTGCAGGGAGGGGAAATACAGTCAATCCTGAATCCAACACAGGGTAAGAATATTTAATTTTTTAAAATTCTGTCTTGATACTATTTAAATGAAGGTGAGTTAATATTAATGCAACAGAAACTAACCCTTTTTCTTCAAAGTACAGTAGCTGGTTTTATCATTTCTATAAATTATACAGAAAATGGTTATTTAAAGCGTGCGGGGGGGAAGTGGTGGTGTGGGGATGGGGGTTGGGGGGGCAGGTCCAATCTTTTGGCTGCTGTGAGCCAAGAAGTTGCCCGAACCGCCCCACGATCGGAGGCCGGGCCTTCAGTTTCTCCGCTCCCACCCTATGGAATGCCATCCCTCAATCCCTCCGTTTCGTCTCTTCCCTTTCCTCTTTCAAGGCCGGTTTGAAGACTTTCCTCTTCGATCGTGCCTTTTGTTCCACCCCGAGCTCTTTTACCTCCCCTTCGTGTTTCACCCCTTCCCAAACACTCCCCTCCCAGCTCGGGTCACACACCTCCTGTGCAGCGCCTTGGGACGTCCTCCCGACGTGAAAGGCGCTCTATAAATGTAATTTGTTGTTGTTGTTGTTGTTGAATGGAGAAATAACCACTGGCTACAGAAACAAAAATACTTTTGTGTTTCCCTTCCAGAAACATAACATTTACAGGTCGTGGAGGTAGCAGATAAACCAGGTTGAAGCGAGCGGGTCGGGGGGGGGCCGGATGTGGCCCGCGGGCCGCCAGTTGGACTGATCTGATTTACAGCAGGCACTGTAACATCCAGGCACTCCGTGGGTTAACCAGAGACTCATTACACAACTGGATTATGAGTCGATGCAGCCAGTGAATCTTCAGGTTAACCTGTGAGGAAGTAGCGAGTTGCTGGAGACAGCCTGTCTCGCTCAATAGCCTCCAGCGTTCATCGACAAGAGGTGGGGGAAAAAACGACGTCGACAGTGGTCGTGTAAATAACAATAATAATTTGGTCACTTCAATCCACGACTGTTTGTGGGGACACTGCTGTGCGCAACTGGCTGCCTTTTGTGTTTCGCCCGCAAATATAACAGTCAATTCACATCGCGGTATATTCCGTGAAGCGCTTTGAGACGTCTAGAAGTCCTGCAAAGCGCTGTATCAAACGCAAGAATTGTCAATATGACTAATGTAATCAATAATCATCTTTGCGTTTGATATGGCGCCTGATCCCATCGCCTGAGGAAAGGGGGCCGGCTGTGAATTAAAACACTGGACAAACAGAGGTCATTTGCTTATAGGGCAGTGAAGCTTTATGCTATGTGATACGCAGGCAAAAAAACTTTCAGGGAATTGTTCAAGGCAACTACTGCTTAATCATTGAAAACCTTTTTTTGATGTCGCTGCGTTATTGCATTGGGCGTCATTCAGTAGCGGAAGGGAGTGGGGGTTGGGAAAGGGATAAAATGCTTGGCTGAGCCTATTTTCATTAAAGCACAATCCTTTTAATCCAGGCAGAGGTGTGACGTAAAGTCATTCTGTTTATAGCACAACATTAGCTGCAGTTTTAACATGGGAGAATCAAATAATAATAATAATCCGGCGTTTGATATTGCGCCTTTCACATCTTCTAGACTTCTTGAAGAATCAAAAATGAACGGCGGTTCAGTGCGCAATTCTCAGCATCCAAATCGGACACAAGGTATACAGATAGCCACGACTCTTTACAGCATTTTCTGTGAAGCGCTCTGAGACGTCTCGAGGACTTGATAAGGGGCCAGATCAGATGCAAGGATTATTATTATTATTATTGATCCTCAAAAATTAATCCCCAAACGACAATCAACAGTTTCACGTTGCGCTGTGGCGCTGAATCAATGAGGCACAATTTTATTCCGCTTAAAATTCAAGGAGGATCTGAAATGGAGTCTCCAGCACATCGACCCGTCAATTTGGCATACGTCAAATGGCAGCCGAGACACCTCAAGACAAGCCCAAGAATTAGGAGCTTCCGGACAGCCATAGGCTGAGGGTGGAGGCAAACATACCAGTCACTCCACCTGGGAAACATAAAGTCACTCTATTTCACAGTAAATCCCGTGAAGCACTTCTCGGCAGCCTCCCGATCGAGAGGTGCTGGATTAAATGCAAAGCGTGTTTAACAAGGACATCTCAAAGCGCTTCACCGGGTTTACTGTGAAACGAGGTGACTGTTTATGTGTAGGCGGCACAATTACGCACCAGCAGTGTCCCACAAACAGCCGTGAGACCGGTGACCAATTTTATGTGTGTGTGTTGGGGGGGGGGGGGGGGGGGGATGGGTGGTCGTCCAGGACAGTGAGAGTGAGAAACTCGTTGCGGGATCTTTAGCCTCCACCTGAACAGGCAGAGACGTGGGAACTCGGTTTAACATCTCAGCCAAAGGACGGGCCATAAAGTAATGAATGGCTTTATTTATTCCACTGGGCAATTGTCAACAATGTTCTTTGCCCTGCAGCAGTGAACAAATACTGTCTCGCCAGCTACTGGGACCACATAACTGGTCGCACATTCAATCCCCTCTCCCTACGAACAGACCAATTAACACGAGCTGAGAAACAAGCCACCATTATTGCTCCGAGCCTTTCGGAAATGAGCCCTGATGTCACAGCCTAGCGCCCCCCCCCCCCCCTCCCCCCCCCCCCCCCCTCCCCTCCCTCTCCTTGTCTCCCATTCCCCCTGATAATTTGCTATTTACGTAAAGAAATACGCTCTGGCATTTGTGCTGAAATTGACATTGCAAAAATGCTGAATCTTATTGCGTTCTCGAGGTATATAAACAGAAAATATTCCTAGTTAGCAACTTGTACAGCTCTACCTTCCCTCCGATAACACCCTCCACACACATCCCCCCCCCCCCCCCCCACAACACTAATCCCCCTCCTCACGAACTCAGGAGTCCCAGTTTATCCAATCATCTCTCATACCTCATCCCAGAGGATCAACACACTCTCTCTCTCTCTTTCTCCTCTACATTGTCTCTCCAGTCCCCAGTGGAGTCTTGTAAATGGAAGAGAATTAAAATAACAAGCAAAAATATATATATATATATATATATACACACACACACACACACAGTATATAAATAAATGTCAGTGCCCGCAGTGGCACTGTCTCGCTCAGATTGGTGCTTAACTCCGACGTTACGTTCCTCGTTAGCATTTGCGAGCCGGTTCGCTGTTGATTGTGCCACAGAGGCAGACGAGCATCCGAAAAGCACGGCGTTTCATAATCCCCACCGTACTTAACGTTTAACGAGTCGAAATGCCCGCAAATCGAGCCCCGACGCAAACGATCGCAAACTATTAAGACGAAACAAACAAGACCCCCCCAAAAAAATATCTAATCCTGACAGTAAATTGCTTTCCAATTACTCAGAGCGCGCACTCTGCAAACCCACTCCGACGCAATCAAGGACCGAGACAGAGAGCGAGTCATCGGATTTCTTTTCTGAAAATACCGAAGACTGCAGCTTTTGTGTGGCTCATTATTGTTTTTTTTGTCGCAGGGTGGGGTGCGAGTGTTATATTCTTTATAAACCTAGTTAATGTGCAAGCTCTCTCCCTCTCCCTCTCTCCCTCTCCCCTTTTCCCTCTCTCCCTCTCCCCCTTACTCCCCCAATGCGTCTCCGCATCCACAACTCCGGCTTCGAACTCCGCGATGGGGAAACTTGCAGCGGAAAATCACGCAGAAACCTCTCGACGTTCAAACCGCGCACGTGGTTTCGCGACTGAAGGTGCATCGATTGGCCCGTCGTTGCCCTTTCACGTGCGTCGAAACCAGTATCAGCCACAATACTCGCATTCCGCACAGCGCCTCACCGCGTCTCTGAGCCGGACGCCTCAAAGCGCTTCGCAGAACAGGCACCCCGTAAAGTGGGAGTGACTGTGGATCTCGTGGGCGCTCAACGAGGCAGCCAATCCCGCACAGGGGGAGGCGGTCGCGCAGCCTCGCCCAAAGCTGCTGAGGCGAGTCTCTCCCCCAAACCACTCGCCCCATCACCCGCGGGGTGAATTTTGAAAGCAACTTTAAAACTCAAACGGCAACCCTAACGAGAAACAGCCGTGAGAACCGACACCTTCTGGCTCAGCCTTTCGGCCCGCGAAACACGCGCGGCCGGTTCGCTCGACAACGTAATCGCGTGAAGATCTTTGCAACGTCCCGAAGACGTGATCAGGCGCTGTATAAAGATCGCGAGGATTATTTTTCGGTGCGCGCGCGTGTGGGTCGGACAAAAAGTCATCTAGAAAATTTGTGTTGACACAGTTTGAGGGTGTGGATGTATTTAGGGTGTGAGGGGCTATATAAGACTCTCTCTCTGTATATATATTTTTTTCTCAATTGGCTTGGAAGTCGAACAGTTTGGGGTCTTTTGAGTGTGAAATCAGGGCTGGAGTGGAGCAGAAATTGGAGAGGTCACTATGAACAACAGAGGGCGCTAGTTTAGACACTGCCGTGGAGAGCCACATTCGGGAGAAGCTCACACACCAAGCCACGCTTCACTCTATTGCAATCGCTGAGCGCTCATCAACGCTTAACTCTGAACAGCTGCAGTCAACATTTCACCCAATTCCTTCCTCCATCACCCCCCCCCCCTCCCTCCCTCACCCCCCAGTCTCCGTTTGCAGCAACAAAATCCGTTTCTATTGGAACTAAGGCAAAGCAATTCACTCTCAACTTTGGAAGTCCACACTTTCTTCTGAACTGTTCAGATTTTTGTATTAATTGATTGCAAATAAATACATGTGTGTGTGTGTAGAGAGAGAGAGAGAGAGATGGGTAGGGATGGGAGGGACATATTGGGGGAAACATAAAGAGTTTGCTCTGAACTGGAGTAAATAAGTTTAATATATATATATATATATATAATATAAAGTTCCTTTGCATTGCATTTAATCTTCGCCCCACAAACACAATCAGAACAGCTGTAAAAGGATTGAACTTCAACTGGTTTATGAATGGGGCCCCCCAATGAATGAGTCAATGGATGAATGAATGAATGGCACTGACAGGTTTGGCAGTAAACTCTTAATACAACGAGAATAAAACAAAACTCCAGTTGACAAAGCCCTTTGATGTGTTTTTTTTTCTGGTGGGAAGACAGAGAGAGAGAAATCCTCCAAAGGGAACATTTAGCGCATGTTACCACATCAATCATTCATAACGGATAGTCAGTCGAAATAGCTAATGCACCATCTTAAATCTGGAGAGTCTACCTAACCTTTTCTGTATCAGAATTATTCTTTGCTCTGGATTTATTTTAACGTGGTGAGAGTTAGTGACAAGAAAGAAATTGATTTAATTTGAACCCCCCCTCCACACACTCCACACACACACACATCACCTCCACAAATGAAATTGTCAAGTGTTATTAACCCTTTCATTCACACTGACTGCCCAGCTCATCCAAAGTTCTTGCTGTAATGGAAATGTTTTTTTTATCAGGGAGGGAGGGAGGGAGGGGAGGGAGAGAGGGAGGGAGGGGAGGGAGGGAGAGAGGGGGAAGGAGAGGGGAAGAAAGGGAAACGGAAAGAGGAAAAAAGGAGATGGAGGAATGGGAAAATAGAGAGAGAGAGAGGGAGAAGGAGGGAGAGAGAAAGGGATGGGATGGGTTGGTGGAATGGGGGAAAAAGGAGGAGGCAGAGAGAGACTGAGTGAGAGAGAGAGAAAAAAAAGTGGTGGGGAAGGGGGAGAATGGGAAAGAGAGAGAAAGAGGGGGGAAAGGGTAGAGGAAAGGAGGAGGGAGGGAGAGAGAGAGAGAAAGAAGCAAAGAGAGGGAGGGAAAGAGTGAGTGAGGGAGAGAGGAAGAGAATGGAAAAAAAAAATCATCGTTTTGTTGTTGACTTAAACCCAGAGAGATTCTGGTTTCACACATTACTTTGACAAAGACACACTGGCTCTCTCCCCACTCTCTCTCTCTTTCTCTCACATAAATAAAAATCCTAGCACACAACTTCAACGCACATCAATGCTCCCAGAATTAATTTGTTGTGTGGAGGGAGGGAGGGAGGTGGAGAGAAGAAGGAAGGGAAGGAAGGAGAGAGATAGGGGGAGTAGAGAGAAAGCATCTTCCCAAACCATTGTCCAATGTTTGCGATTTTGCACCTACACAACACACATTACCAAACCCCTCGACCACTTGTTTCATTGGGAGACGAACTGAGAACTCCCCCAACCTCCCCAAATAGACACACAATCCTTTATCATACAGAATAGAATCAATCCTTTACCATATATATGTAGATAGATAATATAAATACTGTATATAATTACACACATACACACATAGCAGCCTCTGTAAGTCTTACCTGGACGACAAACCCTGACCAGCCAAACCAGGAGAAAACAAATTGCTTTCATTTCCAGTCTCTCGCCACAGCAAAAGCTCTTCTCACTCATCCAGCAGATTGTCAGACCACATACGCAAGAGAGTCTCTCTTTCTTTCTTTCTTTCTCTCACTCTCTCCCCTCCCTCTCTCCTCCTCTCCTTCTCTCTCTCTCTCTCTCTCACCCCCTCCCAACCCCTCTCTCTCTCTTTGTCCAAAAAAAAACTTCTCCTTGTGGCAGTTTCAGGCAGAAACCTCTTCCTCCTCCTCTGTGTGTGTGTGTCTCTCTCTCTGTCACATGTGTGTGTATATATATATATAAATATATATCTACTCTCTCTCTCTCACTCACTCACTCACTCTCTCCCTATCCCCCCACACATGCACACACTCTGTAAGTCGATGAAGAGAGTAAGTAAACTGGATGTGTGTGTTTCTCTCTCTCTGTTTCCACCCCCAACACTAAGTACACACACGAGTAAGCAGTCAATCAGTGCAGAGAGAGATTGGACCTGTGGTTAAGGAGATTGCCTGTTTGTGTGTGTGTGTCTCAGTCTCTCTCTCTCTGTGTCTATGCCCCTCTATTCAGTACCACCAACAGCTCCAGCCTCCGTCACCTTCCCAACCACGTGTAGCATGACGTTTACCAACCAGCCTGTGAAACTAACCTGCCTTGGGACCACTTGGGTACCGCCTTCAAAGTTGCAGTGTTGGGCGCTTTTTGTCTCTCTCTCTCTCGCTCTTTCCTTCCTTCCTTCCTTCCCTCCCTTCCCCTCCCTTTCCCTGCCCTCCCCACCCCCCCCCCCCCCCACCCCCATCTCCACTGGTGAGGCAGGGAATCCTCCCTACTTTGAGGGACATCAGATAAAGAAGACCCAACTAAGGGTCCCATCTCACTTCGCCATCCGCGATCCTCGTTTGCCAACTGAAATCCATCCCATTCCTTCTTGACACAACACGGAGTTGTCGTCTGCCTCCAGCGGTGTCCCCAGAGAGCCTGGCTGCCGCGTTTCGCCCACGAAATGTACAGTCAGTTGGCTTTACAGTGTATCCCGTGAAGCGGTTTAGAGACCTCTCAACGACGCGATAAGGCGTGCTAGGCAAGCAGGAGTGTGGAGTAAGGAAGTTTTGCCTAAGGTTTCGGGAATCGAAGCCCGAAGCATTAAGTTGCTGTTGAAGGTTGGGAGCAGTTATCAGACAAGGCACCTGACATTGTGGAGTCCTGTAGCTCGATGGTTAGAGCACTCGCCTTCCAGGCGAGAGACCTGTGTTCGATTCTCAGCAGAGCAAAACCTGGGGCAAGTTTCCTTACTCCAAATCCCTGAAAAAAACAATAATAAATTGCCCGTTTCCAACTACGACTGTTAGTGGGGACCGCTGCTATGCGCAATTGGCTGCCGCGTTTCTCCCACAAACGTGCGGTCAATTTGCTTCACAGTATATTCTGTGAAGCGCTTTGAGACTTCCAGAAGACCTGAAAAGTGCTATACATATCAAAATGCAAGGATTATTATTATCGAGACCTATTTGCTGTATGTGTATTTATTTTGTGGAGTGCCTCTGTGTAAATACTAAAGACTGACCCTGCACAGGGTTTAATTTTTAGAAGCAGCAAATCTGATCGTGTGTCTATATGTGTTAATAATATATATATATATTGCTAAAACTGCACCGTTATCGTCTCAGGAATCGAGAATTTTTTTGTGTGGAGTGTGGGAATAAAATTGGTTGAAGTTAACAGAAAGGAAAATTCCAGTCTTTAGTTGGCCTTGTCAGTGTCAGTGAGAAAAGGTGTCTTGAGGATTTGCAATTTCAAAGCAACTTTATTCTCCAGCAGAAATAAAACCCAGGGCAAGAGATTATAATATTATGTAATAGTACTGTATGCCACACATCAGTCCTGTGGAGTCCTATAGCTGAGCGGTTAGAGCACTCGCCTTACAAGCCTGGGTTCGATTCCAGGCAGGGCAGGGCGAAACCTTGGGCAAGTTTCCTTACTCCACACGCCTGATAATAATCCCTCTGAAAATAGACAATGATGAATTGGTCATTTCAAGCCATGACTGTTTGTGGAATTGGCTGTGGAATTGGCTGCACGTTTCGCTCACATATATAGACAATCCACTTTGCAATGTAATTCTGTGACGCGTTTTGAGACATTTAGAAGACGTGAAAAGCGCTATAAGAACAACAATAATCATCCTTGCATTTGACATAGCGCTTTTCACGTCTTCTAGACGTCTCAAAGCGCTTCACAGGATATACTGTAAAGTGAATTGACTGTCTACTTGTGGGCGAAACGCGGCAGCCAATTGCGCACGGCAGCGTCCCCACAAACAGTTGCGGATTAAAATGGCCAATTTTTTTTTAGGGGATTATTAATAAGTGTGTCGAGTAAGGAAACTTGCCCAAGGTTTTGTCCTGCCTGGACACAAGGATTATTATTCTTATTATCACGAGAAAAAAAACACAGCTGAACCATTTTTCTGCCCCTCGTGGTATAATTTCCGTCTGCCTGTTCTTGCGTGGCACACTCCAATCATTTTGGTTTTATAAAAGAAAGGTTAAATACACATACAAACAGACATTTATATATCCCCACTTGAGTTACAGAATCATTGTGAATACAAATCAAGTTGAGCAATCAATACTGAGGCCCCGTTTTCCCTGCAGTCTGCCTCACCAAAATAAATAACCATGCCTTAAGTACAGCCCCTTTCACGCTGCGAGGACATCGCAAAGCACTTCAACAGGATTTTACTGTGAAGTGAAGTGACTGTGTTTTGCAGCAGCCAATTTGCTCATAGCGACGTCCTACTAACAACCTTGAAGTAAATGACTGATTTTATTTGTTGGGGGGGTGGGCGGTGGGTGGCAGGGGAGAGTGGTGGGGGGGGAAAGTGGTGGGGAGAGGAGGGGGGGAAGGGGGGAAACGTATGGACGGAATTATTGCCCAGGAACACTGGGTGATGAAAGGCATTGTGTAGCCGCAGATTTTATGGTCGTCCATGAACGTGTGTTGCTTTAATTTTCAACCGAACGGTAGCTATTTGTTTTTAAAGCGAGCACAAGCCTTACTTAGAACAAACGTATTTCAGCTTTTCACTGGTCTCCTTTAGTGGGGTTTGCTTTGAAGTAGCGCTATGAGCTCCAGGAAACACTTGGAACTGCTGTTGCAAAGCGTTTGAAAATTCATGACGTGTCGGAGCCATTCATATCACAAGGATATTATTTGTATCATAAAAATGTCACAGCATTGCAAACAAATGAGTATGTTACATTGTTGGATCGCAGAATAGCAATGATTAAACCATCTAACTCCCCTACGCTAGGGAGAAAGGAATAACACAGAATGGGAGAGGGGGGACAGGGTGGGGGAACAGAGGAGAATAGGAGAGAGGAATAAAGAGGAAATGGGAAAGGGGAGAATAAGAATAAGAATAACAATAATCCTTGCGTTTGACATACAGCTTTATCAAGTCTTTGAGATATCCCAACACGCTTAACGGAATATACCGCAAAGTGAATTGCCTGTATATTTTGTGGGCGAAACACGCAGCCAAGGCGGGTAGGAGAGGGAACAGGAGAGGGGAATAGATCGAAATGAGAGAGGGGAATCCCGCACCCGCCTCCGTAACCACATAACCCCCACCCTCGCCCGTCTCCACTGGCTCCCCATCCTCCAGAGGATCGAATTCAAGATCCTCGTCCTCACCTACAAGGCCTTACACGGCCTTGCCCCATCCTACCTAACCGATCTACTCTCCCCCTACACACCCACCCGGACCCTCCGTTCAACAGGACTTGGCCTGCTCCAAGCCCCCCGCCCGAACCGCCCCACCATCGGAGGCCGGGCCTTCAGTTTCTCTGCTCCCACCCTATGGAATGCCATCCCTCAATCCCTCCGTTTCGCCTCTTCCCTTTCCTCTTTCAAGGCCGATCTGAAGACTTTCCTCTTCGATCGTGCCTTTTGTTCCACCCCGAACTCTTTTACCTCCCCTTCGTGTTTCACCCCTTCCCAAACACTCCCCTCCCAGCTCGGGTCACACGCCTCTTGTTTAGCGCCTTGGGACGTCCTCCCGACGTGAAAGGCGCTCTATAAATGTAAATTGTTGTTGTTGTTGTTGTCTTCTCCGTGTCTCAAAGCGAAGGAGAGTGGGAGAGGGGGAAGAGTTGGTGGGGGGAGCCGATGGCGCGGTCGAAGAGGAAGGTCCTGAGACCGGCCTTGAAGGAGGAAAGTGAGGAAGCGAGGCGGGGGGGCTGCGGGATGGAGTTCCACAGTGTGGCAGCAGAGAGGCTGAAAGCCCGGCCGCCGAAGGTTGGGCGGTTAGGGCGGTGGACGCGGAGCAGGCCTGAGTCTGCTAAACGGAGGGTGCGGGGAGGCTGATAGGGAGACAGTAGGTCAGAGAGATAGGCGGGGGCAAGGCCGTGAATGGCCTTGAAAGTGAGGATTTCACCCTGGAAATAGGCGGGCGGGGCGGGGGGGAAATAGACGGGAATGGGAGAAGGGAGAAGGTGGGGGTGAATTAGGAGACTTGTGTAGAGCATTAAACTCCGGCAGCAACAGTCTGTGTAATTCTATGCAATTCTAAGCTTCTTTCATCCTACGAAAGTGCTGGTCCGTCAACCTCAAATGTAAATGATTGGCAGCATCAGCTGTACGCTGTGAGCAGGTTCATTTTCTTCCCCGAAATCTTGAAATGTTTGTGCAGTTCATTAAATTGCAGGGGGTGATGCCAAACGTTAGACAGATTAAGAACTGAAGTGATTCCAACGTTTATGAAAGGGCAGAGATGTGTGCCTGGGAATTAGAAGGCTGTTAGCTTGACATTAGCAGTAGAGTCGTATAATTGGGTGCATTATTTAGGAAAGCAAGTTGGAATGAGCTGGTAGGATTAAATGTAATGCGTCTCAGATGCGCGGCTATATGAAAGCGTGCTCCCGCCTAAATATTTACTGGGATTTTTGCGAGAGATAATTGAATTTCGGGACGACGATGTGCGCTTGACTTGATTTTTTCATTAAAAGCAATCGCTCAAAGGCCCCGTTCAAATAAAGAGACAGAAATTATTGTCAATAATAATTAAGATTAATTAAGGATAATTAATAAAAATGAGTAACACGTAATAATAACTAATAAATGGCAACAATGAATAGCACTGAATAATAATGAATAATGCGCCTTGCATTTCATATAGTACCTCTCACGTCCAGAGAATGTCTCAGGACGCTTCACATGGCTTTATTGCGAAGTGCCCTGACTGAGTATTTTGTACGCTAACGAAGCGGTTAATTTGTGGTCGGCAACATACCCTTTAACGGCCACAAAGTGGACGACCAATTTTATCCAGGAAGGGATTGTTGGCGGCCAGAACCGGGAGAGAAGTACCCTTTCTCCATTTCCATGTTTCCAATTCTACGCAGAAGTGGTTTCAAATTTAACACAAATAGGCTTGAGGATGGGAAGTGGTGCATTAGTTTTAAATTGGCTGTAACGATCTGCCCTGGGATTCCTCCTACCATAATATGCACATATTTTTAATAACCGCAGCGGGGATATCCAATTAATCCTTGCACTCAGTATAACGCCTTAACACGGTCTTTGATACGTCTCAAAGAGCTTCACAGAATACGCTGTAAAGTTCAGTGACTGTGTTTTGTGGCAACAACAACAAAAATTACATTTATAGAGCGCCTTTCAGGTCGGGAGGACGTCTCAAAGCAGCCGATTGATTGCGCACAGCGGTGTCCCCACAAACAAGTCGTGGATTGGGTGACCAAATCAGTGTTTACAAGCCAGAAACCTGTGTTCAATTTTAGGCAGGGCCAAATCATGGGCAAGTTGCTTTACTCCACACGTCCAATAGTAATCCCTCGAGAAAAACAACAATAAGTTGGTCATTTCAATCCACGACTGTTTTGTGGGACCCTGCTGTGCGCAACTGGCTGGCTGCCGCATTTCGTGCACGTGTATCCACTCCAGTCAATTGACTTTACAGTATATTCTACAAAGTGCTTTGAGACATCTAGAAGACATGATAAGGTGGTATATCAAATGCATGGATTATTATTATGATTATTACGAAACAAGACGCTGATGATGGGGAGAGGGGGAGGTCGCGATCCAAAGGGGTTTTATTAAATTTTGGGGAGGCAAATTTGATTAAATGTTGATACACATGAAGCTGGCTCAAGTGATTAAGAATAATACATACGATCACTCGCCACGGAGAGGGCCTAAACAGGAGCAACTGATGGGCAGGAGGAGGAGAACTCGAACGCGACGTGTGACTAATCATTAAAGCATCTCATTTTCAGTGTGAGGTGGCGGGAAAAAAAATTAAGCTCACAGTCTATAACCAACCGGTTGTGGGGTGAACAATGATGTTCGATAGAGAATGAATCAGAGTGTACTTAAAGCATTGCATCCCATTCTGGTTTCCCTGCAGAAAGGGAAGGTGACAATGGGACTGGAATACCTCGCAAGGCTGCAGACGAGATATGAACCTTGGTGAGCGAGGATCTTAAGGGATGTGGATGGGGGTGGAGAAATAATAATCCTTGCGCTTGATATCACGCCACATCTCACCCTTATAAATGCGAGCGGCTGTTGTTTGTTTAGTTGATCCTCGACACTGTTCAAACCACTTCCCCCGGATTTTACTGTAAAATGCCGTGCCTTCAGCCACTACGCTCCGAGACTTTGGAACTCCCTTCCTCAATTCCCTTTGCCTCGCTCCGCCTTCCCTATTTTCCGGTCACGGCTAAAGTCCTTTCTTTTCGACCGCGCTTTTGGTCACCTTTTTCCAACTCCACCTTGGCTCGGCCCCTGGATCCGTTATTGTGAAGCGCTCTGAAACGCCGTCCGGCATGTGTAAATCCAAGTTGTTGTTGTTGTTGTTATTGTGTATTTGTACGATGCGTCAGTGCAGTGCTGGTGGGAGGCTTCCTAACAGTAATAACAGCAATAACAATAAGAATAATGACAGTGAGAAGTTAATGTTCAGATGAGACGTGAAACCGAGGTTCCCGTCAACCTGTTCAGGTGGATGTTAAAGATCACGTGGCTCCAATCGAAAGTGAAGTGAGTTTTCACCTGGTGTCCTGGTCGACAATAGCCTCAAGTGAAAAATGGCTGTGAATTTCGTGGCTGTTGGTGGGCCATTGCTGTGTCCAAATTGACTGCCACCTACAAAATACACACTTTAACGTATATCCCGTGAAGCACTTTGAGACGTCCTCCCGACTTGAGAAGCCCCCCAACTCAAATGTAAGAATTACGATTGTGATTATTATTATCATTGCATCTTCTTCTTCCACTGCTATCCAAGAACACTACAGTATTAACACATGCAATATGCATCACTGTTGCTCTCTCTAGATACCTAAGGAAAGTGGGTTGGAAACACGCTTGTCAGATTCTAATAGAAAGGAGGTATTTCACACGAGCTTTGGCTCAGCTCCACATATATCATTCTGCCAAAATAAAGTCCATCTCAATCCTGGAAGCACATCCTCCCGCAATCTATTTCCACCGGGGGGGAAAACAAAACGCTCAGCTCTTAAAGTGTCGAAATCATTCCCGCTGTTCTTCACTGGACTCTCTCTTCAATGCTTCAATGTCGCTTTGAAGGAGCACAAAACTCTACATAACATTGCAAACACTGCCTCACCTGGGATGCAAACCAGATAAGAAGTCCCTTTGACTTACAACAATAATAATTATAATAATAAGCCTTGCATTTGCTACTTTCATTATAGCCGGATGCCCTCAAGGTGCAGCCCACTATTTGATTAGCTAAGCTGCTGATGGCTTCACATTGATTGGGAACATTCATGGAATAATCAATAAAGCACATCAAAATCCCTCCACTTCACTTTGTGGAGTCCTGCAGTCCTGTGTATTGGTTAAAGCACTTGCCTCACAAGCAAGGGGACCTGGGTTCGATTCCCGGCATGGCGAAATGTTAGGCAAGTTTGATTACTGCAAAACGCTTTGATTTACCTCGCAAGACGCAGGAACCCAGTTGTTACTTGATTGACGGATTGCTTTTTCAGGGGTTCTAATCTTACCGCCTAATAAACCTAAACCTAGATGAGCGGAATTTGAGCTCCTCTTCTTCCCTGTCTCGTACTCTATCTTAAAAAGCAGAAACTGTCTTTGCAAAAAACCCTATTATTTTTGCGCAGGTATTAGGAATTATTCTTAACAGTGGCGTTTGACCATTGCTCTCCGAGGAAAGAGAAAGAAAGAGAGAGAGAGAGAGAGAGAGAGAGAATGACTCCTGCTGGGAAACGGTAATGTGTATATTCTATACAGTGAATGGCAGAAAATTGGCAATGGCTTTTGGCTTTCAGATTGCTTAACAAGTAGTGGTAGAGTTTTCTTTTAAAGAAGAACCAACGATTCAGTGGATACAAGTGGACTGTGAATTCATCTGTAGAATTCATTCAATACTCCGCCTTGTCACGTGGATATTAGTTATTAAATAGCTTGGTTCTTGGTCAGCGAACTGACGAAGAGCTAAGTGGAATGCTGCTCACTTTCAAGCTGTAGAATTTTATATAGTTCAGTATATTTAAAGGTAAAGTGGGTCACAGCAAAAGAAGGTCTAAAATAATAAGCATAACTGTTTGTGGGACACTGCTGTGCGCAATTGGCTGCCGCATTTCGCCCACGAATATTCTGCGAAGCACTTTGAGACGTGTCTCAACAACGTAATGAGGCACGAAATCGAGTAGTAATAGTGCAAGTATTATTGCTAGTATTATTTTGCATTTCTCATCGAGGAATCCCGTTAGAAATCTCGCGTCTCGACTCCAACGTACGGATTAACTAAGAGCGCGGTTAGCAACAGGGGTTGAGCGGACGGAGTTACCAGGGCAGGTAGGTGAGCTCAAGGCATCGGTTTTGTTTAAGAAACAGCTGGATGCTGCCGTGCCGGGCGGGGGCAGGTGTGGACAGCGCGCAATGGGCTAAAGTAAGTTCATGAATCAATCTTGCAATCTCGTGAGGCGGACTATCGTCGAGCTCATAATAATAACAATAATAATTATTATACTTGATATCCATTTGATATAACACCCCATCACGTCTTCGAGACATCTCAAAGCGCTTCACGGAATATTCTGTACAGTGAACTGACTGTGTGTTTTGGGGGCTAAATAGGAGATCGCATTATTTTTCGCCGATCTCATCCGTGGCCCGGAGTTGCCTATTCGCAAGCTTTGGGAGGATAGATTGCCTCTTTGCAGAGATTTAAGTGCCACAAACAGATGCCCCGTTTTGCTTAATTGCTGGGTTGACTTTGCATCTTCGGAACAGCAATAAAAAAGTTACATTAAAACAACAACCACCACAACAAATTACATTTGTATAGCGCCTTTCACGTCAGGCGGACACCCCTTTACAGTGTGGCTCTGGTCGAACGGTATCGTCGGTAACGTCTCATACGGAGAAACCTTCCCCCGGAAGGGAGAGGGAGAGAGGCGAAGGGGGTGCAACAACAACAACAACAACTTAGATACAGCGCCTTTCACTAGGATTATTAGTATTTCATGTCAACGCTGAGCAGTCAGGGATCCGATTTCTCCATCCAGATGGTACGAGCAGACTGAATCCAGTCATGAAACGGAGGGAGTAAACCGGGGAATCGGAACCGTATAAGTCACCGCGCCTCTCTGTTGCTGACGACTGACGACATGATGAACACACACACTGTCGCCTTGTGAGGCACTTCCCCGCTTATTTATATTTTTGGGCGCCTTCCTGTTACAATTGCGTTTGAAATACATGCAAACTGCATCAACCTTATTGCATTTGAACACGCATTATTGCCACAATAATGGCCTTTCAAAAGCACCGGGGGCTAAAAATGTCATTGTAAATCGTTAGCGGGAGGGGGTGGGGGGGGAATTGTTTTGCTAGTATTAAGAGAGTGCTCGCAGCTTTTTATTGCTAACATTTGGGGGGGATTTTGGTACCGAATCTGTTTTATCTTTTTTTTCCCACCCCAAGAAGCTTTTTAATTTGTTTCAACAGCCAGTGCATTAGTCATACCGCCTGGGACAGTAATGATGCCGTAAATCACTTTTTAAAAGCTAATTTCTAGTTGTTCCTCAAAACCGTTTGTACATTGGCCTTCGTCTAGCAACACCAGAAAATTAGTTTACACTCCCGACACCATCACCCCCCCCCCCACCACCCCCCCACCCCCCCCCCCCACCACCCCCCCACCCCATTGCACACCCCCACCCCACCACCTCCCCCGTGGAGGCAAACATAAAAAAGGCAAACATGATTCTTTCTGGTTGAGGGCATTAAACCGAGTCCCTCCTCCCTTTCACGTCAGTCGGACGTCTCAAAGTGATTCGCAGTGCTTCACAGGCTATACTATAAAGTGTAGTGACTGTGTAACTCACAGGGAACGCAGCGACCAATTTGCACACAGCAGCGTCCTGCAAAAAACCATGAGGTGAAGGATCAAACACACAGTCGCTGCACTCGATAGTAATATACATCCTGTGAAAGGCTTTCAGGATTGAAGGACACTGCACCAAATGTAAGTATTTTTATTATTATTGTTATTACAGCTTAATTCACTCTGCAGAGGTAATTTCTAACTGGTGCTCAGTGATAGGTCAGCCAGGCCACTAAAGCTGCCACTTTACATGGTAATGGATTTTACTTTGCTTAATGTATTTCGGCTTCCTAAAATACAGTAATAATAATCATCCTTGCATTTGATAAAACGCTTATCACATCACCGTGACATCTCAAAGCACTTCACGGAATACATTGTGAAGCGAACTGACTGTACAGTTTGTAAGTGAAACGCAGCAGCCAATTGCGCACAGCAGTGTCCCGCAAACAGTCTACAGTGGATTGAGTGATCAAAATGTTGTAATTTTTGGTCATTTACATTTCTTTTTAAAAAGGGGAATTATTATCCGAGATCTGCCAATGACTGATAGGTAAACAGAAGCATGCAGAGTGAGGAAACTTGCCCAACTTTCAGTCCCCCTCTCTTACATATTTTAGTTATTGGTATGATTAAATTTACTTTTGGTTAAGGTGTGCTTATGTTTTTTTAATCTAGAATGGTTACTTTTGGCAGAAGGTTGGCATATTGTCCACCAGGAAAGGCCTACGAGTCGACTAATTAACATGCTCAATAATGTTTGGGCGGATGGTGCTATATAATTGCGAGTAGCAGTTGTTGTCGCGGTTGTTATTAATTATTAATAACATTATTATTATTACCATGATTAGTATATTCACCGGTGAGACCAAAGTCCAGCACATAACAAGTGTCACTCTAATTCATTTGGCATCTGGCCTCTGGTAGGAAATTAGGTTTCCCAAGTGCTCATTAATTCTTAGAGTCATGACTCAAGGCCATTGCACTTATAGAACAAACCATTGATTGGAAAATAAATCACGCTCCACATTGGACACCCCAAACAACTCAGTTAGCAAAAAAAAAATGCCTTGCACTGCGGAATGCTATTATGAGTTCTGTAGTCGAATGCCAGTTTTGCGGTTGGAGAGAATAAAGAAAATCCGATAGGTTTCATATTTTGCTCCAAAGGAGACGCCGAAAATGTTAGCAAAATCGTTAATGAGATCAATTTGTCTTAAAGAATAAATCAATATTGGGATAATTGGGATACGAAGCACCACAAGGACGTTTGCTGAAGTCCGTATTTAAATCTACAGCATGGCAGAGCTCCACAAGGTCCCCGATCGCAATATGTGTAATTATTTTGTTTCAGTGCGCTCCAGCATTAACAGACGGCGGCAGGGAAATCAATCGGCTTATCGTAAAAACAGAGACATTGTAAACGAGAGAAAGTGTTTTCGGGGGGCGTTGGGGGATGGGGTGGTGGAAATCATACGAAAGTGACCTTAAAAGAGAGTAGGCTTTCGATTAATAGGGTCGGCTGTGTGACAAGCTCCGCCACTATCAAGCGCTCCAAGGCGCTAAGCTGCACGGAGGCTTCTATGTAAATGAGAGTTGTTGTTGTTGCTCAGTCGTCTCCAATCCAGTGCGACCGTTTGACCCGTCTCCATTTTACACAGTAAATCTGATTATTGAATCTCAACACTGCCTGTGAACACTGTTTCTATTTGGATGGCAATCCCCGAAGGACGACAAAGCTTGCGATTGTCTCCGAGCATCCCAGTCTATTGCATTTCCTGGTTTAACAACTACAATAATCACATTTGCAAAGTGCTACCCTTTGCTGCAAATCCAGGAGCTTTGTTTTTTTTTATCCCAGAGATCGAGAGCTTTGGTTTATCTCTACCAGTTCAGCAGCAGCGCTCCAGCTTTGCTTATTAAAACACAGAAGTTGTAACCGTTATAGACTAACGAAGGACCACATCTCATTTCCCGATAGTTATAGACAACTTAAAGCCCCCGATCCCCCGAACATTCAATACAGACCTGCTACGCGGAACTGTCAGGCACGCGTTCTATCAATCCACGTCATTTTATTTTCCCCAAAACTAATCACTTTCCCTAATCCGTCACTGTATTATTTGCGTTCGACCGGAGACAAGTCATGCAATGGAGGTGATGGGGGAAGAGAGGGAGGGGATTATTTTTGATCTCATTAATGCAGCTTCCCAAGTCCCTCTTTGATCCAGCGAGTGTCAATTTGGTGCTCTTCCACAGTCATTAATTTAATACTGTACTGTTCTCGAGGAGGAACATATTTCAGATAAGGAGACCTCTGGAGGATCAATGGAGGCAGCTTAAAAGGATTAACAGAGACCGATAGTGTGGAAGGAACTTTAGCGCGTAATTAAACAGTGGCTTGACTCGTACTGTACTTTTCTAATCAACCATCGAACATTTTATCTGACGTGAAGGGACCTTAAGGGAACGTCCATAAAATGGCATCAGGTCGATGCCAACTCGCAATTTAAATAGCATCCTTCGCACAGGTTAGTACCACTATAATAATAACGATAATAATAATAATCCATGCATTTAACATAGCGCTTTTCACGTCTTCTAGACGTCTCAAAGTGCTTCACGGAAGTGCAAAGTGAATTAACACGGCATCCAATCGCACACAACAGTGGCCCACAAACGGTAGTGGATTGAAGTGACCAATATTTTAAAAACTATTTTGTTTTAAAGTAAGGAAACTTGCCCAAGGTTTCTCCTGCTGGGAACCAAACTCGAGTCTCTTGCTTGCAAGGCAAAGTGCTTTAACCACTGAGGGCTCCATCATAATAATATTAATAATAATCCTTCATGTGTCCTTCTTGTGTTAACCCAATCTCCCTAAGAAGAACCCTTTCATTTGGTACAACATCTTCCACATCAGCAGGACAAAGCGCTTCACGGGATTTACTGTAAAGAATAGTGACTGTGTATTTTGTGGGCGAACGCGATAAGCCATTTGTGTGCAGCAACCACCCACAAAAGGCGATAGAGCCAACACGGGATTTCAATTTGGGGGATCGTTGGCCAGGACGACAACACAAGAGAGGAGCTCCCCTCTCTTGCTGTGCACCAAAAAACATACAACAATAAAATTGGCCATTTCAATCCACGCCTGTTTGTGGGGGACACTGCTGTGCATAATTGGCTGCCGCGTTTCACCCACAAATATACAGTCAATTCACTTTACAGTATATTCTTGGAAGCGCTTTGAGACGTCGATAATATGTGAAAATGCGCTGTATCAAAATGCAAGGGTTAACACTATTATAATATATTATAATTCAGTGTGAAGCGCTTTGGGACGTCTCGAAGACGTGGTAAGGCGCTCGCTCTATCAAATGCACGGATAGTTATCTTTCTCATTATTAAGACGAGGTGTGATTTGGCCATTGAAACAATGTCAGCCCTTCCTTCCTTCCTTCCTTCCTTCCTTCCTTCCTTCCTTCCTTCCTTCCTTCCTTCCTTCCTTCCTTCCTTCCTTCCTTCCTTCCTTCCTTCCTTCCTTCCTTCCTTCCTTCCTTCCTTCCTTCCTTCCTTCCTTCCTTCCTTCCTTCCTTCCTTCCTTCCTTCCTTCCTTCCTTCCTTCCTTCCTTCCTTCCTTCCTTCCTTCCTTCCTTCCTTCCTTCCTTCCCTCCTTCCTTCCCTCCTTCCCTCCCTCCTTCCCTCCCTCCCTCCCTCCTTCCTTCCTTCCTTCCTGCTATGAATAACAAAGCAGCGATCAGCCTGCAGACTTGCAGAGCGATTCTGATTGCCATGTCGTACCTTTCACAGAGAGAAAGAGAGAGAGAGAGACGCGGACATTCCCACGCTGATGTTTGCCCAAGGCAAACCTGGGTAGTCAGGAGCTCTGAGAGCGGTAGTTAAGAGAGCGGAGACAGCGGGGTGGAATCAGAAAGCCTTCTCGCATAACTCCCGTGCTTCTGACCCGGCCTCATCGAGATATGCAGCTGTGGAATCGCTGCTGTTTGCACTCCTGGTCCAGTAGAGATCCGCCGAAACATGTGATTCACTGATCCCTGTGAAGCCCATTGCAAACACGGGCAGAGGCAGATTAACTCCACAGAGCAGAGCGCAATTCTGCCAGCGATACTACCTGAAGGGTTCAGCGGACCTAAGCACAGAGACCGCAACTTCGACGGCTTTTTAACACTATCACAGGGGGAAAATTGCAAGCAAAAGCCAGCAAGCCAGGTATAAACCCACCAGCGCTATTTAATTTCAAGCACTTGCGTCCAGCGCTTAAACTCAACCAGAGCAACTCCGAGACCTGCTCCACCTTTAGCAGGACCTCATCCTATTACTCCTTGCCTTTGATATAGCGCCTTATCACATCGTCGAGACCGTCTCAAAGCGCTTGACAGAATATACTGTCATAATAAGAAGAAGAATCCTTACATTTGATACCGCTCTCCAAAGACGGAATAAAGTGGAAGTGGGAGTGGAATTAAAAGAATTAAAGACAACTGCTATGTGTTAATACGACTAATAATAATCCTTGCATTTGATGTAGCGCTTTTCACATCTTATCAACATCTCAAAGCGCTTCACAGAATGTGCTGTAAAGTGAATTGACTGTATATTTGTGGGCGAAACGCGGCAGCCAATTGCGCACAGCCGTGTCCCCCCACAAACAGTCGAGGATTGAAATGACCAATTTTTCTTATTGTGGTTTTTTTTTGTTGGAGGGATTTGATTAATATTAACACTGTTATTAAGCATTGTTTCAAAGACGTGGCTCAGGTATCACAAGTTGACTGACCTGAGAAGCCAGCTCCAATGATGTTACTGTGCACTGGATGTCGATCGAGGATGAAATCTTCATCGGGGGATTACCTGTGGGGATCAAACGTGGGAGACGTGAGTGTTTGACGTGCTGGACCTTATCCGAAACGCTTGATGCTCGGGTTGGGGTGGGGGGAGTTTTAAATAATAATGAACAATTAATAACCCATTCATTTGATATGCCATGTTTCACGTCTTCTAGACGTTTCAAAGCACTTCACAGAATACACTGTAAAATGAATGTATATGCGGGCGAAACACGGCAGTCAATTGCGCACAGCAGTGTCCCACAAAAAGTCGTGGATTAAAACGACCCAATTTTTTGGGAGCGATTTTTATTAGGCATGGAAACTTGCCCAAGGTTTCACACAGCCTGGAATCGAACCCAGGTCTCTCGCTTGGTAGGTGAGTGCTGTAACCACCGAGCTGCAGGACTCCACAAAGTGATTGACTGCGTATTTTGTGGCTGAAACGCGGGAGCCGACTGCAATACAAATGCAAGTTATTGTTTCGCGGGCCCTATTCTGTTAGTTTCTCCTCATTTTAAAGTCTATCGCTTTTCCTACCAAGGGACTCAGGAATAATAATGGGAAGTGAGCGCAGACCTTTAAGAATACAATCAATAGCCCAGGCTTAAAGCAACGCTTAAATGGCTTGAACAATTTGCTCAATCTTCCTGCTCCAGCGCTCGCTCGGAGGTCAAGTCACTGAGCCAGTAAAGTCAATGGTTTCATAAACCTGGCCTGGATCAGTCGGTCGTGCTCTTGTTTCTGCGACCATAGATTGGGGGGTTCAATCCCCTACGTCAGGACTTTGAACTCACACGGTCATGGCTAAGTGCAGTGAAGCCCTTGGGGCTGGTGGGGGGACATTGCTTCATTGCCAGACACGCTGTCCTTTTTGGGGGGTTGGTGGAGAGGGGGGGGGGTCGGGAATGGGGGCAGTGGGGGAAATGTCAAACATTGTCCCTATGAATTATTGGTCACGAAGGGATAGGGACGGTGAAGGTAGAGAGAGAGGGCAGGCAACTGACTCTTTTAAATCGGCTTATTAAATCCAACTGTGAGAGTACAATTGGAATAATGCAAGTTGAATTAGCTGTAATGAGTCACAGTATGCTGCCTGGCATTAATCAGGCAGCGACTCTGTCTCTCATCCACTCGCGAGACCTCAGTCTCGAACCGCAAGGCTGTATTGCCATTAAATGTTATCGATACGTCTGCACACGGCATTACCCTGCCTTACAGACTGACACACAGACTTACAGACAGGACTGCCTTACAGACTGACAACTTATTCCGTATGATCCCCAAGAATAATACGAATAATCCTTGCATTTGGCATAGGCCTCCTCACGTCTTCGAGACGTCTCAAAGGGTTTCACAGAACAGAATAGTCCGCAAAGCGAGTTAGCTGCGTATATCGTGGGTGAAAGGCGTCAGCCAATCGAGCACAGCCAAAGCGTTGGGTTTCTCATTGTGGGTTTGAGTGACCAAATTATTGTTTCATTTTACATTAGCGGGTTTGACAGCTTTGAATTAGTGTCACACGCGGAACGCGAAAACCAACGCTGTCAAGTTCAATGCTTATTAATGTACGTCTAGGTGTCTCGAGCCATCTCGCATAAAACAAATAACAATAATAATCTTTCCGCAGCGCCGTTCACGTCAGGAGGACGAACAGACGACACCTCGAACCGCTCGGCAGGATTTGACTGTATTTGCGTGTATTTTCTTCGAGGCGGGGGGCAGAAATCGGGCTGCCTGGGATGAAGCAAACGGAAACGCGAAGGAGAAAAGAGTGAGAGAGAGAGAGAGAGAAAGAGAGAAATGGAGGGAGAGAGAGAGAGAAAGAGTGAGATCGAAAAGCAAAGCAACACAGAACAACGAATTAACTGCGTGGGACTGATATACATACTGCAAGTTATTGTTGGAAGTTGAATCTGAAACCCAGGGTCAGGTTTCGTATGCCTCGAGTTTCTTTATGGCTTGTTGGTAAGTCAGGATCCGTCCCTGAAATTCGATCGCGGTGACTGTCCGTCCATCACTCGAGGGCGCCCAGGGTGTTTAAAAAATTAACTTGTCAGTCAGCCGGCTTGTCAGTCGATGGATTGGAACTCAGGCTGGGGCAAACTCATCACCCACAACCGCCCGGCTTTTTTTTTTGCAAGCTTTTGGTCTTACCACAGCAACCGCGGAGGGGAAGGGAAAAACAACGAGGGGGTGGGGGGCGGGAGGGGGGAAGGGAGGGGGTGGGGGGGAGGGCGCGTTTCGTAAAGGATATACGGCAATTGTGTGTAACGGAAAGTCCGCATTTTTTACTTTCCCCGCCGCACGCACACCTGCACACAAACACACCACGCACACACCTCTCTCTCTCTCTCTCTCTCTCTCACTTATACACACACAAACACGCACAGTACATATATGTTTTAAAGGTACCGCCTTACAATTCAATGGAATATTTATTCAGGACAGCGCTTTTCATGTTGGGGAGGATGCCTCAAAGAGCTTCACACAGCTGGCTGAGCACCCGAGCCGGGGAAATGTTGAAGAAGATGGGTGGAGAGTGAGTTGAGTTGAGTTGAGCTGAGTTGGAGGGAGGGAGGGAGGGAGGGAGGGAGGGAGGGAGGGAGGGAGGGAGGGAGTGGGGGAATAAAAGATGACCGGTCAAAGGAGAGGGAGAATCAAAGAGGAGGGTCTTCGACAGGGTGAGGGGGACCGGACATGAAGTAGGCGAGTGTTGTAGGCAAATTGACTGCTGCGTTGGCCCACAATTTTCAGCAAATCCTTTGTTGAAATCTATTTGCGTCCGATTTGTTTCGAATCAGTCTCACCATTAAATGGAGGAGAACGCAGAGCGGCATTTATCTATTGCTTGGCCGCAACCGGATTCAAGCACTCTCTCACACGCACATCAGCAGGCGCAAACCCAGAGGCCCAAATGCTCACACACACACACGCGTGCTCACACACAGGCGTGCATATACGCACACACGCACGCACGGCAACACAAACACAACCCAGCGTATCGCTTGTGCCACCTGTCCTGTGCCGTGATGTGAAGGATTCAGCAGATTTGCACATGATAAATGAAGCGAGGATGTGAGCGGGCTGCGCTAGTTAGTTAGGAGGAGCAGTGTAGCGACTGCTGTCCAGAAGAGTAATGTGCAGATACCCAGGCACTGTCTGCGGTGCCGAAATCGACTTGAACTTGCACCTTCCTAATCTAATCCCCATTTATATTCCAAAGTGCAGGCTTTAGGCATCATTAGTACTAATAGTAATGGAACTGGTGCCATTCTTGGTGAAGCACCGACATTTGTCTACGGCACGCGTGTGCGCACACAAGCGCGCGCGCGTACGCACGCACGCACGCACACCAGCGGTGTCTGGAAAATGCGATTCACCCTCATCGCAGGATGCGTGACATTTGGGACCTGCGTGGCTGCATACTGATCAACGCTGTCTGGCAGGGACAACAGAGATCACACGCGCGATTGGGCGGGAGTGTCTTTGCCGCGCCGGAGTGAGGAGACTGAGGTCTTGGGATGGCTCGATCGACGCGGCTCGATCTCGCCGGTGAGTCAGAAGTTCGTCCGTTGAATCCCTCCCCACGTCGGGACCTTGAACTCACAGTCCGGGCTAAAACATCGAGGGTGTCGGTGGGGTTGGATGGGGGGGAGAGGTGGGGTTGGATGGGGGGGAGAGGTGGGGCTGGTGTGGGGGAGGAATGACAGTCTCTCAGTTCAATGATGGCTCTGTGAACCGTGTGTTGTCTGTCAAGGAAATAACGACAGTAATATCGCAACTGACACCGGAGCAAAATGAATTATCCGTGAGCTTTCCCAACACGACACACGGAAATGATAATATGTGGTGTCAGCTAACGCAGGAGGGAATTAGATATCCATTTGGGAAATAATTCAATCGAGGGGTGTGAGAGATAAGAGTATGTCAGGATCTTTCGCTCATATGTATTGGAATAGAATCACTTTGAAGGCCAGCCGATGATTTATCCCCCTTCCTACATCATCGCTCCAGGAAGGGTTGATTTACAAGTTAAAATTAGCCTCAAATAATATACACATAGTTTGATTTCTTTTTCTTTTTAAAACCACCGACATGACATTTTACAGTTAGTAATAATCCTTTGATATAGTGCTTTTCACGTCTTCTAGACGTCTCAAAACGCTCACAGAAAAATAGACTGTAAAGTGGATTGGCAGGATATTTGTGGATGAAACGCGGCAGCCATGTAACATATAACATTTAACTTACATAATATATAATAATAATCCTTGCATTTGGTACTGCGCCTTATCATGTCTTCGAGACGTCTCAAAGCCTTTCATGGGGATGCTCTGTAAAGCGAACTCACTATATTTTTGTGAGCGAAACTTGCACACAGTTACAAAGTGTATATGGTGGGGCGGGAGGTGGGGGGGGGGGGGGTGGGGGGGGGGGAGGAAGGGAGGGAAGTATACATCAGTCTGGTAAGAATTCATTCGTTTGACATAAACTCCAAAACGCCGTCGTGTCTTATGTTGCAAATCCAAAATATCGTCAGCCCCAGCTCGGGAGAAAATCAATAGCACTATTTGTCTCTTGTCACCATTCAAAGAGAAATGGAAACGGAGTGACATAAAGCTTTTCTTTCAAAAAAAAATAGAGGAACAGTCACTCGACTCAGATAAAGCACGGATCGCTCTCGGTTAATTGCAGACAGTAATGTAATCCCTGCGTTCTGCTGACTAACACAAAGCACTCAAGATCAACTGACGCTGCCTGTGATGTCATTGGATTACTGTTTGCTAATTCACCGTGAAGCTCTCATTGTTCCCCCATTTTACCCAGAGGAACTCCGTCCTGTTAATGAGCAGCGTTCTCACATGAGCTGCGGACGCGCGCACGCTCACACGCACGCCCGCCCGCACGCACACGTATGATCGCGCATGCACGTGCACACTCGGCTGCATGCACGCACACGCAAGCATGCGCACACGCCTACAGGCAGATGTACACCCACGCACACACTCACAAAACACACATGCACGCGCACACATACATTCACGCAAGACGACACCCACATGCACAACTGCACGTATGTGGCACTCACCCCCCCCCACACACACACACACACACACACACACACACACACACACAGGGGTCACCGCAATAACTTTTAGCTGCGGGTTGGATTTTCATATGGAAGTAAAGTGCTGAATGGGCTGAAATTCTGAATGGAACTGGATCTATATCAAGGAGCTCGTGATGTCCTCCGGACGTGAAAGGCGCTCCATAAACATTGCTATTGTTACGTGAGATTCCTAACAGCGACGATAACAACAGCAGCGTACAGTTATCACAGTGGCATTTGTAGAATTACCTCTCAGAGCAATCTGTGAAGGCAGGGGTCGGACACTGAGAAAGGGCGTACGGGGAGGAGGGCAACTTGACATTGGCTGTAGTGCGAGGGAGGGGGGGGGAGAGAGGGAGGGGTGGGTTTTGCCCAAAGCCAACTGAAAAAGCCAGCGCTTTTAACAAGGTCAAAAAGAAAAATTGGGAAATGAAAACACATTGAAAAGGAACAAACAATGAGAACGAGCGGTGAGAAGACACAGGGCCCGCCTCATAAGCTGCTGTGAGGAGTCACGCGATGTTCGAGCTGTTCCATTTTGCCCGTGTCTTTGGGATCAATAGCAGCCCTATCAAAACCAGACTCATTACTTTTCCAATCAACACTGACAGATTAAATTGCATTTCATCCACTTCTGCTTACTGGAATGTTACAAATAACTCACTTACGAAGGCAGCCGTCGCACGAAGCAGACATTTTTCTAACCACATATTAATACAATTGTTAATTAATTTTGGCATTCCCTTTTATGGTAATCGAAAAAACTTCCAAACGGTTTGCTGCTAAATGAAGATGTCATCCGCAGACTCCCGACTAAATGTAGCCTTTCAGTCTTCCTGCCTCGTTTACTCAAGCACAAAGCTCAAACCACAGAGTTACCCACTCTCTGTAGAGTGTGGAATGGGTGAGGTGGGGAGAGGTAGGGGAAGGGAGGAGGAGTGGGGGGAAGTGGGGGGGTTGGGGGGGAAGAAACTTGCTGAGGAGCGTGATTGGGGAGGTCAGAAGGGGAGGGGGTAAGAGAACCCCAAACATGACGCAAATTAGCGGGACGCATTTGTTTATGTTTCAAACGACAATTCAAACACCGACAGTCAACTCTCTGGCAGCTCAAAACTGCAACAACCATTTGCATTTATGCAATGTTCCTTCCATCAGAATATTACCTTTGGAGCGCTTAAAACTAGCGTCTCTTCCAAAGACATCAGCCAAGATGAGTGTGGGGGTGGTGAGCGCTACTGTAATAATTTAAGTATGATTGGATTTCTCCAGCTCCTTTGGAGATATTGCGATATAGTCGGGGAGCTGGGAATCTCAAGTTATGCCATAAATCATTAAAGCTGATCTCTTCCATCTTGTTTTAATTTAATAAGGGTCCCATGGCACTATTTGAAAAGAGAAGTGAGGGAGTTTCGCTCTTTCTCTCTCGCTCTCTCTTTCTCTCTCTCTCTCCTGGTGTTCTGGCCGGCAATCCCCACTATTATAATCGGTCGCTCAATCCATAGTTGTTTGTGAGACATTGCTGTACGCAGACTGGCTGACGCGTGTGTCGCCCACAAAATACACAGTTCACTGCACTTTACAGTATAGCCTGTGAAACACTTTGAGTCATCTCAGTGACGTGATAAGGTGCTACATCAAATGCGAGGGTTATTATTATAGGCAAAAATTATTGCCTTAAAGCTCCACTTCAGGATCAGAAGTGCTTGCGTTTTCACTGTGGACACTCCAAAGCAGTATCTTCCATCGCACAGTGCTAGAGTTTCCTTCAGACTGCGCTGTACCACAAACGCTTGAAGCTGGAGTCAAGTAGAGCAGTTACTACAGGGTCCTTACCGAGAGTTAAACAACGCACCTGTCTTCATCCTCCCAAGGTGGACGGGGCTACATCGAACCTAAGGATTTATATCTTATATATCATTTATTATTTACCCGTTTCCCCCCTTCAAGCTGCCTTGCCACGTTGGCCATTGTACAAATTTATAGGTAGAACATGTTCTCCTACATAGGAACAGGAAGAGGCCATTCAGCCCCTCGAGCCAGTTCCATCATTCTATTAGATCATGGCTGATCTGCTGTACCTCAACTCCAAATATCTACTTTTCTTTACCCCATGTCCCTTTATACCTTTACCTAACAAAAGCCTACCCACATCATGTCTTGAAAATTTGAATGGATCCACTAGACACAGCCTTTTGGGTGTGTGTGTGGCCGGTGGGGGGGGGGGGGTGGGGGTGGTGGGGACGGACGGATTGAGAGAGTTCCAGATTTCCACTACCCTCTGCAGTGAAATAATGCTTTCTGATTCCGCTCCTAAATGGCATAGCTGCAGCTTTAATTTCTTTTGAATTCGCCCACAAAATGTAGTCAAATGCACTTTCCAATATATCCTGTGAGACATTTCAATGATGTGATACGGCGCTATATCAAATGCAAGTCTTATTATTATTATTACTATTGCAGATATTTCTTGCCTAGACACTTGTTTCTGGGTTTTTTCCCCTCGTCTTATTAAAGAGGAATGGGAGGCGTGGGTGTTCTTTTTGAATGAATTCATGAGCCGACTCTGCATGTACCTCGGGAGCGATACATCACCGAATGAATCCGAGAGGGAAAAGCGTCTGGAGTCGAACGTGCTTTTGGAGCGAATGTCGAAGCCAACCGGGTTCATTATTTATCAAACCTATTATTTATTATTTATTAGCGAATTTGCATGTCTCTCTCTCTCTTCCTCGGTTTCTCCTTTGCTTTCTCTCTCTCTCTCTCTCTCTCTGTTTCTCTTTCGTTTCTCTCTGTGAGTGGCAGCCCACTTGTTCCCTACCTCACAGAAAAACATAACAATTTGGTCACTCAATCCATGTTTGCAGCCCACTGCTGCAAGAATAATAATAATCCTTGCATTTTTACATAGCGCTTTTCACATCTTATCGATGTCTCAAAGCGCTTCACAGAATATACTGTAAAGTGAATTGACTGTATATTTGTGTGCGGAACACGGCAGCCAATTTGCGCACAGCAGCGTCCCCACAAACTGACGTGGATTGAAATGACCAATTTTTATTTTTGTGGTTTTTTTTGGACGGATTATTATTAGGGGTGTGGAGTAAGGAAACTTGTCCAAGGTTTCGCCCTGACCTGCCTGGATTCGAACACAGGTACCACGCTTGTAAGGCTAGAGAGCCACTGAGCTACAGGAGTTCCACGTCTCAAGTGCTGTGAGCAATTGGCTGCTACGTTTCTCCCATAAAATATACAGTCAATTCATTTTATTGTATGTTCTGTGAAGCGCTTTCGAAGACGTGATAAGGCGCTAGCTCGGTTGCCGGGCTTATTATTTTATTATATAAAAAGGAACGGAATAAAACAGGCTATCCAAAGCAAAGGGCAGAGAAGCATTCAATCTAACCTTACGAAGAGCAACCTTTGCAATAAACCGCCAGGCAATAAAGAAATATTGAGCTGAAATGTTGGCGTAAATCGACAGATTATTAAAGACATTGGCAATTTGTTTCAAGAGATCGGCAGTTTCCATCAATAAGGTTGCAGGCGATAGGAAAACACAGGAAGTGGTTTGGAAAAATGGTGTGTTAAGAAAAATAATATGTGTGCGCGCATATATATATATATATATATATATAGATATCTATATATTGCTCAATGTAGAAACAGCATCAAAGGGGAATGCTGCAAGTCTGGATATCTGCCAATCCTCTCATCCAGCTCGCTGTCCAAGGTCATCCACTCTTGTCTTGTGCGAGTTCTGCCTCGGGCTTAATCAAGTGTTCCCACATCCAGGCACGCAGGGAATTTTGGTGTTGGGAGCTGTTCTCATTACCTCCGCGGCTTGTGCGTGTTGGCTCATCAATCCGCTGGCGCCGGGTGTCTCTCGGGCCCGTCAGCCCGCCGCGGCCGCGCTCAGGGCTTGCTGCGCGCACCACTGGTCTCTTTGACGTCTTCAACAGAGGCTCGGGGAGCTCCCCCGAGCGCCGAGGTCAGAACCAATCATTGGTAGATTGCTGGCCGGCCACACAGTGCACTGGGATCATCCCCAAACCACTGTCCCTTACAACGTCAACGTCGCAGTCGCAACTATAAATAAGGACGGTCGTCACTAGGGTCAAGATCCAATTCCCCGACATGAAGCTTGAATTCACGGCCCCGCAAAAATGAATCAACTGTACATTTTGCGGATAAAACGCGGCCGTCCCCTTCCTCCTTTGTTGTTATTTTTTGGTTACGGAAGGAATTATTACCCCCTGAAAAGTGATCCGCCAATTGACTACCGATTGGGTTCTGCCAACTCTGGGTCCTGCGAGACTTGCCGAAGGTTTTCGTCCTGCCTGGGAATCGAAACCCGGGTCCTCTCTCCTGCCAGGAGAGCACTCTAACCGATACATGACAGAGTTGAATTGCATTGTAATGCAAGGCGGGCGCCCCTGTAGCAATGGGATTCTGCGGTTGTCAGCCAGCTGTCAGTGACTCCAGTAGTTTATTTGTCCTCTATGCATTGACGGTATGAAGAGAATAAAATCCAATATAAGTGGGAAAAGATATTAAGGGACGGGCGGGGGTTGGGTGGAGGGGGGGGGGAGGGATGTGGTGAGTGTCACAAATTTGTGGATCCATGCTGCACTTCTCCCCCACCCCCTCCACCACCCATAGACCTTAAAGATCGGCTGTTTATCCAGAAAGCTGGATAAAACACCTTCGATGAATTGCTTTCCTCTCGAGAGCGTAACCTTTCAGAGAATTAAATCGAGAAGGGGGGCGGGGGGGGGGGGGGGGGGGGAAAGAAAAGAAACAAATTGCTGCTCTCGCAACGTGTGTTGGTCTCTGTGAGTGACCGTGGTCGGAGACTGTTTGATATTAGACGTTGCGACGTAGCAACATTTGGGGGGCGGTTTAGCACAAGCTGGGGAAACGCGACGCGTCAGCTCGCTGTGTTTGCACCGCGCCTTGCGGAGAACCCGGTCAGCCGACGGGGGAAATGACAAGCAGAACCACGCCGTCAGAGCCGCTGGCACTTCCGTCTTCCGGGGAGCTGACGGAGGCTGGAGAGATGAACGACGACACGGGCAAAAAGACTGCACTCAAGCCGCTTTTCGCCCACGAAATTCACAATCGATTCGCTTTACGGTACAGTGCATTCTGCGAACCACTTTGAGATGTCTCAATGGCATGATGAGGCGCTGTATCAAATGCAAGGATTATTGCTATTATTACGAGATTGCTCTGTTGAGTGCTGAACTGCATTTGCAGCGATTCAACGGACCCATTCCCTTCCCTCACACCGTCTCTAAAACACACTCTGTTTCAGTGAGTCACTGTCCAACACGTAACCATAACAATCCTTTCAATTTGACACAATTTCACATCCCGATAACGTCTCAAATGCGCTTCACCGGATTTATTGTAATGGGAAGTGGATTGGGGTGTGGGGGGGTGGGTTTGAGGAGACAGAACTGTGGCTCCCTCTCCTAAGGTTTCTCATCAAACAAAAATTTGAGTTCATCATAGATGTATTGGCTGTCGCGTTTCGCCCACAATATATACAGTCAGTTCACTTTATGATACGTTCTGAAAAGCGCTTGGAGATGTCTCAAAGACGTGATTATGCCTTTTTCCAGTGGGGGATGGGGGGTGGGGGGGTAATAATCCCTTTAAATAAATAGATGATAATAATGTGGTCATTATTATAATTTATTTATTTAACAGGCACGACTGTTTGTGGGAAACTGCTGTGCGCAATTGGCTGCCCCGTTTCGCCCACACAATATACAGTCATTTCGCTTTACGGTATATTTTGTGAAGTGCTTCGATAATGCACTATAGTAAATTCAAGAATATTATTGCAGTATTATGATTTTTATTATCTCAGCAGCAGAACGTAAGGAGACTCACTGAGCCCACGGTGATGTATTGTAGGAGGTGTACTGAGCCCACGGTGATGTATTGCAGTACTGAGCCCACGGCTTGCTCTGTAGGATCGCGTGCAGCTCTCCAGCATCTACATTCGCATCCTACTGATGCCACAAACTCCAACTCTCCCTCCTCATTCTCCAACTCTTTTTGGCTGTTGAGTGCCAACTATACCTGTTTCAGAAACGCTGACCGCACGTGCAATATTTATGTGTTTTCCCTTCCAGAAACGTAACATTTACAGGTTATGGAGGGAGTGCGTGGGCCAGATACACTGGAGGTGGAGGGGGGCGTGTGGGGAGATACAATTATCCTCCGCGCCGGATACGGCCCGCGGGCCGCCCGCTGGACTATCCTGATCTAACTGATATAAGTAGAACGAGCACTTTGGATACCCAATGCCTCTGAAAAGGTAGAACTGTCACTTGGTGTATTTTTTAAGCCCTCCTCCCGGCCAATCCAACCACCCCCCAAAAAAATCTATTGAGGACACTCAACTTGCATTTGTTCACTTGGAACGCCAAAGCCCAGTCAGAAACATGTGGTGAAGTCATCATCTCGTCTACAGAATGAATAGATTCATTGGGAAATGATGAATGGTACCAGGTTTCTATTCAGCCTTCAGTGTCCTACGGTCTATGTTGCCTGATCTTTTGGTTTTAAAGAGGGGAGGGAGGGAGGGAAGCAACGAGGGAAGCAAGGAGGAAGGGGCAAAAGGGGAAAAGTGACATTTCAATCAGAACCTATCTTCACTTGCGATATCCTCCCTTTCAACAAACCCAATTCTTCTGCCATCGAGTGAACGGCAGTATAAGCTGACCTGAAGTGTTAACGCACACTTGCTGAGCGCAGAAGGCATTAGATTCCAACAGGGGGCTTATACGGGTTAAAAACAGAAAGCTAATGGTTATACAATTATTTTCAGAGCTTGCTTTACAGCAAGATCCAGGCTCCCCCAGCTCAAACATTCTCCCCCCTGAATAGGAAGCTGAGCTCCGTTATTCATCTACCCTCACTGAATTCTCACATACCCAGGGGAATAACTTATTAGCCCCCTCTGCACCAATTATTGTGCGAGCTAGTTTTTATGTATGGTCTAATGCCCGAACTCTTTTCAAATTAGCAGATAGCAAACCAGGCAGAGCTGTAACGAGGGGAGACACCAACATTACTTACAGCAAGCAGCAGAGGAAGGCTTGAGGACTGTGTGACATTCACTTTCATTTCTGATCAATTATACTTCGGAGAAGGCTTGAGGACATTTATTTTGCATGAAAGGCGCTGTGTAAATGCAAGCTCTTATTTATTACCCGTGACTCGAATAAAATCAACATTACTTCTGACCACGGTGCATGAAAGGGATTTTCAGAGTGCCAGCAAGATGCAAAAGTGGGACTGAGTCTGGAATAAGAATAATAATCATGGCATTTGATACAGCGCTTTTCACATCTTATCGACGTCTCACAGCGCTTCACAGAATATACCAATTGCGCACAGCAGTGTCCCACAAGTTGTGGATTGAAATGACCAATTTTATTCATATTTTTTGGAGAGATTATTATTAGGCTCGCGTATGTGTGGAGTAAGGAAACTTGCCCAAGGTTTCGCCCCGACCTGCCTGGATTCGAACACAGATCTCGCGCTTGTAAGCCAAGTTGCTCTAACCACTGAGCTACAGGAGCCTAGTTTGGATAAAAACGACCGGCTACTCGCATTTACAGGAGGCTTCAGCCGGGTTGGAGTGCTTCAAATCGCGGCTACGTTGAAGCATGCCTGTGGCTGCCAAGCGCTCTGAGACGCTATCGTGCGTGTGGGGAGGGGGGGGGCGCCGTATGAAAGCAAGTTGCCGTGGTTGTTGGTGGTGTCTTGTCTTGTTCAGCTCCCACGGCGGCACTTTCCAGCGAGGCACACTGACACCTCCCCCTGACGCGAAAGGCGCTACATCAAATGTAAGGAGTATTATTATCATCGCCGAGACTTCTTTTATAGCCGTGCCTGCCAGTTAAGCGGACTCCCATTTCAGTTCTTTTTTACGGCTTCTGCTCCATTGACTCCAAAGGACTGCGCGGCGTCTGTCTACTTTCAAATGCACTGAAGTTTCTCTGTACGCTTGCCAATCGCCACCCACGTTAGCGCTCTCAGTTTCTTCAGTGTTATTTGCCGAGGTCATTTCCAAGTAATCGGACCAGCCCTGTGTGAGCGGCTATGCAGAAGACCACAAAAACAGCAGCTGACCAGACTCGCAATCATGTCAGGCACTCCGCCATTAAACGCGACATTGCTGCTATTCATTGAAGTAGTGCTGCTCTCAAGTTTCCAATGCCCAGCATGAATAATCCTCGCATTTCTTTTCGATAAAGGGCCGTATCACGTCTTCGCGAGGGCTCAAAGCGCTTCGCGGAATGTACTGTGAAGTGAATTGACTGCATATTTTGCGGATGAAATGTAGCTGAAGCGCGGTCCTTTTGCGCACGGAGGTGTCCCACAAACAGTCGAGGATCGAATGACCACATTTAAAATACGCTACAGATACGGTATACATATTTGTCTGTGAAGGGGAATCATATGTGGCAGGGAGAAGCCACATTTCCAAATCAATTTCTGCTTTTCCGATGGAAGCCCCAGATAGATAGGTCACAATAAAATCTTAAATCATATCGACTGATCCTGATCTTTGAGGTTTCTAGGAAAGGGTGAAACGTGACGCCTGGATCTGTTGTGAACTGAATGCAAATAAGTGCACATGCCTCCCCCCATCCCCCCACCCTCACCAACACTCCCAATCCCTGTTCCCTCAAGATGGAGTTCCTTGCAGCGTCAAGAATCCCCAAATTCAACCCAGTTTCAGTCTGTGGAACCGTCTCGGCTTAAAGATTGAGACTGCTACGATTATGAAAAATACTTCAATCCGCTCACAATTTGGAAGGTGGTTCTTTAAGAAGCCGCAGAGAGAAACAGCTTCGAAATGAAGACTCGGTGGAATTACCGGCCTATATGTATATAGATATATATCTTGTGGGGCACATCTGGGACACCTGAGGTACTGGTGGATGTAATAGACTGGCCGAATCCTCCGGCAAAAATCACAATCTGCTCCGAAGGTCTATTTCACGGCAGTTCTGTCTGAGGGATTTTAATCTGCTCACCGCTCCATGGTTGCCTGGTGAGGTTAACAGCGTTGGGAAACAAACAAACAAACAAACAGCGACAACAACTTGTATTTGTACTGCGCCCATCTTGTAGGGCAGTGTCCCAGTGAGCTTTACCTGAGCGTTTATCTGCTGAGGGCCATTCTGAACCTGACTGGCCTGCCGAGTTTACAGACTTTCTCCCCGTGAGTTTATTATCATAATGATATAGCGTCTCTTATCACCCGGGCGAGACGTCTCAAATAACAACAACAACAAAATTATATTTCCAGAGCGTCTTTCGCGTCGGAAGGACTTCGGAGAACTTCACAGGATACATTGCAACGTCGATTGGCCGTGTATTTTACGGGACAAACACGACAGCAAGTTTGCGCACAGCAAGGGCCCAAAATTAGCAAGGACACCGGGAGAGAGAAACTCCCTTTCTCTTTTTGGCATCCCAGCGCCTTGGGACGTCCTCCCGACGTGAAAGGCACTCTATCAATGTTGTTTTGTTGTTGTTGTTGTTGTTGTTGTAGTGCCCACCTGAACAGGCAGACGGTGCTCGGTTTATTGTCTCTTCTGAAGGACAACGAAACAACACACTCCCCAGCACTGCATCAGAACATCAGCTTAGACTGTGTGATACCAAATTCTAAAACGTGAATTGAACCCACAACCGTCTGAATCAAAGGCGAGTGTGCTACCACTGCCCCAAGCTGGCACAGTTAGAGACGTCCCTTCCTTTCCTCCCACCCTCTCTCTCTCTCTCTCTCTCTCTCTCTCACTCGCTCCCCACCATTATCAGCCAAAATAGCAACAGTTACTGGTAGGTGGAACATTGCAGCTAATGCGGGTGAACCGCATCGCCTCGGAGATTCTTTGAAACAAAAGCTTCCTACCAACCGAGCAAGTAACCGGACAGCCTGAACGTGTGCCAACGCATATTTGGCTGGTATACGCCACCCTCTCCATCGATCATTACTAATCCTTTACAAAAGTCTTCAGCCCTGACCCACAGTAAAATAGGGGAGGAGTGGTGGATGGGTGGGGGGCAGAGTGGGGGGAAAGGGGGCGGGAGGGGTGGAGAGAGTGTTGGGAAAAGAGAGCTTTGCTTTTGCTTTGAGATTGATAACCTCGAAAGGGTTAACGACAGGATGATTTCAAGCACTTGCTGCGTGACAGAAATCGTTGTGCTGTTACACAAAATGTTCTGTTTCGCGACTCAGTGATCTTGATTTTAATGCATGAGTTGCTTTATTGAATGGGCAACATGGGCTGCTGGGTTTGCTCAGCACAAGTTTCTGAGATCAGACTGCCTCGGAAGTGGTAGGCCATCAAGAGGACATACGTTGCACTGCAGACTTGATTGAAGAGACGCACATTAATTGTATTAACGCATTAAAGCCAAGGATTCATTTGCTGGCAACCACCAGAAATTGATGTCTCATTATAATAATACTACCATTAATAATAATCCTTGCATTTGATGCGGCGCTTTTCGTGTCTTCTAGATGCCTCAAAGTTCTTCACAGAATATAAAGTGAGTTGATTCTATGTTTGTGGGCAAAACGCGGCAGCAAATTGCGATAACGGTGTCCCCATAAACAGTCTTGGACTGAGTGCCCCCAAATTTTTTTGAGGGATTATTATCAGGCATGTGGAGTAAAGAAACTTACCCAAGGTTTCACCCTGCCGGGAATCGAACCCAGGTCTCTCGGCTGCAAAGCGAGTGCTCTCACCACTGAGCTACAGGACTCCACAATTGGAGACTCGTAATTTCCTGAAGTGTGCAGTTTTAATCAAAATCTAAAAAATGCGTAGGTGGGAAGAATGAAATCCTCAGTTTGGTTTGGATGCTATTAAACACAGCGACGGATTTCCGCATCCATCAGACACACGGCTCACCTCCCAGCACTTCACCCCACCCTACCCCCCACCCCCCCAAAAAAAAATATATAGCTCAACTCCAAGGGTAATGGTGTACTGTTGCTTTGGAGAGACGAACTAGCCTTTCATTAAACAAGGCAGCGTCGAAACATTTGCTGCAAGAGTAAAAAAAAACAGTGTCTCCGGAGTTCAGCGAGAAACAAAATGAGATCCCTCAACTGCTGGGAAATGCACCGATTATGTTCCAGGTGTAGCTGCCAAGCAGAAGTTACAGGCAAGTCATGGACATAGATAGCCTGCTCATTTCAAGTTGAGGAGGAAAGCTGCAAGCACACAGTAGCAGTATGTACACACTGCTGTGCCCAATTGGCTGCTGCGTTTCGCTCACAAATATAAAGTCAATTCACTTAACGCTATATTCTGTGAAACGCTTTGAGACGTCGAGAAGCGTTTCACTGAATATATTCAGTGAATATATAAAGTGAATTGACTGTATATTTGGGGGCGAAACGCGGAGGCCAATTGCGCACGGCAGTGTCCCACAAACATTCGTGGATTGAAATGACCCAGTTATTATAGATGTTTTGGGAGGGATTATTATTAGGCGTGTGGAGTAACGAAACATGCCCAAGGTTTCACCTTGACCCGTCTGGAATCGAACCCAGGCTTCTTGCTTGCAAGGTAAGTGCACTGAGCTGCAAGACTCCACATGTGGTAGGACTGCGTTTTCAAGGGATTATTATTAGGCGTGTGGCATAAGGAAACTTGCTCTGGTTTTGCAGGTTTGGCAGGTTTTGCCCTGCCTGGAATTGAACACAGGTCTCTCGCTTGCAAGGTGAATGCTCTCACCAATGAGCTACAGCTGTTGGCCCTACCATGAAACTTGACGCAATATCCAGGTTTATAATTAACTTGTTTATTACACAGCAAAACATGGCTGTTCAGAATATGTCCAGCTGCTTTGACGCTATAGTTATAGGAGCGGGGATTCAGGGCTCTTTCACAGCCTACCACCTCGCCAAGAACAACATGAAAACGCTTTTAATAGAGCAGGTAAGAAGGTTTGTGATCGTAAGGGAGCCTAAGGGGAGTGGTGGGGGGGTGGGGGGGAATGGGAGGACTTTGGCATATGGTGTCTCATAGCTCCCCACTCCGCTTCAAAGCAGCTTTGCAGGAAAGTGTTTTTGGTGTAAGAATATATATATACATATACGCAATATATATATATATATATAATTTACTTATAGATATATTTGTTATGACCTGAATCCAAGGCAGAAGACAAAGAATCCGCACTCAGGTTGCGCGCACGTTTTTTCCGGGTAAAACGCTCCCTTTAACACAGTCGGGAGTGGCCTCTCTGTGAACCGCAAGCTTGTGGGCGCCCACGCCTACCCCGAGAACATCAGCCCCCGCTTTCGGAAGGCGCCCCCGATCCGCACCGCACCCGCTTGTCGCACATACATTTTCCGGACGGGTGACCCACAAAGAAGGCGTGATACTATCGCAATTATGCCTCGAGACTCTCCTCTTCGATGGACCTATCGGCACCTCCTAATCCCCACCCCACCTTCCCTTCCCTTATTAAACGCAGGGAACCGAAGCTCGCCCAGATAAAAATAGGTCACTCACACGGAGGCTATTGGTGACACCCAGATCACTGAGCACAATACAATCTTCCTGCCGCTTTCACCCAGAAAACACACAGTCACTCCACTCCACATTAAACCCCGCGTAACTTGTTGAGACATCCGCCCAACATGAAAGGCACTGCAATAAATGCAAGCGTTATTATCGTTTAACCCTGGTTCAAGAACGCAGCGTATCTCGTGATTGTTCATACTTTCTATGCTCAGCATATTAATAGTGGCAATTAATTGCCTAATTTCATGTGAAAACAGCGGCACCTGTCATCTCAGCATTAGCACCTTGTGTTGGCGTTTAATTAGAATCAGTTGCTGAATGGAATTCAATGAGATGTGGAACAATTCCTACCAATACTCAGTCTCTGCCAAGCCTAATCAATTATTTCTTTATATCCGGACCTGAGTTGCATGTTCAGCAGGATTCAATTATATCATTTCAACACCTCCGCCACCTTTGTCAACATGGAAAAATTCACTGAGACAAAAAAAAACGACATTAGAATAAAACGGCTTAACTGTTTCACTCCAATCTCGTAAACAGTAACAGTGAATTAATAGTAAATCATGATAATTATTATAATAATCCTTGCATTGGATATAGCGCCCGATCACCTGTTTGAAACGTCTCAAAGCGCCTCACGGAAAACATTGTAAAATGAATCGACTGTATATTTTGTGGGCATAACGCGGCAGCCAATTGTGCACAGCAGCGTCCCACAAACAGTCACGGATTGAGTGACCAATTTATCATTATTATATTTGACAAAACTCGGTCATCTTTGATGATAATAGAGATGCAATTAGTGCAGGGTGTGGGGGGGGGTGGTTCCACAAACGGCTATGGAATCAGTGCCCTCCACCCTCCCCGATCCTGACACCCCCCCCCCCCACCCCCGCACCCCCACCCCCCAGCTCGGTTACGAAATACTGCCTGTCCAGCTTCTTGGGACGTCCTCCCGATGCAAAATGCGCTGTACAAATGTCTCGCGTTTCTCCCACAAATATACAGTCAATTTTCCGACTTTCCATCTCCCAACCATGACCCCCTCCCCCACTGCTCTGGTCCCTACCTCTTTTCCCCTCTTTCTTCCCTCTTGTCTACTCCCTCCCCCCCCCCTGCTTCTGGTCCCAACCTTGGGATGTTGTTGTATTCCGTGAAGCGCTTTGAGACGTCGATAAGACACGGAAAGCGCGATATAAATGTAAGGATTATTATTATTATTACAAATATAAATTGGTTGTTGTTGTTAAATGACATGCCCGCCCCCACCCATCCCCCCAAAAAAGTACATTTATACAATTTTTAATAAATTCCATCCCCCCCTACCCCCCCCCACACTTATTTTTCTGTGTCGTGGAAAGTATTTAGACCAATCAGCAACACCACATGAGAATAAAGGTAATAAGCGATTATCATTATGATTGCTTAGTGTACAGATTGCATTCTGCTCACAGCCGGCTAAACACCGGCTGTTCTCTTAATTTTGTACAGTACACTTGCTACGAAATAATGTCCAGTGAAGAATAGATCAAGATATCGACTGATTTGACTTGTGACCCACTTTTTCAGAGGCAATAAAAGTTATCTGTCTTCCCTTGCCCCCTTTCGCATCAACTTTTATTGGTTCCGAAGACGTGAAAATACGATTCATTTGAAACGTTTCAGTCCACAAGAGCTTCGATGCTTTAGACACGGAATAACTTTGCCGACGAGCACACAGTCACTACACACCACGGAAAAATCTCACGAAGCACTTTGGTATATCCCGACATTGCGATGTGATAAAGCATCACGCCGTGTTTATCACACGTTCATTCTTGCTATTATGTGGAGTCCTGTAGTTCAGTGGTTAGAGCATTTGCCTGAAAAGGTGAGAAATCTGGGTTCAATTCCAGGCAGGGGTGAAACCTTGGGCAAGTTTCCTGACTCCACATGCCTGATACTAATCCCTCAAAAAAAATCAACAATAATAAATTGGTTACTTCAATTCACAACTGTTTGCAGGACACTGCTGTGCGCAATTGGCTGCCGCGTTTCGCCCGCATATATACTGTCAAATTCACTTTACAGTATATTCTGTGAAGTGTTTCGGGACATCTCGAAGACATGTGGAGCGCTAAGTCGATTGCAAGGATGATTATTATTATTGGTAGTAACGTGAGCATTTTCTCTCCGCAGTTCCTCTTGCCTCACTCCCGGGGAAGTTCTCATGGACAGACGCGGATTATTCGGAAAGCCTACACCAAAGATTTCTACACCAAGATGATGAGCGAGTGCTATCAACTCTGGAAGCAGCTGGAAACAGAAGCCAATGTTACTTTATCCAGGTAAACTAACAGGCAAACCTTGTGGGGCCATCTCCCAGGTTAGCAATCACACCTTATTGCATTGGAAGCCAATTGGAGTGATTCTACATGAATTGGCCCCAGAAAGTGTTCTCCAATCGATTCCCACAGCACTTACTTGAAAAGAGAGGAGAATTTCCTCCCCCCTATCTTGGCTGATGTAGCTGGTTAGACCTCCATCCAACACACACTCCAAGCCTTGGCTATTGTCAACCTGCATTTAATACTTTCTGGGGTTAGGAAAGCAGGCTGTGTCCCTCCAGGGAGAGAGTGGGCATTAATAATAATAATAATCCTTGTATTTGATATAACGCTTTTTACATCTTCTAGGAAATAATATACAGTATACTATAAAATGAATTGACTGCATATTTGTAGGCGAATCGTGGCAGCCAATTGCGCACAGCAGTGTCCCACAAACAGTCATGGATTGAAATGATCAATTTATTATAGTTTTTTTTGGACAGATTATTATTAGGCGTGTGTGTGTTTGTGGAGTAAGTAAACTTGCCCAAGCTTTCACCCTGAGCTGCCTGGATTCGAAACACAGGTCTTACACCCCTAAGGCTCTAACCACCGAGGTTAGACACCAACGCGCTGAAAGGCACTGCATCGAACGCAAGGATTGTTCGGATTATTGTCACGTAACGATTGTCTAACCTTGACCACAACAGAAGTTCGCTTTCCCCTGACTGAGCCCAGCCATGCCTTTCTGAGCAGTCTATGGCCTGCAGGTGCCTGCCGCAGTTAACAAAGACATAACAGCACATGGTGGACAGAAAAGAAAGTGTATTAATAACACATATACACTATCTCTATTCAACAGCATCTCTGTGTGATCTAAACCCAGATCTCCCCATTGACATGTTACCTGCTGGAACTTTTGTTTGAGCAGCAGAGGTGATTTCCGGCGAGTTGACAATATCAAAGGTCCTGAGATGCACTTAGTCGCTTTCATTTGCAATAAGATTCAGGGTAACTCACAATCCCAGTTGGATATCTCGCCCGCTTCTTCGTGGCGTTGAAGATTCTCCCGGAATAGTATTTCTCTGCAAAAGATGGAGTGAAAACACAATAGGCAGTTTTGCTGACTTCTCTCAGAACCACTCTGAGTGAAACAAGGCTGATAGTTTCTTTTTTTAATACACACACAAAAAGAAAATCAAAGTCGTATTCTGCAGGGAAATCTCACACAACCGCGGCTTCTGTTCAGGCGAAATGAGCATTCCCAGAAACACCGCCATTCCCAGAGGAGCGAGTCCTCAGAAGCTTTAACATTAAAATGTTTCATTCCCACTGCCACCGCCCCCGCCACCCAAAAAAACCCAACAAGTCCCTGTACACGAGTCTGGTATCAAAGGACGCAAGAGGAAATCACTTTCCCCCCCATCCGCCAAGAACAATCATCCTCGCACTTGAGATCTGTCACCAGTAAGGCTGACACAAGTCAAAGGAGCGCACAGGGAATTTTTTGCCGGTGTATTTTGTAGGCAAGCAAAGGCAGCCAAAGTCCCACAAATCAGCACGAGGCGAGTGATCAATTTATCTGGAGGAATGTCACATCGTAGCGTCACATCGCAGATCATCCCACCTCATAAATTCAACGTTTCACCCAACTCTGCTGGGGGAATAAACCGGGAGGCCCAGCGTGGATTGAACGCGCGACTTGGCACTAAGAGCTGGTGCAGACTCGATGGGGCAGAATTGGCCTTGTCCTGCTACCGTACAGCTTTCTGTAAACAGGGCCCCCTCTAAAGTCCTGTTCTGCACTGGCAGTCTTTGCACTGGCAGCGGGAATGAGCTCCTGTAGCTCAGTGGTTAGAGCACTCGCCTTACAAGCGTGAGACCTGCGTTCGAATCCAGGCAGGTCAGGGCGAAAGCTTGGGCAAGTTTCTTTATTCCACGCGCCTAATAATAATTCCCATCCCCCAAGAAACACAATAATAAAAATTGGCCACTTTCAATCCGTGACTGTTTGCGGGACACTGCAGTGTGCAATTGGCTGCCGCGTTTCGCCCACAAATATACAGTCAATTCACTTTATAGAATATTCTGTGAAGCGCTTTGAGATGTCGATATGGTGTGAAAAGCACTATATTAAATAGAAGGATTATTATTATATTATTAATATTATTATTAACTCACAACGTAGGACTTTAGCTATCAACCCAACCAAGCTGATGTGTCTGGGCAATCATATTCACCTACTCCTCCAAAAAATCACGAGCTGTGAAATGCCCCTCAATAATTCCCCTTTATTTAATGGGTGCGTGTGTGTATGTGGTGGGTGGGGGGGGGCGGGGAAATTCAATTGTAAAAAACACAAAAATAAATACCTCACTTAAAACCTTAACCAATGCAGAGCCTGGTATGAAATGCAACCATTTGCTGTCGGCCAATTCAGCTTCCATGGTTAGCCTATGTTACCTCAGTTGAACTCAGCTGGGGTAATAATTGACAAGGGTTTCATAATTGGACTCATTGCATCAGTGCTGGGGAGAGAAAAAAATAATCAGGAAGTAGTTTGAATTCTGTCGTTTACTTTCTCAATTGCTGTCACTCTGTTATCTGCCATTTGTCTAAAAAAAGAACAGTTTTTCTGTCTGTTACCACTAAAAAAAAGCATTAAAAACGTTAAATGAGATGCCTTTGAATAAGGACACATTCTCTCCCTGTCCTTCCCCCCCACCCCCACCCACTCCTGAACCCTCCCGCTCCAAAATAAAGCACTCTGCCCCAAGGCGAAACACAAACTAATGACAAGTCCAATTTGTTCCGGAGTGCTGCAAGTCGACCTTTGATGAATTTCTTCCAGCGAAGCCTCGAATGGCGCGTGACATTATTCATTTATCATCAAATTCAAAAGGCGCTGAAGCCCATTTTTCCATCAGGGCCCAATTACGTTGTAATAGATCAGCTGTCGCTGTTCGACCCCCGTATCACGACGCATTCCATCAGCAACCACAACAACAGCAACTCACATTGATTTAGCGCCCCTCACGCAGGGGGGGGGGCGTCTCAGAGCGCTTGACAGTGGCGGAGCCCGAAGCCAAGCCAGGCACAGAGTGTGACCGTAAACATGGTCGAATACGATGGCCTTCAGGCTCAACCTAAAGATAGGGAAGGATGGGGCGAGGCAGAGGGATAGAGTGTTTCAGAGTTTGAACTTGCAATTCAGTCGTGATTAAGGATTCGCACCTTGTGAATTTCCTGCATGACACCCACCTCTCCCTCATTGCATTACCTTCCTTCTTGCCCTAGGGGCTATTCCCTTGTTTTATGCAGTCATTTCTATAACCTCGGCGTCCGTTTGGTGACAAAACTCTCAACCCTGGGTCAGAAGAATGTGCTTTCAAGCACCACGATGGACCCTGAGCTTATTTTGAACTGTATTTGACTCGTACCTCAAGTCCCTCTCTTCGATCATGCCATCAGTCACTCCCCCTCCTCCCCCTTTCCTCCACTCTCCCCGATTCCGACCTCAGTGACTCCCCAGGGTCTGGGTATGTCCTCCTGGCGTTAAATGCACTATCCAATGATTGTTTTATTACAGGTCAGTGGAGTCCTGTAGCTCAGTGGTTAGAGCACTCGCCCACAAGTGTGAGACCTGTTTTCCAATGCAGGCAGATCAGGGCGAAACCTTGGGCAAATTTCCTCACTCCACATGGCTAATAATAATCTCTAAAAAAAAATTAAAAATTCATTTCAATCCACGGCTATTTGTGGCGAACTGCTGCTGTGCGCAATTCGCCCACAAATATACAGTCAATTCACTTTACAGTATATTCTGTGAAGCGCTTTGAGACGTCTAGAAGACATGAAAAGCGCTGTATCAAATGCAATGACTGTTATTATTATTTGTGATTGTTGTTCTGGCCGACGAGTCATCAAATGCAAGGAATAATAATAATAATAATAATAATCCTTGCATTTGATATAGCGCCTTACCACATCGCTCAGTCACCTAAAGCGTTTCACGGGACACACAGTAAAGTGGACAGTGTATTTTGTGGATGAAACACAGCAGCCAGTTGCAGCAAATGCCACAGCCTGCAAACCATGACCAACAGTTTTGTTTTGGTGGGGCAGGGAGGGGAATTGTTGGCCAGGATACTGTGAAACTCCCTTCCGTTTTCGAACGTTCGATGTCTATCGCAGGCGAACGCTTGAATAAGGGAACATCGGTTGCTTCCACTCCAGTACCCGTTGACTTTGCTCCACCGGGTCTGACCTCCTGCTCGTCCCTCGAATCCTCCGGTCCACCATTGGTGGCCGTGCCTTCAGCCATTACGCCCCAACTCCCTTCCTCACTCCCTTCGTCTCTCCCCCTCCTTTCCTATTTTCAGGTCTCAGCTAACGACCGTTCTTTTCGACCGCACTTTCGGTCATCTTCTTGCCCCTCCGGTATCCATTATTGGTTAAGCACTCGGAAAAGCCGCTCGGCATGGAGTGAGGGCGCTACGTAAAATCCAAGTTGTTGTTATTGTTGTTGTTGAGTGTGGTGCGTGACTTTTTCACTGCAGGCAGACGGGGCTATTAGTAATGGGTGTGGAAGGAAACACGGATTTCGAAGCCGTAAAGAGGTCATTGGATCGCAACCAGGTACCAAGTGAGAGCCTGACATCTGAAGACTTTTCAAAGAGATTTCCCGCAGTTAACCTTCCACCAGAACACTCGGCCATTATTGACAAAACAGCTGGCGTCCTGTATGCTGATAGAGCTTTAAAGACTGTCCAGGTAACCTGTCCACTCTTCTGGCTCAGCTATTAAACTAACGGTGTGTATCTATCCATTCATTTCGTTGCTAAAGATATCAACCGTTTTGTTTTCGTCGTATCTGCATTGTTTACCAATCAGCGTGCGATTGACTCAATTGGTTTGGAGCTGTGGCGATTGAAAGGTTCCCAGGGAGAACCCGTCTCTTTCTCTCGCAATGTTTTATTTCAACCCGCGCATTGGTCAATAAGGTCGATAAGTATTTAGCTGTGGAGAAATTGAGCTGCAGTGCTCATCTCTCACTGCAGGGCGTTTAGCCGGGAGGAATCGACCGTTCCCCTTTGTGTGACAGCGTCTGGCTGGGTTCGAAAAACAAGGCTTAAGAGGAGGCGATCTGGCCACCGCCTCAGAAAGTCGTGGGTTCAAGCCTCGCGTCATGACTTCAACTCGAGGCCGAACATTTCATTTCAATCCACGACTGTTCGTGGGGGGGATGCTGCCGTGCGCAATTGGCTGCCACGATTCGCCCACAAATACACAGTCAATTCACTTTACAGTATATTCTGTGAAGCGCTTTGGGACGTCAATAAGATGTGAAACGTGCTATATCAAATGCAAGGATTATTATTATTATTATAGAATGCCACGTGAATCCCTAGTGAACCTACTCAATAGTTAATCGAGAGCGCAGAGGACAATAGCTCCCCATGCAAGTGTGTGCCCACGAATGAAATCACTTATCAGCTGGACAAACTTCTAGAGTCCATAATCAGGGACAAGGTAGATCTTCACTTAGAAAGATATAGGCTAATAAAGGACAGTCAACATGGATTTGTTAAAGGCAAATCTTGCCTTACAAATCTGATAGAATTTTTTGATGAGGTAACGGAATGGGTGGATAATGGTAGCGCAGTTGATGTAGTTTACATGGACTTTCAAAAGGCATTTGACAAAGTGCCACATGAGAGACTTATTATGAAATTAAAGGCCCATGGCGTAAAAGGGACAGTGGCAGCGTGGATCCACAACTGGCTGCGAGACAGAAAGCAGAGAGTTGTAGTGAGCGGCTGTTTTTCAGATTGGAGGGAAGTGAGCAGTGGTGTGCCACAGGGATCGGTTTTGGGACCATTGCTGTTTGTAATCTACATCAATGATCTGGACTTGGGTGTACGGAGTACAGTTTCCAAGTTTGCAGATGACACTAAGTTAGGGAGAATAGTAAACAGTGAGGAGGATAGTAGCCATCTGCAAGAGGATATAGACAAATTGGTAAAGTGGGCAGACACATGGCAGATTAAATTTAATGCAGAGAAGTGTGAGGTGATGCATTTTGGGAGAAGAAATGAAGGGAGGCAATATAGGCTAGATAGTACAATTTTAAATGGTGTAAAGGAACAGAGAGACCTGGGGATTTGTGTTAGTGACTCGTTGAAGGTGGCAGGACAGGTAGACAAGGCTGTTAAGAAGGCATATGGGATACTAGGCTTTATAAATAGGGGTATAGAGTACAAAAGTCAGGAAGTGCTGACTAACCTCTATAGGACTTTGGTGAGGCCTCAGCTGGAATACTGTGTTCAATTCTGGTCACCACACTACAGAAAGGATGTGAAGGCATTGGAAAGGGTACAACGAAGATTTACTAGGATGGTGCCAGGATTGAGGGATTTCAGCTATGAGGAGAGGCTAGATAGGCTAGGGTTATTCTCTCTGGAGCAGAGAAGATTGAGGGGAGACCTAATAGAGGTTTATAAGATCATGAGGGGTTTCGACAGGGCAAATAGAGAAAAACTATTTCCACTCGTGGGTGAATCTGTGACTCGTGGTCACAGATTTAAAATAGTTTCAAGGCGCAGTAGAGGGGAGCTGAGGAGAATTTTTTTCACTCAGCGAGTTGTTCGAATCTGGAATGCATTGCCTGAAAAGGTGGTGGAGGCTGATTCGATAACAACTTTTAAAAGGGAATTAGATCTTTATTTAGGGAGAACGGGTCTATTAGGCTATGCGGGCAGGGCAGTGGGATTGAATCGCTCTTTTCAAAGAGCCGGCACAGACTAGATGGGCCGAATGGCCTCCTTTTGTGCCGTAAAATTCTATGATTCTATGATTACTGTGGGTATCTTAGCATGAAAACACACTCTTTATGTGCACTGTGTTCGCGTTATAATGCCACAATCACAACAACAAAATGACATTTGTGGAGCCCCTTTCACGTCGCGAAGACTTTAAAGTGACTGACGCCCACAAAACGTTGACCGATGTAAAGAGCACACTGAACGTACAAAGAGTGTGAACCCCCCCCCCCCCCCAGCCTTACACTGCCAGCGGTGATGCTTCTGTCGGTCGTGTCGTCAACGTCAATGTGAGAAACGCTGGGTGTATCTGTGCAGCTGAATCTATGCAACTTCATGGTGTGGCTCAACAAGTATCTGTTGCTGCCTGAAATGCATCTAAGCCACTGGGAGGTTTGCTGCCTCTTACGAATACAGATGAACCTGCTATTGTGAGAGGTAATAGGCTGCTCGGAGAGGCTCAAAGGCTGGTAACACAGGGATTTGGAGACTAAGGTTTAGAGACAAGGATTTAGATACTAGATTGCCATCGACAAACACGGAGAAACAGAGAATCCAATGGAGAACGTCAGTCTTGCATGTGACACAGTTCTTGGAAAAGCTTTGAAATTACTGTACAAATATCCCCAATATAATATAAGTGCCTGTCGCTCACCCTTGAGTGTTACTGAAGTGAATAAACTGGGACTAATGTATTGCGTTATTGAATTACAGCAATAATGCATTTGACATCATTGTTAGTATAATTATTATTATTGGAAGGGTGAGGGATTCCGCCCACTCTCCTGTCGTTAAATTTACAAGCCGTAGAACCTCAACCGGAAGGGTTGTCCTAACTGGATCAGCAGCGGGAAGCCTGCCAGGCAGTGCTGTAAATGGCAAACTACTGTACGTGATTTTAGCCCTTTCAAGTCCAGTGGTTAACACAAGCCTTCGCTCTCGCCGACCTGTGCCCAACACTCTCTGGGATGCGGTAAACTGGGTTGGTCGGGTCCCTCTAGAGAGAGAGTGCGTATTGCCGTGTGTGTCTCTGTGCGTGTCTGTGTGGATGTATGTTTGTGTCTGCCTGTGTGTGTGTGTGCGTGTGTGAGTTTTTATACGGGGTGGGGGGGGGGGGGGCGCGGCTCACAAATACATTTGAGAAAACACGTGTCGATAGTGAACAGGTTCATGTTTCAATGGGCTAAAAAAATCATTTCTCACTTGAAATAAAAAATCTTTCAGCTCCGAATCACATCTGAACAGTGAAAGATGGTGCCTTCAAATCGAATGATACACCAGGCATTTGCTTCACAAGGGCTGCAAAGTATGTACGAGGCGTATATTGTCAAAAACTGACAACGATGGTGGTAATAATAATAATAATAATAATAATATTATGTACTTCTAATCCTTGCGCTCAATACAACGCCTTCCACTCCGAGAAGATGGCTCGTAGCACTTCGAGAGATTTACTGCCTGTGTGAAAACAGATCTGCACACAGTCGGTTCAGTTTGGTTCAGTTTCTCACCCAAAGGACTGTTGGTCCTTTGACAATTGCCTCTGACAATTCAGTGTCCAACACCCAGCGCAGTCCTGGAGTTGTCAGCCTGGGTTACAATAATAATAATAATCCTTGCATTTGATATAGCAGCTTTTCACATCTTATCGACGTCCCAAAGCGCTTCACAGAATACACTGTAAAGTTAATTGGTTGTATATTTGTGGGCGAATCGCGGCAGCCAATTGCGCGCAGCGGCGTCCCCACAAACAGTCGTGGATTGAAAATGACCAATTTTATTATCGTGTTTTTTTGGACAGATTATCGTTAGGCGTGTGGAGTAAGGAAACTTGCCCAGGGTTTCGCCCTGATACTGCCTGGATTCGAACACAGGTCTCGCCAGTTTGGTCTCCCCAGCTTGCAAGACAAGTGCTCTAACCACCGAGCCACAGGAGCTCGGTCGTGTCATATCAAAGTCTCAAAGCGGGGCTCGAACCCACAACATCCCGACTCAGGGTCGAGAGACAGCCTGACACCGTAATCCCTCCACATCTCCAGATAAAAGGCAGAGAGCGGCAAGTAATCTTGCAGAGCAAAGAAAGACATGGTTTTGGAAACGGGGGAGCTGGGGGCAGAGGGAGATTATTTGTGTGTGTGTGTGTGTGTATATGTGTGTGTGTGTTTGTGTGTGTGTATATGTGTGCATATGTCAATAGATCTGCTCAGCGTCTTCGATACGTACACATATATTTTCTGGATCACAGAGAAACGACTATTAGGAATAATGGCATGCTCCTCGCAGTTTCACACGGCAAAATTGAATATTTTCCTCCCCCCCCCACCACCCTCTTCCAGGATTTGTTCCAGAGGTTTGGAGGAAAGATACGTGACGGGGAGAAAGTGGTTGATATAGAGCCCGGGTCTGTGGTTTCCGTGACAACCAGCGGAGGAGTGTACCGAGCGAGAAGCCTTGTGATTGCTGCTGGACCTTGGGCAAATAAACTGCTGAACCCTGTGGGGCTACAGCTTCCTCTGAAGGTACGCGGCTTATAGGATGGAAACTCATTCGTATGCAAACTGCGTCGCTCGCATTCAGCGAGAGAGGCCCCCCCCCCCCCCACCGAATGGGTCAGGGTAATCAAAGGTGCATTAGGGCGAAGCGTTTGGGATCCGGGGGAAACGTTTGTTGTTTGTGCGCAAATAAGTCGCCGCCGGCAGCGTTCCGACGCAGCGGTTAATGGACTATTTTTGTTGGTTTTCAGCAACGCGGGCGTGAGTGTGTTGGGGGAGGAGTTCTGCGAGGCTCGCGTACGGATGAGATACGCGGCGTTCGGTAATGAATAATGTAAACGTTACGGCGTCGGCGGCTGAAAACGGGTGCCAGGCTCGCTGGCGGCCTTGACTCCACCCCTCCGCCCCTCCGCGTCAGACAGTTGTGAGTTTACTCCCCCCCACCCCCCCCCCCAACCCACCTACCCACCCCACTTCAGGGTACTTTGAGGTCATGGCCAGGCTGGCGTCCCAGGACAGTATTGAGGGAGTCGCGCCGCTTTGTCGGACGTGCCGTGACGAGGTGAACGAGGTGACGCAACCCGTCGGGTGGACGTCAAAGCGCTTTGCGGGATAGACCGAGCGACCGTGCGTTCTCTGCGGGTGAAGGCGGCAGGCGGTTTGCGCGCAGCAACCTTCCCGCAAGCAGCTGTGAATACGTAGGTGGTGAATAATCAATCAGCGTTTTTTCTGGCACGGTTGGCCAATTCTTTTCTTTCCGGAAACGCGCTCTTGCCTCGATCACCTGCGAGTCGCTGGCCGCCGTTCGCCAACAACAAAACAGCGGCCAATAACACATTACTATAGTTACAATAGCAGCTCGTTCACACAAGAGCACTCAATCGCCTAAATCACCTTTTCCTGTTGATTTAATAATATACGTGTCAGACACTGAAGATCGCTGTGTGCTACTGGAAGGAAAAGGTTCCTGGCACCTATGGAATTTCCAAGAGCTTTCCGTGCTTTTTGATGATACGTTTAGCAGAACACCATATATATGGACTTCCTTCCAATGAATACCCAGGACTTATGAAGGTATGTACACAAGGATCATGTTCTTCATTCCGCCATGAATAATGACTTGATGGAGAACCAACAGTACTTTGCAGCAGAGCTCAGAGTTTGAGTGGGCTGACATATCCTCGGCAAACATGCATTAATGAAAAGTTTGTGCAGCCACTGGAGAGTGGTAAGTACATAGGCAGAGCGGCTGAATATCGACTTGAAATGCGTCTGTGCAACATATGTGTTTTGTGGACAATGTGTACAAATTGTGCGTTGCACAAAGCAGACGCTGGGAGTAAATGGTTCAAACTGACCTCTTCGGTCATGCCTGTGGTCTGCACTGCATTTTTGTTGATGAGTTTCCTGATTCGACGAAGATTTTGGTGTCAATTTTGGTGTTTATTTTGCTCAGACGTTTTGAGGGGTGTCCAGCGGCCGGCAAAACAATGTGCAGCGCTTTGAGACGTCTGGAAGACGTGATAATGGGGCTACATCAAATGCTACGATTATCATTATTATAAATATGGAAGAATAGACTTTACTTATCGCCTATTTTTTTTAAAAAAACACACACTTTAGATCTGTTACCACAACGGCAGAGAAGCTGAGCCAGATGAATGGGACATGCTGTATCAAACATCTTTCCACAATGAAAAACTCCTGAGTGAAGTTGTGTCTAAGTATCTGCCTGGTTTGGATCCCACACCCGCTATCGTCGAATCCTGCATGTACACAGTAAAGTATCATTCTTCTTTCTCACTGCCAAAGCAGCTTACAAACAAAAGTCCTTAGAATAAAAAAAAATGAGAAATCTGTTTGTCTTGGCTTTTGATGAGCCCCTCGACTGAGTTTAGAACAAAGAATGATCCCATATAAATATTAATTTCTCTTCAGAAATAAGCCTCCCTTAAAGCCAGTGTTTTAAATCTGCATTGAAACATCAGACTAATTTGAATTTGGCTTTGGATGTAAATTAGCACACAGGATGGAGTGGGACTGGATGTTAGAGAACCAACAGTATGTAATGCTTAGAGTGCTTGCCTCGCAAGCGAGAGTGAACTGGGTTCCATTCTTTGTAGTGGGAAATGCTAGGGCAGTTTTCATACTCTGTTTACCCCACAATAAGTAGGAACCCGGTTGTTAGTCAGTCGATCGGTGGATTGCCTTCCGAGGTTAATAATCCTTCCCCTAAAAATAATTTGCTGACTCACTCGACGAGTGCCTGCGAGCAATTATTTGCTGTATTTCACCCACAGTAAATAGTCAATTTATTTCACAGTATGTTCTATGAAGCACTTTGAGACATTTCAACAACGTAACAATGCGCTGTATCAAATGCAAGGATTATTACTTGAGACGTCCGTCCGACGTGAAAGATGCTCCATAAATGCAATTTTGTTGTTGTTATTGCATTATTGCTACTTGAGCTCTCCGAGTGATTGAAATTCCATTGGAGAGTTGCTCAGAAAAATTGGACCTGTCACTCGCCTTATTGCCTCCGCGAATATCTTAGCCCCATTTATGCTTAGCATCCCGATGTTTCAAAAAAGAGAATTAACCCAATCCGTTACCCGACCAAGCGTTTAGCCATTTCCTTTAATGCAGCAGAAATAATTGCAAATTAATTTGAGTTCATCGTTCAGAAACGTAGCTGCCTGTAATTCTTTTGCGTGTGTGCGCGTGTTTTTAAAAGAAATGCTATATATTACATTTACCGGGCTTTTAATTCACTTTGATCATTTTTTTTCTCCGAGTCATAAAAACAGCCTGCATTCGTATAGGCCGTGAACTGCTGGCTTTCCGTTTGCTTCCCGCAAAGCCTTTGTCAATGTCATCCTAACGCGGGACCGGTGTTAATTGCCCTTAAAATCGTCGTCATTTTATTGAAACTATATCGCATCAATCACAGAATTTTTTTTAAAAAAGACCAGGGGAAAAGGCGTTCACGCCATCGTCTGTCTGCGCCTGCTCTCTGAACGAGCTCCCTGTTCAGTCCCACTCCATTCTACATTGCAATAGACTGGACCGCTGAGTTGGGATTGAAGCAGAGGCCCACTTCTGTTCAGCTGGTACAGACTCGATGGATTGAAGGGTCTGCTTTTGCGCTGTTGATTTGATTCTGTGATATTGTATCAGCCTTTGGAAGCTATTCCGAGACCATTCACATTATATTCTCGCTGCTCAAATCTGTCTTGATGAAATGACAGCATTATCGCTCACTCCCAACCGTCTATTAATATTTGTACCCGTCTATGGATGTCAGGTACTGTATGGCAGGATTGATTGATTGAGTGATTGCTTGAGGATCTTATTACAATAGTCTCCATTCACTCTCCCCCCCCCACCCCCCCACCCCCCACCATCACCACAGCAATGTACTGTATCACGAACAAGATATCAAAAGAACATTGGAAAGTAATCGATGAGAAAAATGCCATTAATTTTCTTAACAAAACTAATTTCTTCCATCCCACTGACATCTTATAGTGTTTTCTATCTCCCTTGTTTGTCAACCTTCACCACCCTTCCACCAAATTAAGTTTTATTTGTAGTCCTGTAACTCAGCGGTTAGAGCACTCGCGTTACAAACAAGATATCCGGGTTCGATTTTAGGCAGGGGATGAAACCTTGGTCAAGTTTCCTTACTCCACACTCCTGATAATAATCCTTCAAAAAAAACCTATAACAAATTGGTTATTTCAATCCGCGACTTTTTGTGGGACACTGTTGTGTGCAATTGGCTGTCGCATTTCACTTACAAATGTAGTCAATTCACTTTACAGTATATTATTTCAACAGCAACAACAAAATTACACTTATATAGCACCTTTCATGTCAGGAGGACGTCCCAAAGCGCTGAACAGTCAGGTCGGGACCTGAACAGGTGGGGGGGGTGAGGTAGGGGGAGGGGGAAGGAGAGTGGGAGAGGGGGAAGCGTTAGCAGGGCAGCCGAAGGTGCGATCGAAGAGCAAGGTCTTGAGACCGGCCTTGAAGGAGGAAAGGGAGGAAGCGAGGAGGGGGGGCTGCGGGATGGAGTTCCACAGTGTGGGGGTAGAGAGGCTGAAAGCCCGGCCGCCGATGGTTGGGCGGTTAGGGCGGTGGACGCGGAGCAGGCCTGAGTCTGCTGAATGGAGGGTGCGGGGAGGCTGATAGGGAGACAGTAGGTCAGAGAAATAGGGGAGGGCAAGGTCATGAATGGCCTTGAAAGTGAGGAAGAGGATTTTGAATTAATCTAGAAGATGTGAAAAGTGCTTTTACAAACGTATAGATTATTAATTATTATTTTAAATTCCCCCACCCAGCACCAAGCATTTCAGATAAGGTCCAGCATATCAAAGACTCACGTCTCCCACGTTTGATCCCCACAGGTAACCCCCGATGAAGATTTCATCCTGGATCGCCATCCAGTGCACAGTAACATCATCATTGGAGCTGGCTTCTCAGGTCAGTCAACTTGTGATACTTGAGCCATGGCTTCGAAACAACGCTTGGTTTCTGTCTTTAATTCTTCTAATTCCCACCTTAAGACCTACTTCTTTGGAGGGCGTAAGGATCAAATGTAAGGATTCTTTTTCTTCTTATTATTGTAAGAACAACCGGCATTTATACAGCCAGCTCCCTCCCTTGCCTCCTTCAAGGCCGGTCTCAAGATCCTCCTCTTCCTCCGTGCCTTTTGCTGCCCTCCCAACTCTCTCCCGCACCCCCCAACTCTCTCCCGCCCCTCCCACCTACCCTGCCCCTCTCCCTTGCACAGGTCCCGACCTGACTGTTCAGCGCTTTGGGACGTCCTACTTGACGTGAAAGTCGCTCTGTTAATGTAATTTTGTTGTTGTTGTTGTTCATATGGGGTAGTGTCTTAGAGCATTGGGCAGAGCTTGATACTGAGACAGGAGGTGAGGAACTTGCAGCCGCCTGTGATTTGCCGAGCGGAGGAGAAGGTCACAGAGATAGGGAGGGGCGAAGGCGGGCATGGATTTGTGGGTAGGAATGAGTGCCCGGAGTTGGGCACAGAGAGAGAGTGGAGCCTGGCAAGGATGGTAGTAACGGGCATGTGAAGCTGCTTGAGTGTGAACCTAGGAACTTTGGCCGAGCTGGAGCTTGTGGATGGTGCTTCATTCACCGGTTCCCCTGAGCTCCGCTCACTTTGTTCCTTCTCCACCCACATCAATGACCACCTCCAGGTGTAATCCATCTCCACCAGCTCTTTTGCTGATGATCACACTCAACGTCCTTCAGATCAGACCAGCGACTGAGATCACTAACAACTCTGATCTCTTCTCTGTCCTTTGATACAGCTTTTTCGGCTTTTTCCAAGGTACATTCCCTTGGTCTGTTTTGCAAGTCAAATTAGCGGACACCTTTGATGCCTCTGCTCTTCATCTTTGTTTAGCTTTCAACATTTATATTCTCTTCCATTCCCCTCTGATATTACCTCAACTCAGTGTTGCTGAAGCTGCACCCAACCCCCACCTCCACCCCCTCAAAAAAAAATAAGTTCAATTTGCCTCCTTCCTCTAGCCAAATAGGTCTTGTTCTGTTGATTTTGTCCAGTTGGCAACTCATCTCTTTCTTTCTCTGTAATGACCCATGCTCTGTATCAGTAACCTGTTCACTGCTCCCGTGTCTGGAGGGCTCCACTCTAAGCTTCTCTCTCACTCCTGGACAGCATATAAATAAAGATGCTTGTGAATCTTTTTCACACACTTGCCCTCCAACTTTTCTCCTCGGCACAGACTTGGCATTTGCTCCACAGGTTGATTTATAATAAGAATACAGTAAAAGCCCGTTTATCCGGCACCCTCAGGGCTCGGCCGACGCCGGTTAAAGAGCCAGCCGGATATTCGGCCGAAAACGCAAAAAAAAGTTTTTAAAAAATGTCAATACATTTTTCCAGATAAATTCCGGTTAAACGAATGTGGACCTTTTTTTTTTCGCAATGCTGGTTGTACGGAAGTTACGGTTGATCGGGTGCCGGATAAACGGGCTTTTACTGCAATAATAATTCTTGCACTTGATATAGCGCTTTTCACATCTTATCAACGTCTCAAAGCGCTTTACAGAATATACTGTAAAGTGAATTGACTGTATAAACTCACAGTCACTGCACTTTATAGTATATCCGGTCTAGCGCCTCCTGACGTCTCGACGACATGATAAGATGCTGCACGGGTCGTTATTATTTATTGCCATTCTCTGTTATACGGTCATCGCTTCTCTGTAATCTGCCTCTCTCCCAAGTTCCAAACATGTTGTCCTAATGTGCGCGCTCGTCCTGCCTTCTGCCTCGAATCTCAATGACTCGCTACGTAAATGATCGCTTAGGGTAATAATCCCGTCAGAAAAAAATATGCAATCATTCGGTCACTTCAACGCTTGACTGTTTGTGGGATATTAACTGTGCGCAATTGGCTGCTACGTTTCGCCCACAAAATATGTCGTCAATTCACTTTACAGTATATCCTATATCCTGCTTCTCATTGACCTGATGAAGCGCTCTATCAAATGCAAGGATTATTATTATTATTATTATCACTTGGGAAATTTAACGATACTTTTGACAACTTATCTCTTGGAAGGTGTTGGACAGACACCTATAATTGAACCTCCTTCCTCCATCCCAAAGACACAAGTTCTCAATGAGAATGCTTTTCAGGCTCTGTCTATCGGGAAAGGCGCTATTGAAGCATAATGTTGTTGCTGGTGTTGGCCAACGGCATAAGATACAACTTAGCCCATCGACTCCATTCCGACGTCCTGCCATTCACTGCCGAGAAGCAGCTTGTCACTCAATTTAGAAATTATCCATCACAAATATAATTGCTCCTTAAAAATATGTTCTGTGACGCCTTTGTGACGGAATATCTAGTTTGTGTGCGATTCTATTTATAGTTCGTCAGAGTAGTAAACCAGAGAGCGAAATTCTACCTTGTGTGAAGTACGTTCTCAGTCAGAAAATAGAATGAAAGGTTTGAAATTAATAGCAGTGATTATGTCGTGCGGTAATGTCTCTGTGTTGAATAGGGATCACGTGCAAGACAGCGCGTCCCTTAAATAATAACTTCCATCCGCCAAGAGGAGAGAAGGCAACAAATGTGTCCCATGCTAATTAAATCCAGAGCCCGTGGGGCAAGTCATTTAATCAAAGTGAGGGAGACAGTTACCATTAACTATTGCTGGACATGCCAAGGTTCTTGCTATTGTACTGTGTAATGAAACCCGGTAGTGTGAGCCACTTCACTGTGCTGCAATTCACAATGTTGTGGCCTGTTTTGATGCTTTATTTTCTATTCTGGAGTCCGTCCATCCCTCCGTCCCTCCGTCCAACCATCTCTCCCTCCCTCACCCACTCCTCCCTCCCTCCCTCAGTCCCTCCTCTCTTTCAAAGTCTGCTCCAAAATCTGCCTCTTTGACTGCACTTTCAGTCACCTTCCCTTCGTCACCCAGCCCCCTCAAGCTCCCACCTCTGGCTAGGGCAGGTGGAGGGTGATTCGTGGGGGGGAGAGGTGGTTTGGGTGGCGATTTGATGGCTACTCACTGGATATCACAAATGAGGCCCAAAGTGAACGTTTGAAGTCTTGTGCCCCTGCAACAGCCAGTTTGTAAAGGCCAATCTGGGAGATAGCAAATAACAGATGAAGGGAGAGAGAGAAAGAGCGAGAGAGAGAGAGAGAGCTCTGGAGACAAGATCTGGAGATGGAATTCACCCCGATCAACCCTATTTATTATCTCGCGGCATCTGAAGGCCGGATGTATTTTAGAGAACCGTGCGGAGAGGTGAAAGAGGAGCAGGAAACAAATAGGAGGAAAATATCACTTGGGAATGAACATCCTGCAAGAAATTTGCCAGACAGTCTTCTTAAATGGCAAGCCGTGTGGTTTCAGCTGCTTAAACCCCAGCAGTTAAACACACCTACACTCTAGGGTCCCGTCACCCTAAAAGTCTTGACCCTTGCCGCCCTGAGCCTAAAAATCTCCAGAGTTAGGTGAACTGGGCGCGGGAGAGAGTGCGTGCATGTGTCTCCATTGCAGACACGGGGGAGATTTTCACGGGTAGGTGACATACCGATAGGGAGCTCAGTTTGATTGGAATACCTTCTAAGCCACGGTGATCGGTTTGCGCATGTCAGACTGTGATTGTGTGCGTCTCAATTCAACTGACGGAGCGCAGGATGCCTGTGGCCCCAAGGTTGAAGACATTTGAAAGATACTTTGGTCGAATCCATAGAGGGCAAAGGGGAGCGGATTGATTGTACACCTCAGTGGGAGAACTGCAATGTTTGCCTCATTGATTCCAACCCCAACCCCACCCACCCACCACCCTCACCATGTTTAACCAACAGGAGGTACAATCAAGGAGTCCCGTAACGCAGTGGTTAGAGAGCTCGCCTCGCGAATGAGCGGACCAGTGTTCGCTTCCGGGGCGGGGTGAGACGTTAGGCAAGTTTCCTTACTCCACACGCCGCTGTTTACCCGGCAGTAAGTTTACCGGGAACCCGGTTGTTGGTCGATTGGCAGATCGCTGTCTGGTGTTAATATTCTTCGAAAAGACACTGAGAATTTGGTCGCTCAATCCACGACTGTTTCTGAGACACTGCCGTGCGCGATTGGCTGCCGTGTTTCGTCCACAAAATCCGGTCGATTCACTCTACTGTGTATTCTGTGAAGCTCCTCGAGGCACATCTCAACAATGTGATAAGGTGCCATATCAATTATTCTTGTGGCATCGAAACATAATTCATCCTTCTAGTCCCCGGCACGGCCGTGGAAGTAAACAGCAATCTCTCGAGCCCAGGACAATAATAACATAAAAAAACACCTCTCGTGAAATGTAAATACATGCTGTTCTGTTCAGGTGACACTTGCTATCAAAGCAGCTTGTTATTAACTTAATAAAGGACTGAACAGGATTGGCACACCTTTTATTTGCAGTTTTATGTTACCCCAGTTATATAATGTCTCCTTAATGTTGCGCAAAACGCTCCTTTTATCAGCAAAGGTAGATTTAAGTAAGTGAATTGCAGTGCTGTAATTTGCTGGTTGTTTCTGTATTTCGGTTGTAATTTACTAGCATCCATACTGTAGTGACTCTCAAAACCCTGGAACCAGCCCCGAGCTACGAATCCAATCTGCAGCCAATTTATAATTGAAATAAAGGTAAAAGCATTGTGAATGTAGAATCCACTTTAGATTCAAGATCTCCCCCCACTTCCAAGCTATGTCTTTACGCCAGTCAAGGTTTCAGCCGTCCAGTCCTGCCCAGCCATCGTAACATAAACTATGTAGCCTTGACCATCCGAGTGGCTAATGGATTTGTAAATTGCATTGAGTTGGAAAACAACAAATACCTTCTGCAGAAATTGTGACTGTCTCTTTGTCGATGCTTATAGGCATTTTATAGCAGAGGTCGTAAATTGCAATGCAGTAAGACATTAGCAATATAATTTGGAACAATACGACCTGTTATGTGGCTAGTTCGATCAGCACCCAAATCGTTATCTTCACTCTTCTCCGCTGATTTATGGCCGCCGGAGGCAGCCGGGATTATTTAAAACTCCACGTTGCTTTTGTCGTGTCGTCATCAGCTTTTTATCGGGCTGTATTCTTTTGAGGGCGAGGGCAGCGTGTGTGAGTTCAGGACAGAGTGAGAGCTTTACCGGTGGATCCAACGGAGGAATTGGGATGTACAGTTAGAGAATGTTTAAAAGAGCAACAACAAAAAATAGGGCCATTCAGCCCTAGGTGTCAATACTGACTGCTGTCCGTTTGCCCCACTGGAGCTATCTGATCAAAATTGCCTTACAAATACACAGTCACTACATTCTACAGCAAATCGTGTGTAGTCCCTAGATTTATTCAATGACTTGCTAAACCTCTTTGTCAAATACAACGTATATAATCAGTATAACATTTGCCTTTCCATTCCCTTGCTCTTTCCCCCTAACCTTTCATAATTTTTTCCTTCATTTATTCTGAAACGATTTCACCTTTTGAAATCAAAAACGAACCTACGATCTTTGTAGGTTACCTGAATATATCGTGGAGTCCCACAGCATCGAGCCAGTCGTTTGGTTCGGTTCCCTTGCTTTTAAGCAAGTTTCCTTATTGCGCATGACTTTTGTTTACCTGGCAGTAAGTAGGAACCTGGTTGTTAGTCAATTGGCAGATCATGGGAGATAATAAGCCCTCCCCAACAAAATGCGAGCACTCAATTCATGACTGTGTGTGGGAGGGACACCACAGTGCACAATTAGCTGGGGGTGTTTTGCCCGCAAAATATACAAGTCATTCCACTTTGCAATAAATTCTGATGTCATCACCATTCTCTCCTAGAAGTTTGATGACAGAAAGTAAGGAGTAAACTTAAACTTTTAACTTAAGAGTTAAAAACAAATCTGAATTCTAAGACAGTAAACAGTTGCCCTGAAAGGCAACCGTGGGATCTATTGATTTTGGCTAGAATGTGTGTGTGTGAGTGTGTTTACAATGTGCATAGATCATCATTGGCATACAGATAAAAACCATTAAAAGAAAATACACAGTGAAAAATTACTTTGGAAAAAGAATCGTAGGATGTGGCTTGACTTCAATCGCTTTCCACACCTGCGCCAAAACCATTTGCAAGGCACGCGGCCGCCACCCATGGGATACAAAGTCTCCGCACAGCCCACGTACTGTCTGCATTTTGCCCAGAAAATATACAGTCAATTCACTTTACCGTATATTCTGTGAAGCGCTTTGAGACGCCCTGAAGATGTGAGAAGGCGCTATGTCAAATGCAAGAATGATGATTATTATTATTACTTCAACACTTCCGAGGATTAAAGGTCTTCATTACTCGTGTGTATCCACAGTCCCTTCGCCTCGCTTCCTCCCTCGCCTCCTTCAAAGCTGGACTCCAGACACTCCTCTTCGATCGTGCCTTCTGCTGCCCTCCCAACTCTCTCCCTCCCCTCCCCCCCTAATCTGCCCCTCTCCCTTGTTCGGGACCTGACCTGACTGTTCAGCGCCTTGGGGCGTCCTCCCGATGTGAAAAGAGCTCTGTAAATGTCATTTTGTTGTTGTTGATAGGATTTACGTGAGGTATACGATTTACGAGAGGCTATACGATTATCTGTCTTTCAGTTACTTTGTTATTAATCTTATTAATGTCAGCGAGTTGTACTGTGTGGGTTTGCAATTTAATCTTAACATTTCTCACTCAACGGGTTTAATTGGAGGTTGGATTAAAAAAAAACAATGAAATGCGTCAGAAAGAATATCTGACTGAGTGCTGGCTGCCTGCGAGATTACCGCGGCAATTTGATCCGAATTCAAGTTATAACTCTGCAACGGGTCAAAGTATCAACGAGAGGCTTTTTGACTCATTGTCGGCAAAACCGTGGGTCAAATCTTGCGTCAGATAAATCACTCGAGACTTTGTGCCGTCTAACGCAAAGTGCACTTTGCTTGTCATTTGCTGAAGTGAGATGATCTGGGATTTTGTACTTGTGAAGGCAGGCATTTTCATTTGGGGGAAAAGAGACATTGACCAATATACAGGAGTATGTACATGATTTACAGCTCTAACTGGGGCAATATTTCAGCGTTTTACATATATTGTAAGTGGAGGAAGACTGGGTTCCTTTGATTCATTCATTACCTTGCGCAAGCAAAGATAACTCATGCGAGTCACCAAGTTGGGTTGGAAATGCGCATCTATGAATGAATTGTAGCTCCGTAATCCATTATTAAAATAAAAATTCTGTGTTCATTTTTCAGGTCACGGCTTCAAGCTTGCTCCAGTGGTTGGCAAAGTCCTGTGCGAACTCAGTATGGGAAAGCGCACTTCCTACAGTCTCTCGCCTTTCAAAATCAATCGTTTCCAGTTAAAATCTGTGCTGTAGGATAACAACAGCAGCCACACAAATACCCCTAAAGATTAATCACCAAGAGAAAGAGAGAGAGAGAGAGAGAGAGAGAATGAGATAGATACCAAGTGTTTTGTCATCGAACAAGGCAATGGAAATAATAGATTTTGATTTGGGCGGGGAATGCTGGCCTTCACTTTTAATATCTTGCAATTGACAGGAGAGAAGCTGGAGCTTTTATGCACTGGTTATACGTGGGAGAAGATTCCGAATTAAAATGCCTCGAAACTCAGCCGAGATAACCGAGAGTCGATCATGTCAGAATCGTTTAAGGGCATTTTATTGTTCGGAGGGAAAGGGACAGGAGAGCCTTGCGCACTGTTGATGTGGTTTTCATCCGCAGTGTCCTGATAAAAATCAGTAACAGCGTGTGTTTAAAAGAAAAATGCCCCTACGAGCCAGGTGACTGCGAATCCAACATAATTAACTCCAGCGGCTGAAAGTGAGCTCCGATCTATTAATTTGCTTTTTAAAATTCTGAAGCTTCCGCACAGCAACAGACTCAGTCAACGGGCAGTTTACAAGGCAATGGCTTCACTCCCCGTGTAGTAAATGTGTAAGCCGTTGATAGATGAAGTTAACCGGGTGTCCTTCCTCCCCCCCCTAACCCTCTCCCTTCCCATCCCCTCCTTTTGTGCTCATTTGAATCAAGGCAATGTTAAATGAACATTCACCTGCGCAATAAGCATTTGGATCATTTAGCCTGCGGTTATAAATAGCTATGGTGTTAACCTATTCCGAACGAGCTGGAAAGGGAAAAGGGCAGACAATTTTCTTAAAAGGCTTATTCGCTCCTTCAATAGATGACCCATTTGTCAGGCAGAGGGAACGTAAGCCCAAGTTAACAATCCCCCCTCCGAGGAGAAGCTTTTAGCTTCCACTGGGTGCTTTTCGTGCAGAAAATAACATGGGGGATAGAGCTGGGTAACTCACTATGCAGAGGAATGGCAGGCACAAACCTAAGCAGGCCCCATATATCAGGCTTTCAATGCACCGTTAATCAATTGTATTTTCTCTTGCCTGCGTGCAAGGTTTGTTCGAAGAGATAGATCCCAAGAGCATGACATCACGGGCAATTGCTGAGGATAATGGGCAGTCTGCCGGCAGTCACTTCTCTTATCTGTGATACAGGTGACATAAATTTCAGTCAGTCAGTAAGGCAAAGACACCTCTTGCAGAAGGCAGTGAAGAAGAAAGGTATGGCGGAAAGTGATAGGTTGGCATCCTGCAGACCCATCCTTTGTGTCTGGCGAGCACCAAAGTAACACATTCCGAGGGTGAGCACATTTCCAGTTTAATCGAGACGATAATTAGGCTTGATTTTGTTGTTTAACCCGCGGAGAATCCGTCTCTAATGGATTCCGTAGACCTCAGCAATCAGTCATAAGAAGTTCAAATTTTTTTTGGTGGTGGGTTTAGTGTTTTTTTAAAAAGAGCTCTTTTGATGAATGCGCGACCTTCTACTTAACTGTATCTAGAACTGGGTTATGACAGAATCATTATGGAAATAGAATAGGTACGGCTCACAAGCCAACTGACTCCACAATCACACAGCTCTGTTAAGATGGTGTAACGCAAAGCCAATAAAATGCCAATCACAGATCACGGCACCTTTTTATGCCTCGCTGGAAGCACTCTAAGTATCAGTCTGCATTTTTCAGGAAAATAAGATACTGCTCCATAACTTGTATTTTGACATGTAATTTCAATTTTATCATTGGTTAAGTTTGAGCGAAATGCATAAACCCTTAAAACCTTGTTGGAATGAATCTTCTAACTGCTCAATATTTCATTTTAAAAGTAGCTTTTCTCAGCCCCCAACCTCCCCCATACACCACAGCTATTTATAACCTTTGGTTTTCTCTGCCAAGTTTGCGCAAAAAAAAACCAAGCATTTGACAAGCACCATGCACTTGAATATAGTACTTCGAATCCAGTATGAGTCAGTACGGAAGAATCAATTATTTTTTGCTTGCGGATTAATTCCGGTATTTCGCTGAAAATAAACGCCTTGAGTTTCTTTCGAAGTGCCATCCATACTTTTTTTTTGGGTGGGGGGTGGGGGGGGGCGGTGAGGTGATCAACTGGTGTCTTGACACACACTGGAACCCATCACCAAGGTTCTGAGAGCATCAAAACCAAACTGAGAATTGTGTGCATCTCACCTTCGAGTGGAACTTCCAGAGTGATGGTTGGGATGGCTTGCGCACTCACTCCCTGGAGAGTAGCATTCTCCTTCGCTCAAATCCGCAGTCACCGTTACAATTAATTCGGATGTGCATTCCCAGCATTGTTTACCGGTTCGCTCACTCTGTGCCAACTGTCTTTCTAAAGATCTGATCATTATCAGGTGTGACATGTTGAGGTTAATTAGTATCAGGATGTCAAATTCCTTTGACATCACTTTACCTTACACTGCACTGACCAAGAACCAATTCATTGAACAATTGAGTTGTACAATTTGGTTGAGAAAATTATGGAAGCGCTTTTGCTTGTAATTTCTTTTTAAATGATAGCACCTGCAAGTCATGCTTTCAATGTTGAACATAATAATAATAATAATCCTTGTTTTTGATATAGCGCTTTTCACATCTTCTAGATGTCTCAAAGCGCTTCACAGATTATACTGGAAATTGAATTAACTCTCTATTTGTGGGTGAAACACAACAGCCAATTGCACACAGCAGTGTCCCACAAACAGTCATGGATTGAGAGACCAAATTATTATTGTGTTCAGGCGTGTGGAGTAAGGAAAGTTGCCTGCGGTTTCGCCCTGCCTGGAATTGAACCCAGGTCTCTCATTTGCATGCCACTGAGCTACAGGACTCAGGAATTTGATGTTTGTCTGTAATTTTGATTTGAATAAAGCATTTTCCTTTTAAGTACCAACATGGTGCATCACATTGATTTATAATAATAATAATCCTTGATTTTTATATAGCAACATCTCACATCTTCGAAGCATCTGAAAGAGCTTCACAGAATATACTGTAAAGCGAATTGACTATGTATTTTGTGCGGGCATATTTTGTGACTGTACATATTTACATCCTGAGGGTGCTACGTCCCCTATTCGTGATGGTAACGAGAGTGCAAACTATTCAAAATACCTTCTTCCTGGATGTCTCTTAAACAAGCATTCGAAAGCATGAAATGCAAGAAAAAGGAACAATAAAGGCCACATTTAAAATTACTGTAAGCAACAAATCCAGCAAAATACTTTTCTAGCTTAATCTAAAATTCTGCCTGAGGTCCACATTTTCTCTGGCAAAATAATTAATCTTTAGAAAACTTACGGTATTAGCTTTGTTGAAGCAATAGGATTATCTGCCCGGATGAGTAGAAGCCATGAAGCTCACTCATAAATGCATGCTTTTATGTACAAACTGGTTAAAGAATGCATCGAACTCCATGCTTGCAACTGTTTGTGACTTAAAACGGCATAAGCAAAAGTAACCTGAAGGAAAATGTAACATTAGGCTGCAAAACAGATTGGTTTCTTAAACCACCTTGTTGGGGAACTAGATGGGAATAATGGGTAGGCATACTATCCTCTCACATTTGTGATCTAGGTCTGAGCGCAACACACAACACAATGATGGGAAAAAGGGTTCACGTTATGTTTTTTTTCCAAAATAAGGAAGGAGAGACCCTCTGGAGGCTAGGGAGGGGGCAAAGCGGAGGGATTGCGGGATGGAATTCCAAAGATTGGGGGCAGAGTGGCTGAAGGCTCGCCTGCCGATGGTGGGCAGGGAGGGAGGTCGGGTCACATGAAGCAGACCAGACCTCAGCAAGCGGACAGGGACCCAAAAGCTTTCATTTTTCATATGTGGCGAGAGATGTTTCTGTTCCCAACCGGTTTGTATATAAAACTCTTTACCTTGATATTGAGCTTGGTTTATAAAGTATATACTGTACCATCAATGGAGTGTTTCCCACCTCAACGAATGGTGTATTCGCTTACCTTGAACTTGAGGCTAGGTGAGTGGGCGCACAAAGTGGGATATTTGCCTCTGTGGAATGTTCCCTTTGTAGAATGTTTCCTTTCATGTCTCTGGCTGTTTTCTAAGTGCTTCACCACAAAGCTGATACACCTAAGGCTGGCTTGCAATTGCTCTACAATTCCTTGCAGCAATTCAATGTGAGCTGAAACAAAAATGCCCTCCAGCTGAGTCCTGTTGCAGTGGTTCAATGTCCATTCGTTCTGTTTTCAATCTGACACGCGTTGTTGTCTATCGAACGTCAACACGCCGGGGGGTGGAAACAAAAGCATCTTCACCGAGCGGCAAGGAAAAGTACTCAAAAGAACGAAGAGATGTAATAAATTCGAAACAAGGGTCTGTGAACACAAACACAGTTTTGTTTCTCGTCAAACCTTGAAGGGTTTGTGGAATAAAACGGCAAAAATACTGATGTACATCTTGGAAATCATTTCGACATGTGCGTTCATTAAGAGGTTCACATCCTTCAGCTGCGCGGTGAAATCCGTTAAGATTGAGAGAATCAAAAATCATATTTTTCCTGAAAAGTATTGGAAGTGACACAAACTACAGATGGGCTTCAAAGTACAATTTTTTAAATAAATTATGTAGTTTACTAAATCAACGTCCAGCATCTGATTATCAAAGACCAGAGATGAGTGGCAGTACGTATCCATTAGTGATGGGTATAAAATACTGCGTGGATGTGTTTGTGCGAGAGAGCTTCTCTAACATTGATTCATTCCTCTTTTCTAGTCGAACTATGTTTCCTGCTGTCTATTCTGCCCTTTGCGGCTCTAAACCTGTATCCACTTTGCTCTACTGTCTTGGTGCATCCAAACCTATAATCCGGGTCTATTTTCCTAGATGGGATGGTGGCAAAAATCTTCCACAGTTGCATTTATGTTTTCTACAATTATCAACCAAGTCCAAACAACAACAACAAAATTACACTTGTATAGCGCCTTTCATGTCAGGAGGATGTCCCAAGGCACCGGACAATCGATGTTTCAGACCCGAGCTGCGGTCGGGGACGGTGGAGGGAAAAGGGGGGGGATTTGGGGTGACTGATGGGACCGTCGAAGAGGAGGATCTTGAGGTAGGACTTGAAGGAGGCCAGGCAGAGGGCGAGGCGGAGGGACTGTGGGATGGAGTTCCAAAGGTTGGGGGCAGAGTGGCCGAAGGCTTGCCTGCCAATGGACAGATGAATGGGTTGGAGAACGTGGAGCAGACGAGAGGCTGCTGAGCGGAGGGGGCAGGCAGATTGTAAGAGGTTAGGAGGTCGCAGAGGTAGGGTGGGTGAGGTGACAGTAACAATAACAGTAACAATCACACTCAGATATTCAGTACTGGCATTTGGAGATTTTAAAAAAGTTATCTTAAGTTATTTTTTTGCCTCTAACTTGCCTGTTAATAGTTCAACTCTCAGCAAACCTCTATGGAATGCAAGTGCCCTACAAAATTTAATTAGCCAAACTGTTGCCCCAAACATTTTCACTCCTATCCGAGACAGAATTTAATGTGATTACTGCAGACCTGTCTGGCAATGATAGGCACGTCTTCTTGAAACAAATTATGCCCCAAGGTGATGTGACTTGCCTCTACTACCAGTCAATCTATCTTTAAAAAATGCAGTGAGCAAAAAAAACAGAATTGTTTTCACACATTTATGAGAAACGTTGTTAGCCTTTTTAATAAATACGCCTTAAATTCAGATAAAATTCAATAAGCAAATGCATTCAGAATAAAGAGATTTCAGAAAGTTGAAATGAAATGTATTTCATTTTTATTACTTCCATTTTTATTATTGAGACAGCCATGTTTCATCCCCACTTATTTCAAATATTTAGAAAGATCCGATTGAATCACACTGCTGATTTGATGCATTTCTTTTCTATGCAGTCTTTAAGTTTGTAATTGTAAAGAATACACACAAAAATTACCTGTACAGCTTCTTAAATAAATCCATTCCAACTAAATCTTACTTAGTATCACAGTAAGCCATGGTAACATAAAGATATTTGGGATTTTCTGCACTAATAGATTATGGCAGATGTAAATTATGCAATCACAAAAATGACAGTACAAAGAATCATTTTTGACAGCATTTCAGCAGAAGCATCAAGATATGCCACAAGGGTAATTGGAACTTGTGCTCATTTTATGTTTCAAACATAAAGAGCATAAATATATTCTGACTTGCAGATTACAAAGGGCATCTGTGTGTATTATGGCAAAAGGACAGATGGAAATGTGTGGAGATCTTAAGCAAGGTTGCCATTTGCCTTTGCTGTACGAAAACATTCACATTGTATTTCTCCATTGTTCTGCTCCATGTCAGCACAGCACCCACACACATACACACACATATATACACACATCCTACACACACAGTTTTGCCCATAAGTATACAGTCAATTTATTTTACAGTATATTCTGTGAAGCGTTTTGAGACGACGATATGTGAAAAGCACTATATCCAATGCAATAATAATTATATCATTATTATATACGAACACCAGATACCCCTCCTCTCCAAGGTGTAGAATTTCAGACTGAAATGCTTGGCTATTCCAATTGGAACTAATTGCTTAGCTCAGATCAATTTTGAACAATTATTTTGGGTCAGCTCAAACCTTTCCTTTGCTTACCAGTGTGCTTTTCTGTTCTGCTTTGCAGAGCTCAATTTAACCTAGAAATGGAATGATTTGACAAGTAACAGTCTCATCATCTGGCTTGAATGCCTCTTTTTGTTTCTAAATTCTTACGCATTGCAATAGTACAATTTTCCATCACATCCTCAATGCTTTTCATTTTGTTTTCATGGATTCTGGATCTTAAGCAAACTTTTCATTGGAATAGTGGTGTAGAACTATCTGGTTTCATCTTTAAACACGTTAACTTGACAGTAGACAGATGTATTGCCTTTACTCTCATCAGGAACAATAAGAGAGTTTTTGTCAAAACAAAAACTGGCCTAGAGCGAGACATAACACATACACACCAACCTGAGGTTTATCTCTTCGCAAAAAATAAACAGTTAGGTAATACACAAATGGAGAAAATTAAAGTTATTTTATTTACCTTCACTGGATCACTTTCATTTTTCGCAACATTATTCTCCAGCTATCAGTGAATAATTCCAATTTTCCAGAAAAACTCATATAAACAATGTCCTTCATAAGATTAATTCTAACATTTTATAAGTCACATTTTCAATATAATCCATCCTAATCTGTGAAGGCAAATTACTCAACAAGAGTGTATAATTTTAAAATGAGGTTATTAGGGTATACCTAAATCATAGCTCTGTGTTTCTGTTTAATGGGTTTAACGGAAGGATAATGGACAAGGAATCAATATAACTTGTATTTCCCATAAGTCCCGTCATCAGAATATTAGAGACAAGAACAGTGCAAATAAATCCGGATATATATTTATGCCAGAAGCAAAAGTGATTTTAAAAACAATTTTCATTATCTATGACATTCAATGGCATTCTTCACTCCCTTCGCCTTGAATCCCTCTCTTCCTACTTTCAGATCTTGGCTAAAGACCTTTCTTTTCGACTGTACTTTCGGTCACCTTTTTCCCTTCCCCCTGTCTCGGCCCCGGGTTCTGATATTGGGAAGCGCTCTGAGACACCATCCGGCATGGAAGGCGCTATATAAATCCAAGTTGTTGTTGTTGAATTGAAGAAAAGTACCGAATACAAAGAAAAATAGTCATGGTATTTCTAAGACAACCCAAGAGTTTTATTTTATCACATAAATAGTCACCAAAAAATACAACATAATGGAGGACAATACCATCTTTGCAAGTTTTCTGTCTTCGAAAGCTGGAGACAATTTAGACCAACCTCACCTTACACATTTGTTCACCTGGTTCTGTAATGTCATCAATTGGCTTCAGTTAAACTCTGAGAAAATGCTGTGAAGCTGGAGCAATAATTTTTGATATCAATAATCCAATTTGCAAATTAGCTGCAGAGTAGAATTGTATACATAATTTATATTCAAAGACTTAATGAACAGTACCATCTCAGTAACACTACAGTACAAATATATTGGGAAACTGCATAATCTCCAAATTGCTCACTTCTGATCTATTCCGACCAAGGACGCGTTCAAGGTCTACATTCGTGAAAAGTGCAGTTACATACTGAAGAAAAGGTCTTCATTTGAACTTCATATTCAATATTTATGGCATGATGAGTCACTGAGCATTCAAGGAAACTTATTTGGAAACTATCAAAATAAAATTTGCAGTTCGCGTAGTATGAATTACGTTGTTAGCTGTGTCTTAGTCTTCCAGATGGTCCCTTTTAACACTCTATGTAACTATGAAAAATGAAGCCTGTGTCATATGTCAAGATATTGTGGTTATTGAATTTATTGAAGCACAAGCCTTCATTTCACTGATCACTTATAAGTGGATCAATAAACAGACACTAATAGAGCTGGTTTTATATACAGCATATCCTGAATCAAAGTCAATAATTCTGTGCGAGTGGACTGTCGTTCTTCAGAGACAGAAAGAGGGATTACTAATGGATAGAAGTAAAGAGAGCCATTGGTTTTACAGTGTCTGCATTTCCCCCAAGTAGTTTTTATTCCCCTTGCTCTTTTCAGACCTACAAAGACTTTTTTTTTAATTGCCAGATAGAATTTATTGTATGATCCAATCGAAATTAGAACCTTTTTATTTACTGTACTGGTTAGACCTAGGGAAGCTGATGTACAATCAACTGTGAAGAAAATCACAAATAGATCACTTCATGTACTGCCACACAGCAATTACCTGTCAACATATTTTCGTTTCCCCTTCCCTCGATTGTGTTTGCCTCCCTTTGGAATATAAATCGACTATTGTTGATTAAATATACAACTGATTCGTGATTTGTTTTATTGTTTCAGTTCATGTCGTAAAGAACAGTAAAGGTACAGTGTTCACAAAATGCATCTCGCAATTTTCAAAATACAAGATCAACACAATGCGTAAGAGAAAAGGTGTCAGCAAAACTACCAACACCCACAGCAACTTCATTTCCAGGCGGAAAAAAGCTTTACCAAATGCACACACACCTCAAAAGAAAGGAAAACATAAGTTTCAAGCCAAAGAGTTCTGTTATTTTGCTATCATTGTAGTCGTTTATACTTCCGGTCGATAGCAGCTAAATAAAAAGCTAATCTTTGGCTCAGGTAAAAATAATTATATGAAAATATGCAGTGGCATTCCTTGACCCCCAACCAGAGATGATGAGTTTACATTGGATTTTGACAGCAGGCACTGGTAAGAACATTCTGCCATGCCCATAGAAAAACAAAATCAAACCCTTATATTTCTGGGTTTCAACTCTTTCGGCAGCAGCAGCATCGTCCACACTATTAACGGGCTAGAAATACTCAATTATAGTATATTTACGCAGGAGATAATTTAAATTTAAAGTAAATACAGACTTCAATACCATGCAAATCTATCACCAAGGTGAAAAAAATATGGAGAAATGCTTGTATTTATTCAGCCGGCTTGCATTTCCAAATGATTTTGTCTAACACTGCAGTGTTACTCCAAGAGATTCAGCTTCTGGCTGAGTTTCTGTTAATCTATAACTGCCTATAGAGTCACAATTGCCATTATGCATTTGAATCCAAGATTTTGGCATCACCGTCACAGTCTGGTAGCTGTCGTTTCGTAGAGATCCTGGTCTTGTGGGTGCTTTCCAAAGTGTCCAGCTCATCATCAGAGTTGAGAACAGAGATGTGCCGCCGATATATACGAGGGCTGGAGAATGGATAACAAAACCATATCAATCGTCAAGGATTTTAAACAGGCATTTTAACTGACCCATATTCAAAATGTGTTAAGAATTAGACAAACAGGATCACTTGTACTTTTATCAAAAGAAGTATATACATAGATTTTATAATCATATATTTCTAAGTACTGTATTAGGCACTTCACCCACAAAAATAGTCAATTCACCTTATGGTATATTCAGTGAAGCGCTTTGAGATGGCTCAAAGATATGATACTGATATCAAATGCAAGGATGATTATTATTATTATTATTGTTATTCTGACAAACCTGAAGCAATATTGCAGGTCAGCAGTCATTGTCGGAAGAATGTCAGTTACTGGGTTAGTTTCCCTCAATTCCTACAGAATCATGGAGCATAGAACATGATGTTCGGCTCCAGTTACACAATGTTACATCCATTGAGAATGAGTTATTGATCGTCAACTAACATGCATCACACATTAAATAGTCAAAGATGGGTCCACTTGTGGTTTTTCTTCTGGTAATGAAGCATTCAGCTGCCGGATGGAGAACCGACCACAAAACTGATAGAAGCAAAATAATTAATAGGAAATCTCGATGCTGTTCACTTTGGTTCACAAGGACAAAAGAAATGTTAAACGAGCCTGAAACTGGGGCGGTTAACTATTTGAGCAATTAGCAATGTAGGCTCAAGTCTTTGTGGTGGCAATTTCTCTCATGTTTTGCTGTACTTGCCTGTGTGTGCATTTTTGGTTGAAGGGACAGGAAAAGGGGAGGAAAGGGACCATTCAACAGTGTCAAAACCTGGGAGCGTTTTTGAGACGAGGGTTTATTCCCCTTTGCCTTCTTCAAATAGAAACGAGCAAACATACTGAGGATTACATAATCAGAAACAGTAATATATGGAGGTGAAATAGAGAAATTTATAGGTGCAATGTATCCAACATCAAAGGAAGTCAGAGAAACTGGTTCATCATCCCATGATTATTTTTAAGCAACTTCCTTTCTCCTTGGGTGAAGGATGACAATTCTGAGAAATACAGAATTTCTCTCTATATATATATATATATACTGTAAATATACATACAACCCACCCACCGGTCAGGTGCAGAGTAAATCTCTCATTTTTTTATGTTGGTTTGTTTGTTTGTGTAGAAAAACTTATTGAGTGGAGAAAGACCTTTTGAAATGATACCCCCTGCAACAAATTCCATTTACAATTCGTCATTACAATTCTTGACCACAGTATGGAAAGCAGGATGAATAACCGCAGGGACTATCCTAAAATGAGAGCTACAGCATTGCTATTCAACAGACAACTCGTAACCTAAAAATAACACTGTGCAATACTGGTAAATCTCAGGCAGAGGAAGTGGTATTAGTTTGTTTTTTCACAAAAACACATGCGTCTTCATGCTCCACTCGACACAAAGGTCCAGATAAAACCTACTTTACTCGTCACTTTCAGGCCTGTATAAGTACTTCATCATCAGGCTATCAACTTGCTTCTTTCTTTTCTTCTCCTGTTTCTTGGATTTCTTTCCATTGGTTTCGACACCACCAGCTTCCTCTTCCACATCAGAGTCTCTCTTTTTCAGACTCTTTTTGAGACTGTTTATGCTTCTATAGGAAACTGTGGAGCCTGAAGAAGAGGAACTGGAAGACGAGTCTGAGGAGGATTCCGAATCGGTTTCTTTCTTTTTTGATTTTTTCTTCGATTTCTTGGAGTGTTTTTTGGAGCTTTTCTTCCTATGCTCTTCCTCGGATTCTGACGACTCAGTATCCGAACTCTTGGTCTTCTTGCCTTTATTTTTCTTGCTTCGTGACTTGCTGAAGTCCAGTGCTGAGGAAGGTCGTTGAAGACTGGATTGTGGCTTAGTTACTTTTTCCTCATCTCCCTCAGAGTCTGGTTCTAGACTCTGCCTTTTAAATGTAATGGGTTTGTAGTTCAGAACTTCATTGATAGCTGCTTCTAAATTTGGATCCAAATAGTTCCTGTGACTTACGGGCTTGATTTCAGAACTATCTGCCTTCATATCATCTGAGATAGATGACCTAGGTCTGGGAGGCACGCTAAAACTTCGACCTGAATGGTGACTAAACGATGACTTACTTTCACTTAACGCTACACTACCAACATCATCATCATCCAATTCACTGAATCTGCTCCTCGAAAAGGACAATCTTGAATCTGTGTTCCTACTCAGTGTTGGGCTTTGTAATCCCAATTCTGATCTACGATTGAGAGAGGGGCTAAGGGGACTATACAAATCACTTTGTTGGTCATCGAGGCGTGAAAGGCTTCGCCTCAAGCTGGTCGATGGACTACTTAAGTTAAAACTCACAGAGGATTTCACGTCATCATCAACTTCCAAGGCTCGCCTGGTAGAAGCACGATTTACAGGGAGTGACAAGGTGGAAGCTTTATCAATGTCAGGACTGGTCAGGGCCCATCTCCGATCTAAACCCTTCCGGGCTCTACTTGTGGCCTCTGAATATGCCTGGGAAATGACAGATCCCCCATCATCTAAGTCATTGTCGCCCTGAGATTTTTTCCAAGAACCAACAGAGTAGGTATCCTCTAAATGGTCTGCACTCGAGGTCTTTTTCAGTTTACGGAATGACCTATCTGGAGATGAAGAGCATTCTTTACTGAGAGTCGAGAGAAGGGAGTTATCACTGACTTTTCCACCTATAGAATCCTTAATATTTCCTCGCTTGCGATAGCTGAGAGAGCTCATTACAGAGACTGGTCTACTCTCCTCCAGTTCTTTTCCTTCCTTCAATTCCTTCCCCTCCTTTAGGTCCAATTTAACAGAAAATCTGATCGACATACACACAGGAAATAAAGAAGAAAATTCAAAGTAGGAGAATCACAAGTGGAGTTTACAATGGATAATAAAAGAGAGAAGGACAAAGAAAAAGCAAACGGGGTACAATACAATAGATGTTTGAGATGGCAAAGCAGGAGATAAAGATGTAGGAAAGGTTTTCTCAATATGCTAATTTTATTGCTTTTATGACATGATCTAAACAAACGTGAATTCATGTGACGTAAAGAGTTTATATTGCCTGTTCGATCAATGCATGGTCAGGGTGATGGGGAGAAAGCAGCAGAAAAATGTAATTTTAATATTTTAAAAAGCAACTGATTCAATGGCTTGCATGTATCCCTGAGTATGTGATCTGTACAAACCAGCACGGACCCAATGTTGATTCCTAATCTCATCAGGACTGGGGTTGGGGGGTATGAAAGGAGACTGATGGATGACATTTAGGTCTTAGTCTCACCCATGCCCGTTTTATAGAAGGACAATGAACCAGGGTTGCTGCTATATTGGTATTGAGTAGACCCTGCTGGACGATGTCATATGGATGCTGGGCAGATCGGGTGTGACTACAATGGTCTGCATGATCAAAGGTGTCTGTTGATACTTGCTGTCTAAGGTCACAAAACCCTGAGGTCACTTATCTGGGTAAGATATCAGAAGACGCCCACTCAACCATACCCTAGCAAAAGATAAAATGAGCCAAAAAGCTTTCAGGAAAAAATAACATTTCCGTATTAGATATTTTACTGACTGGTATTACTCCTAAGAGTTATTTAGAAGTCAACCTAGATTTGATCTTTTCAAAATGTGGAAACATTATTCAGATTTTTTTTTACTAACCTTGAGCTTTTTAAGCTTCCATCGTCTGAAAATGTTTTAGACGAGCCCTTGTTCCTTGACAGCCAGGATTTGACATCATCCACACGATCTTCCACTTCAGAATCTGTATCTGAATCACCTTCACTGTTTCAAGACAAGCATTAAATGGGACACATTTTAGCATCCAGTAATTGGTCTCTTCAAGGAATGATAATGCATTTAGGCTTTCAGGAAAGGCAGAACAGAACGCTCATGCAGGTGTAAAATGATCAGATTACATATCACATACTGTACATCATTTTCCAGCTCTTAGCTGTAAATATTTTTAAAAATATTTATTTTAAAGGCTTTTTTTAGTAACAAGTAATAGATGCTGTTAGTAAAACTAATTAGTCACTTCACTGAATCTAATAGTGCACATGTCCATTATATGGATTATTTATTCACGAACAATGAAATCAATGTGAAATACAATTGTATTTTAAATGTTTGCAGCATAATGAAAATAATGTTAAAAAGGTATTCTCACATTCCAGACTGAATGTAGGAAGATGAAAAAATCTGCCGTAAAGTGTTGATAGAGGTCTTGTAAATCATTTAGCAACGTGTACATTTTGAAAAATACATTAGGAATGAAGAAATTATACTGCCAAGTAAACATATATTCTTATTTCTAAATAGAACTATTGCATTTGATAAAATAATTCTAAAAGAATTTGCACTATCAATTTTATGTTTGATTTTATTGCTTTTCCCCTCCATTTGTTTTTTCTGCTTCTCAAGTCTCTAGACAGAGGGATTTACAGAGAAGTGCATTGGGAGTCTCCGAGAGTCAATGCATCACTTCATCATCAATTGTCGGAGGTGTACTTCTGCAACCTAATCTCAGGCAAGATCCTTTTCTCTTATCAACACAGAACTCAATTCTCTAACACAACATCTTCCACATAATGCATAACCAAGAACTAAATGAACAGGGCGCTAAATTCATAAAACAGTCAAGGTTGGGATCTGAATTTGGGTTGAAAAACCCAACGATATTCTATGAGTCAACCGTCTCACCCGACCCCCCAAAAACTATTTTTAAAGATGCTCAATTACTGTAAAATAAATTGCTGCCATACCCTGCAAATTGAAATTTCAGTTACTGAACCATCAGCTTTAATTACAAGAGAGACAAATCACAGATCACAAATTCCAACAAAACCAAATTAAATCAGTGCAGCTCTTAAAACTGTACGAGCTTGCAGTAGTTCCACTGGGAAACTCATTTTCATATGATGTGTTCAAAGAGCGTAGCACAAAAGAAGGTTAACCAGCATGTTCTTTGAAGCATAAGCAACATTTAGTGATGACTGGATGAATATATATTCAAGTGCGTTTTGCTCAGAGAGCTCTTCACGGCATAGCATGATTTACCAAACATAATTGTGAAAATAATGTTAAACAGGTAAAAGCTGGCCTATTCTGAAGCTTGTTGAATGAATACACTATCTTGCATACTGATTACATAGCCACACCAACAAGGATTATCTTTGATTCAATCTCAGGCTGTGCTGAGGAAGCACAAGCTGCCTCAGTGCTCTGGCCAAAGCAGGAACAGATAATGGGGTGGTGGGGGGACAGGGGAAAATCAGCCAGATTTTACTGAGCAGTTAGTTATTTGACCGCTGCTGGAAAGTAAATATTGACTTTGAATATTGACACAATCTGGCCTTATACGGTATGCTTAGTCAAATAGTCACTGCCTTGGGTCACACAATGCCACTCTGCTGACTCAGAAAAGGAATCAATTTCCGTTAGAATGTTTCCATAGAGTTAATATTTACTGCACTAAGTGACTGTCTATTCTTTAAATCAACAACTGTAATGGTCATTAGATGGCCACAAAGGCAGATTTCAAAGAGTGAGCAAAGAATCCCATTGGAATTGGAGTTTGCTTCTGTAACGGGCACAAAACGTCTATTCATTTGGTCCTAAATTGAAAATCTCAATCAGAGAAGCTCCACAATGGCTGCAGTGACAACAAGGAGAATTGTCTTGATCACGGAGTAAATAGCAGAATGTTTTGCACTGCAAATGGAGTTTTATTGCTGTAAATGATTCTAGCACAAAACGCTGAAGATATTTCAGTAAAAACATGAAGAGGATGCTTTTTGTACCAGTTTCATCAACTGTCCTTTAACTAGTTAGTTCCATTCCACTGACACAGAATATTAATCCTACAATAATCCTTCCATTTGATGCATCGCCTTATCACATCACTGAGTCATCTCAAAGCACTTCACAGGATTTTGGCTGTAAAGTGTAATTATAGTACTGTATATTTTTAGGTGAATGCATGCATACCAATAAACGAGTTACACAATCATAAGTGCCTCGCTTAGCCTCCTTTGTCTTGGCATTATGATTTTGATACACAAGAGACAGAATTTCATATTTTACACATCCAAACTCCAGAAAAGAGACATAAAACAGGAAGACACAGTATTTACGCTGAATATTTACAATGTAGGATCTTTCATCTACCCTGCTGCAATTTAAAAGTTACTGAAGAACGAACACACTATTTTTTTTACAAGGCATTTGGCAGAAGCCACTTTAGATATTTCCTGAGGCGTTCTGAGAAATGGTAAAGGTTTATAGGCTGATTATTGCAAAGTGGAATAACAACATAAACATCTTTTCCCAAAATTGTTTTCTGTGAGAGCTTGTATATAACTAGTATAATTAGTACATGACAGATCTTTGTGAACGAGTCAAAAAAAAAACCTATCATCCAAACGATGTACACTATCAAATACACTTTGTGAAAACTAGAAAGTATATTCAAGGCATGGCGTAATGAAAGATATTTAAGTCACTAACCAGCTAACAATAAATAGTGTTATTAAATTGTAAAGTCCTCTGAATGCTGCTGCACATGTTATCTGGATCTTCATTGCACATAAACCGTTATGCCTAGCAATTTGTTTAGATGTGGTTTGTGGGACATTCATATGGCTCTAAAATTAAAAATCCATCTTTTTAACTATGGCTATTAATTATTTAGCTTTGCATGGATTGACTGGAATGCCATTTTACTTCAGACAAAACCATTATCATTTGCACACCTTCTTACTCCTGAGCAAGTTTACAAAAATGTATTATTACAGCGCCAACAGCCTATCTTAAGATACTTGATTCAGTCTTCCACAGGCGTTAATTCATTGATTTCTGTTTCCACCTTTGTTCTCTATAAAGGTCTTGCCAGGTCTTTCACCTCAATCAGCAGGTGAATTACCTTCTCCTATGTCAATACTGTTATTCACCCAGCTGGCAGAAAGGTTTGTACTGTCATCATCTTGCTCTAGAGAAACACCACTGCTTTCCACAGCACTAGAGTACAGTCATTACGCCAGCATTCATCCACCCTATAGTACTGAGTAACGTGTGCAATGCTTAATATCCTCCACTTGGTATGTAATTTGTGACCTTTCAGCGGGCCATACCATTTATGTTCCATACACTTTCAAAATTGTTTATCACTAATCCACTGATAAACCAGTAGGTTACCAGGCCTTCAGCTTTCTTGATTTCAAAGTTATCCATAATTTAATGTCACTCGCAAATCTAACCACCTTGTGCAGTGAGTCTGCAAATTGGGTCACTCAAGGATATATATAAAAAATAGAATCTTGATGAACCCTACTCAGTGCCTATGGCCGGTTTGACCTCGCTTCCTGAATGAGTAGCCTGTGTTTTTCTTCTCTTTGGACAATACATTTAACAGTGTTAACATTTTAAAGTTCATGGATTTTTCCTTCCATCTACAAAGTCAGCAAAAAGAAACCCACCAAAACCAATTACACGGAATGCCACTCAACTGAGAAATGTAATGACTAAACACAAAAAAAAAGGACTATACCGAAAAAAGGGAATGCCATCCTGGGGGCAACTTCAATTCAAATCTTGGTACAGTGGCTAAAATGGATATAAATTGTTTCAGTCTTTCGTGAAAAGAGAAGTAAATGATTTTAACCAGACATATGAAAATCGTGGAATGTTTCATTATGATGCACTAGAGTCATTTTTACCAGTGTCAAACAGGTGGAACACACGGTTTGGATAAAATGGTGTTTGCATAAATTGTATTAAGCTTTGTTCTATATATTTCACACTTTGAAGACATTAAAATATTAGAACAAATATAATTAGCAGCACAATTACAATGTTACACTGTACTTGTTATGTCTATATTGGTTATTAAATATAAATTCTGCATTATATAAATATGTGTATTGCTACAACAGAAACAGACTACTTAACCCATACAGTCTAGGCTTTGTTCCCCAAACTGTTCCAATCCTTTTATCCTGCTCAATTCTTATTCAGAATAATATTCCTGATTTTCAAGCATTTCACTCTTTTTAAAATAATTTACCAAGAACGGTTTGAAGAGAATTGAATATTCCAGGCACTCTTAATCTTACCATTTCTTATTAGCAATTATTATAATTTTGCCCACAAATATACAGTCTATTCACTTTATTGTATATTCTGTGAAGCATTTTGAGACGTCTAGAAGACGTGATAAGGTGCTATATCAATGCAAGGATTATTAGTATTATTACTATCTTCCCCTAACGTTCCCCTTTAATTAATTTTGTGGCTATGCTGTATATATGAACGCATGCATGCGCACATATACACACACAAAAAAAATCAGATGAATTGTTTGACGTGTTCCTCAACCTATACCCTACTACTCGTATTCCAGTCACTGCGCTGCATCTTAACCAGTGAGCTCAGCTCTTACACCTGACACTGCAGGAAAAAAAACTAAATTACATCTGGTGTCACATTTAATTTATGTCCAACATGGTAGAGCATTATTTAACACACAACAAAATCACAATGAAGCTCAGAAAGGGTTTCACTGCGCACAGTTACGATTCAGCTATAACCGCCCATCACTATTTGTCATATGTATGTATATTTTCCTCTGATGTGGACTGGTTTCCATAGTAGAGGCCTTGAAATTACAATTGTGTACTTAATCCGTCGCTCATCTTATACAACAGTACGACAATCTTTAAGAGTTAAGAGTTATTTTGGTTTATATAAGCATGCGTCCATATGATTTATAGTGATGCCATGCAGGCAGAAACTAAACGCGAAGCTGAACAACGTGCTCAGGTTAGGCTTGGTATGTGAAATTTGTTTTGATACATTCTCACGTTTTATTCTTTCGTCTCTGATACTTTGTCACCATGTCTTGTAAACTGCAAATGAAATAAATTATGAGGACAAAAAAAAATAGAATCCAGGCAGAAAAATAAAATAAAATAAGGAAAAAATGGATTGATTCAAACACAAACACATCACAATGAAAGGTAAACACAAAGTAAATGCAAGTGCAAACAGCATTGCTATGTGACACTTTAAGTATAGTGTTTTTTTTTACAGGGACACATAGGCTTGAGAACTTTAGAACTGAAAACAGAATGAATTTATTCTATAAATGTATTTTCGATAAATAAATACCACAAATTCCTACGAAATATTATGAATTTTAGAAGAAACAAACAGGCTATTGAAACAACTTTGGAGCAGGAACACCGTTAGAAACACTGAATATTATACAATACAGCATTGCTGAGAGGAGAGTATCCGGAACCTGTTAGAAATTGCCTCAAGGCCTGTGGATATGACTGATGATTTATAATGACGACAGACATGATCTGAATGTATTGCCCGGAGTCATTCTATAGTCACTGTCAATCATAAACTTTAGTTATACAGAGGTTATGTTTAGACTTTACAATGCATTGATCAGACTGTACTTAGCATACTGTGCTGATATGACGCTATCCCACAGAATAAAAATACATATTTACGTAAGAAAGAGGACAAGAATCAACTCAATTAAAAAAGAGACAAGCTTTGAAAGATTAGAGAACATTTACAAGCTGCAGAGAGGGTGGTTATGGAAGGGAAGCTCATTTCAATGAGGTTCAGACAACATAATCAGAAGTAAATTTAGATCAAATATCTGGATAAAAATAATTACTTAATATAAATATTTTGAACAATGTGTAAGGTGCAAAATCATTGATGTTATTTGAAATACTATTATGGAGAGGGGTAATGCACAAGATGGTTGAACTTAGGAGTGAATTACTTTCTTATGTAAAATCATGAAACTAAATTTTAGTTTAGGAATCAAATTTTAAATCTGTCGATGATTTCCTGTATTTGTACTTTCGATACCGAAAAGAAAGGTATGTGCATGATAACTTTTATTATTATAAGACCACATTTGTACAAACTTAATTTCAATGCCATTTTCATTATTTTTAATTTGGCCTTGGTTGCTAATTTTAAGGTACCTTTTTGTTCTTTGGCTACAACTCAAAGTACTTGGCTAGTTGGAAGATGATAGAATTAGAATTAGTATGTAGAAAAGTCACACTGTTACCTGTTAATCAGATCTTCATTTTCATCACTTTCCATCTCATCTTCAATTGCTGCTTGCAGGTCTCCAATTCTTTTAAAGGCCAGTTTAAGGTCAGCCTGTAAGCTTTGATTTGCTGCTTCAAGACTCTCGATATCCAATTCCTGTAGAAAACAATACAGTCACTCAATTACCCAAATACCTCAATACTGAATGGCTTGGTACTTTCATTTATTGATATTGATTGAACTCAAGGATAAATTAAGAAATATTGAATAATTCCCTGGATAACTACAGAAAAAATGCAATGCACTGTGAATCATGTGCATAGATAGATATATCAGAGGAACATGAACAGTGTTCTAACCTCTAATTAAAAATGATTTATGTACTTGGGTTCATTTGTATATAGAATAACTATAGAAGGAATGAAAAAAAAGTATCACAGTTTTAGAACAGAAACAATTGAATAAGTTTATGTTACTTCAATTGATTTTAGGTGTATCATTTATTTTGTTGCAATTATCAATTTTCTATGCATCTAGAATTTCCTCACAACATTAACAGCAGCATAATTTGTAAGATTCAAAAATTGTGATACTTTTTTTTAAAAAAAGGTAGTGGTGGCATTTATACACATGGAGGTAATATTACTCAGTTAGAAACTGTATTAAACCACATTCAATGAACTCCCCAAAGAAAACGTGTCAGTGTTACGTAATACCAACTTCAGAGGGGAGCTTGGTATTATCAGAGTGCAGGTCATTGGTACAAAATTTAAAAGATATTACATTTCCCAACACAAGCATTTGTCACTCAATTTTGTATCACAATGAGCATCATCCAGATAAGCAAAACAGATCAAAAAGTGGTAACCACTTGGTTCGAGCGTCATTTGCCTTCTTCATCTCCCTTTTAGCTGTAAAGGGAAGCTGTAAGTATATATATGAGAACCAAAGAAAAACAGCTATGTCCCACATAATCAATGTTCACTTACTAGTTCATGTTTCTTGCGTGTCGCCTCGATTTCCTTCTTGCTGAGCTCTCCCATTTCTTCCTTCACATCTCGGAGCTGTCGTTGCAACCTTTTATTTTGCTCTTTCTCACGATTCTCTGCAGCCCCCCTCTGATCCCTTTCTTCTGACAGTTTTTCTAGGTTTTCCTTGAGACGAGTAACTAGACTCTAAGGGAAACGAGAAAAATACCAAGGTGAACTACCTGCGAGTGGGGGCAACACAGGATCTTTGAACAATTTGAAACATAGCAATCTACTATTGTATTACATGTAAATCAAAGCTCACATGTTCAAAGTTGTCAAAAACTACATGAATGTGACATCAGATCCAAATGACTCAACTTTGAAGACACCACACACACTGAGAAAGGTGCAGAATGAAAGTTATATGTAAATTAAACTAGGTTTGACTTTCAAGAGCAGTGGTTGAAGGATTCTAAATGTCAAAATCTCTCCACTGGTTAATGATGTTTTATTATATAGAAGTGAATTTTTCCAGCATCATCAACATCACTGAGACAGAAAGTTAACCATCATTTTGAGCATCTTACTGTCAGGCAGTGCAGTTAAAAAAAGAATATACTGTATGAAATGCAATTCTTGCTTACTAGTAACTGTTGCACCTTGACTGTAACCACTAAATAATCTTATAATCTTGCATTAAACAACAACAGCCACGACAACAAAATTACATTTGTATAGTGCCTTTCACGTCAGGAGGTTTTCAGTAAAATAACCTGCCCTTTCCTATTTACATTGTTGGTCTTACGTGAATACTTTTTATAGAGGACTTCTCTATTTGAATTACATATTGGGTTACATATTGCACAGCTCATTCCAGTTGAATTGACCTCACAAGATCACATTGGCTATGAGGACCAGGATTTGCATCCTGATAGCAAAATGATTATTCCCCCCACACATAACTTGTTGTTCTTCTGTTTCAATGCCCAGACTTAAAAGAAAAGAAGTTCAGACTGAGTGAATCTAACGGCTAGCAAACAGATTTTGATATAGCTTTCAGAAAGTTACTCTGCCATGCATTTGTGGCTCAGATGCAATCTGCTCCCAATTTAGATAAAGCTTTTATAACAGCAAAAAGGATAATTCCTGATAAAGTGAATCTGTTGATGTAAGTAATTCCTTGACTAACAATATACTGTTCCATTTCATTTTTAATACGTCTTATTTAGCTATCTAGCTATCTTATTTAGCTATCTTTGAACTATCACCATCCTCAACAATTCTCACCATCTGATTCTGCATCTAATGATACCGAATTAATCAACTTCAATTTAGTTGAATCTTTCTTCACATGCATACCAGTGGTTAAAGCACTCGCCTTACAAGCGTGAAACCTGTCTTCGAATCGTCAGGGCAAAACCTTAGGCAAATTTCCTTACTCCACATGCCTAATAATAATCCTCCCAAAAAAAAACTATAATAAAATTGGTCATTTCAATCCACGAATATTTGTGCGACACTGCTGTGTGCATTCGGCTGTCGCGTTTTGTCCACAATATACAGTCAATTCACTTTACAGTATATTCTGTGCAGCGCTTTGAGACGTCTAGAAGATGTGGCAAGCGCTATAACAAATGCAAGGAGTATTATTATACCAGTCTTTATTATTCATTGCTTTACACTAACAAAAAGCAAAAAGCATTCATTGAAATTGTGGAAACTGTTCCCAAATCAAATACTGCAAAGGCAGAGGCAAAATTACAACCTTCATTTAAATTCACAGTTCTTTTCATTGGATTAACCTAATAAAGCAACAGTCAATGTAATTCTCGATCTTTTATTAGATATGGGATTAACACCAATTTAAAATGTTTGCCTTCATTGCACTCGACAGTAAATCCTTCAAGGTTCAAATTCATGAGTAGGCAAAACTTGCACGAGATTTCAAGTAAAATTTGCAACTTGTGGAGCTCCTGTGGCTCAGTGGTTAGAGCACTTGTCTTGCAAGTTGGGGAAACCAAGCTGGGGAGACCTGTGTTCGAATACAGGCAGGTCAGGGCGAAACCTTGGGCAAGTTTCCTTACTCCACACGCCTAATAATAATCCCTCCAAAAAAATCACAATAAAATTGGTCATTTCAATCCACGACTGTTTGTGGGACACTGCTGTGCGCAATTGGCTGCCGCGATTCGCCCACAAATATATACAGTCAATTCACTTTACAGTATATTCTGTGAAGCGCTTTGGGACGTTGATAAAATGTGGAAAGCGCTATATCAAATGCAAGGATTATTATTATTATTACCTCAAGTCGTTTGATCTGAGTCCTCTCATATTCCAGTTTGGTTTCCAGCTCACGAATCTTGGCTTCTTGCCTGCTCACTAAGGATTTATCCACCATGGACTGCTCTGTAAACTCCAACTGACTCTGTAGTCCTTGTAACTATAAGAAGTTTAAGAGAAAGAATATAACAAATCTTTAGGATCTGGCAGAATCACCACCTGGATTAAATTCAATATTGCATTAGAGAAACAAATACAGTACACAAATACAAGCATATAAAACATTTTCTCAGACTGAATTGAAATTGCATACCAATTACCTCCATTAAGAGGTAGAGACAATGTTGCTACTCCTAAAATGGCTTCTTTTTCAAAAATGTTTAGATACTGTATAATAATATTGTGAGAGCTGGTTTAATAAGGTAATTTAGCAAAGTAAAAACACAGCAAACCGCAAACAAAAATCTGCAGTTTTGGAAACTGCAAAATAAACCTGCAAGGCTTAACGTATTTGTGCTTGAAAGTCTTCGATTGGGCGTAACAAGTGAAGAGACTATATTGTATATTTTCTTATGATAGTTTAATTATGCAGAGATTGAGGTTTAGCATCAAATTAAATTGTTATATAAAAAATGGTCTTGCAATTCCTGATGTACTAAAGAAAAATGTTTACATCAACTTTAAACAAATTGAGATTCTATTGAAGAGAACAGATTTAGAACATTAAGGAATTGATAATACAAAATTTACTTCGGCAATTTCCATCTGCATTAGCTGTTAAGAAAATAGCAATTTTGATTGTAGAGTATTCTATTATGCACATCAACCCTGTCAGTACTATGGGATTTCCCCCAAATAATTCATTCCAGAAGCAATACAATATTGAGATATTTTAATGTTTAACAACTCGCAGAAGGTCATGTTCGGAACAGAGCCTGAATGATGTACCTTTTCCTGTAATTCCTGTTTCTCTTTGCTGGTTTCCTCAAGTTGAGACTGCAACTCATTGATCTGGGCGAGGTCCCTGGATGACTGAGAAAATTGATATTTTTAGTCAATACTTCTCAGAAAGAAAAACCAACACAAGATTTTGCTATTGAAACAGACACTGCAGCAGCAGCAACTTAGAAAGAATTTAGCTACGTGTGTGTGTCTGTGTGTGTGAAACAAAGTGGTGTGCATACCGTCTACTTTCTACCTGATCATGTTAGCCGAATTCAGGATTACATTTGATAAGGCAACAGTATATTCTTATTTTATTTTTAAATTATTTTAAATTCTACAAATTGCGGGATAAGTAACTGATGGGACAGCTACGCATATAACGTTTGGTTGCACAAATTCATTCTTTTGTCTCTTTGCATCACAAATTTCCAATCGTCCTGCATCATCGGAAGGGAGAGAGAAAAGGGGAATAAATCAAATCAATTGGTTTTCCCAGAGAAGGAAAGAGAGATTACACATTGGACGCTCTGCCTACCTGGGCAACTACAGACTTGTGTTTCTTCATGAGTTCATTCATATCCTCCTGATCCTCTTCATTACGGCTCTGAAGTTCATTCTTCTCACGTTGGAGCCGACTCACCTGCTCTTCCAACTGTAAAAAGGAAATTGTAGATTATTAATGTTTCAAAATCATGCATTGCAATATTACACCACCTTTATAAAGCAAACATAATACAAAGACTTTATTCGCGTGAAGAGCCTTGCTTAGGTAATCTAGAATAAAAGGTTATATTGAATGATACCCTAAACAACAGAACTAAAGCAATTGCTCTAAAATAATCCAAACATACTTACACTAAAATTGACAGATATGATGAATGTATTACAACACACTGGTAATGTCTGTCATATGATACAACAACAACTTTGATTTATATAGTGCCCTCCACGCCGGACGGCGTCTCAGAGCGCTTCAAAATACAATACCAATGTAACCTTGCCTTAATATTCTTATAGCAGTAATGCAACCTGTTACACCCCCAAAAATGTAAAAATTCACTGCGTTGGACTCGATCATCCCTACATTCATTTTAATCTCATTACTTTTTCTTATTTTCAATGTACTTTCAGCTAATACAGGACTTAATTGTGGTTGTGTGATCAAAGTGTTAATTAGCATCTCAATGAACACTGCTTGGTACTGGTATCTAATGCTGAATGTTAATGACACTGCAGAAATGAAGATAAACCTGATACTCAGCTTCTAAAGAATTGACAACAATATGTATTATTATTGACTGGTGAAGGAGGACACCAGGAGGTTAATGAATCACAATGTTCAAAAATTAAGAAGCTTCCAAAAAGTCGGCTTAATGATATTCAACACTAACGATCTACAAAATGGATTCCAAGACATTTTATGGGCCCTAATTGATTAAATTACTTCTAAAATCGGTACATTATAAAAGCTAATTCAAAGAGCAATTCCCAGTCTTAAGTTTGATTATCCAGAAGTTACCAGCCTGCTGAGGCAATTAATTAATGCAGGTAAAATTGTGTATTTCCTAACTAAAGTCACAGTGAATTACTAAACATACTCAATTTATTTGACACATTACTATTGGCAAGTATGAAGCTCCTTTGGCTGAAATTATTTTAAATACTGAATGAAAATGTATTCTATTGAAGGCTAAAACTTAAACCTTTTATTTGAAAGTCATTTGCACTCTTAAAAGCATGAATGGCAACAGTTGATTTAATTTGCTGAATGGCTGTTTTTGTGCCGTAACATTCTAGATTCTATGGGTAAACACAACTAGGTGAGACATTCAAATCCAGACACGAAAGCACTTTCAGCAATGAAATAACAATCTTAGACAAGGCCAACTTACTTTTCTTCTTTCTCACTGGCATTAAACTGAAATGTTGTGATTATTTTCACTATTTTGCTTAAGAGTACATTTTAATCAAAACGTAATACAAATATGCAGTCGATTCACTTTGCAATGTGTTGTGTGAAACATTTTGACACGTCTAGAAGACATGAAAAGCGCTGTATTAAATCTAAGAATTATGATTATTATCATTATTAGAAATCTACATTTTTGGGAACAACAATCAAGAGGACTCAAATGTGGGTGGAGAGGGGGGTCTCACATTCTAATGCTCTACATATTTTGCTCTTAATCAGCGAATACTGAAATCCTTTTTAAAAGCGGATTTTTCACTAAATCACCTGAGCTACAAAAAAGCATTAACAAAAAGAAAACTTTACTGACCTTGGTATACAAAGGAATCTTGTAAAAGCAATAATTGAAATCAACGAGGAAAAAAATGGAATATTAGTTCAACTTTTTAATACTCAATCGCGTTAAAAAAAATCATGTTTCCTAACACCTTGCTGGGATGGCATAATCAATTTTTTGTGTAACATTGTGTTTCCAACATCCGTAACAAGTTTTGTTATATATATAATGCACTATTGAAGACCTATGAATGGATATCTATTTAACATAACAATCTGTGAAGCATCCCAACAACTTGATGAGGCGCTACATCAAATGCAAGAATTAATATTATATTTTATTCGCAGACTCTCGACTACTCCGCACACTCACAATCTTCCTTCCCAGGGTCGCAAACATACACATCACTTGATATATTGAACAGTGTCCTAGGAAAAGCAATTGACATCTCATATCTTAACTCCTTTAACAAGGAAGATTATAGCACCAGTTTTCAAATGAGGAAAGACATGTTTGTCTGGGCATTGCAGCACATCAGAGCTGAATTGTGGAGAAAGATGAATATTCAGGATTTTTGCTTAATTGCCTCATCAGTGAGCATTCATTCGGAACTTTACCTTAGGGTGGGGAGTGGAATAAATGATAGGATAGATTGGACTTTTCCTGGCGGGAAAGAAAACTCACCGCAACTTTGGCCTTGCAAATATCTTCAATCTGAAGGTGCAGATCTTCAATTTCAACCTCCATTGCTTTCCGTGCTTTGACAGCTGCTGCACAGGTGAACTCTGACTCTTCAAGCTAAGGATTGACAAGGTTAGTAATTACAAGCGGTTTACCATCACATTCTATTTAGTTAACAGCAACATATTCTGCAGAACACTGATATCACTGGTTACTTGAAAAAGCAAAAGGTTTTGAACCATGATATGAATTTGCAAGTAATCCCAAAATCCATCAGCACCCATATTACTCTAATAAAAGTATTCTCAGAGATAGCTATCTCTGAGTTATGACTGAATTATCCTGCTTGACGAAATACAAAGAAAGCTAGAGTTTTTAAAACATTACAACCTTTGAACAAAACAATCCTCCATAGGCTATCAAGAATAAGCATGTTTCTCATGTAATTGATGCCATATCATCACGATTCTTCTTCCCACACAATACAGAGAGATTGGGTGTGTGTCCAGAAGCAATTTTGCCCCAAGAGCAATAACTAGATAGATCGAAGACAGGTAACTCTGGAGTTATATTCCTTAGACCAGAGGACATGAAGGTGGGGATGACTTGATTGTGGTACTTAAAATAATCAAAGGAAATGACAACTCAGAAATGTATAACTCAGAAACACAGGTTCAAATGCCTAAAGGTATTATACAAATGTAATCTTCTTGCTATTTGTATTAGCTTTCCTGTACATGTCAAATGCTGGTTTGCTATCAACACTGAAGGATAAATGTGTTAGCCAGTGTCAGAAATAGGCTAAATATTTCCATCACTGTTTTACAAATTAAAACTGCATTTCTGGTGAAACTACACAGTAACTAAATCCTCGCAGTAATAAGAGCCACCAGAAAATGGTACCTGGTTTTTCAGTTGTGCAATTTCCCGTTTGCTTGGAACATTGTTCTTGAGGTGATCGAGCATTATTTGTGCATCAGCCAGAAGTGCTTTTGTACGTCTAAGGTCCTTTCGCAATCTCTTTTCAGTTTCAAAATCTCGTTCACTGATCTATTAAAAATATGTCATCATAAAAGGCTAGGAAGTGACTAAGAGATTGGACTAGATTTAAACATACATGTCTTCATCTTAAAAATGTGAAACCTGCCAATGGTAACATTACAACACTTCACAGCAAAATATGAAATCTATCCATTTGATTTGGTTTACTCTGTCACATTTTACTACTTATACTCCTAGGTTATTTGTTCTGTAAAATCAGATGGGTTTTACATTAAAACACTGAAAATTACAATTCTGCAATATTTTCAAAATAATCTAATCTATATTTATTTCTTCCTTCCTAGAGGGAAAATAACTAACTGCATGCATTATTTACATTTCAAAAAGTCAACCCAAAGTCATTGTTCATTGCTACTGGGTGGGGGGGGGGGGGGGGGGGGGAAGAGGGGGGAGAATATTACCAGAGTCTGCTATTTCCTCACAAAAAGGAGATTTTGGAAATATTACCTGCTCACTCATTGATGACATTTTGCTCTCGAGATCTCTCTTTTCCCTCAGAATTTTCTGTTTATCTTCATACTCTTCCTCTAACTGTAGTTCAAAATGTTTTAGCTGGAAAAAATAACAGATAGGTATGTATGGTTCCATCACTGTGAAACAGTCTGAGACCCTACCCTCATAGAGGGCGCTGTATAACTTCAAGTTGTTGTTGCTTGGCATTTTCAAGGAAATGAACACCTATTCCTATTACTTTATTGAATTATTTTGCAGATACAGGTAGTGAAGCATTCTGAAGAACTGTGCATGAATACAAAGAACAACAATTCTGTTTCATTATGGCCATCTCTCAGTTTTCCTGAGAAGCGAGGTAATTAAGTATCTAGTGCTGTATGCAGGATGACAAGTGAGGACACTAATAGTAAACATTGCTGTGTGTCAGAGGTTATCATAGCCAGTCAAATAAACTTTGTTTGCTGCAACTTGTACTGTCAGGAGTAATGATCTGAGGGAATCTTAAATGAAATGCCCGAGCCACCTTTGTATCTAATGAGGCAAACGGATGACTCTACAATCTGACAAGACTGAAGTAAGCAGGCCTTTCTATTTATTTCTGCAGCCTTACAAGGCTTATGCATGTCAGGGTTGGAAGAATAATATGCCAATTGAGTAGTTAGTTAAAAAAAAAGCTAATTCAGAAAAGGGATTGGAAACCAATGTTTCCTCACTGCATATTGCAGTGCTGTTATACCCAGAGATTAGCCAGCAGACATCATTTTGAAAAGCATTTTAACTAGCAAAACAAGTCCCCTAGCAGTGATTAAATTAGCCAGGCAAAAAAGGTGAGGTAAATTCACTTACTGCATTCCAGATAACAACTGCAAACAGTCTGGAACCAATAGGTTAGTTATATAATAGTTTGCACTCATTTGTTGCAATTTCAGCATTGAAATAACTCGAGCTCTGCAGTATAGCTGCAGTTTTAGAATGTACATACACAGTTTAGGAAAACCGAGAGATGTAGTCTCATACAAATTATTTTTTACACTGGACATAGAATGAGTAAGGTGATCTGCAGTTGGTGCCAAGTGAACTTTTAAACTGAAAATTTAAGACACATATTCAGGGAAAGCACAAGCTATTTTTATTGGTCAAAAACTATTTTATGATTTGGGTAGAGCCCTAATGCCTAACTCTAGGTAGCCAGCAATAAACCATAACTCCAGGAATCTGCTTTACACATCACTTGAATACTGTGTTGCATTGTCACTGTTTCTACTTACTGTACTTATTCAATAATATTTAAAACAAACAATTGTTTTATAGATAACAGATACTATAGATACATAGTGGATGTATTAATCCATACAATAACAAGACATACTTAGGCCAATTGTTGATGGTCAGGTTTTAAAGGCAAAAACATTCACATATTGCAGTATTATACTATTATTATTTCCTAAGAAAAGCTATCTAATCGGCAGAATTGTGAGACATTTTTTACCCTCGATTTCTACCACCTCTTCCCTAGCTTTCTGTTTCAATCATTAATTTAATGGCATATGTTTTTATAAAATAAAACAGAAAGCAAGAGAAACAGTGTTGCACTGAAAAATTAATCCAATAAAAGGAATGGCAAAGCAGTTGATCTGAGTGGCCACAAACCAGAATAGTGTTGCAAGAAGGCTTGCTATACAAATGTAATTTTGTTGTTATTATATTAATAATAAGAATCCTTGCATTTGTTATAGCGCTTTTCAGGTCATCTAGATGTCTCAAAACGCTTCACAGAATATACTGTAAATTGACTATATATTTGTGGGCAAAACGCAGCAGTCAATTGCGCACAGCAGTGTCTCACAAACAGTCATGCATTAAAATTACCAATTAATTTTTTTTGGATGGATTATTATTATTATTAGGCATGTGGAGGAAGGAAACTATTGTATGAGATGGGATCACCAATTTCATAAGCACCTTCATTAGAAAAGTTAACTTGTTCCACATTCTTCCTTTATTTTTTATTTATAACTCAGCAGAATTATTTTTGAATGGATACAGAGAGTGTGTGATTTCAGCCTGACACATAAGCATGCAACAGGCAGATACTAAAAATTGTTTCTACACTTTCCCTTCAATAAAAAGAATGATTTCCAATTCATTAAAATTACATAACTTACCTTCTTCTGACAAGACTGTCGAATTTCCTCTACTTCCTCATCTTTGTTCTCTATTTCTTTTGATTGAGTATGTCTATATCTCTCCATTTCCATTTCTAAACGAAGTTTGGCCTGAATTTGGACAGAACAGTTTGCTTGTGAAACCTGCAGTCTGCATCTTAAAGAATATAAATGCTAAAACATCTATAAGCATGATTATATCACTGACAATACTTGGGTGGGAGAGAAGACGAAAATAAAGTTATAAATAAATTATCTGAATAAACTGAAAAGGGACAACTTAGCATTGATATAAAGTTCCCATAGTTAGCAACCTCTGTTTTAAGCTAAATTATTTTTTAAATACTCTACTAGACAGGCTACGAGTGGAATGACTGCATATACCACATATCATATTGATTACTAACATAAGTTTAATCTTTAAAACAAGTGTTACAAATATAAGATAGGATTGATGAAATCCCCTTATACATAAAATAGCTAACAAATACAAATGTTCCTAGGCCTCAGCCTGATGTCTTTTGAAAACAAGATACCAATACTGGTATCCCGCCCCAACTGTGGCCTCGCCAACCACGGAACTCATGCATCCACGGTTTGCTAAATGCGACAACCCTCGCAAACTGCATTTTGCGCATCAGCGATTTAAATCCGCAGGTTTAAATTTTCAAGTTAAGCATAGCGTATAGCACTAGGATCCAGTTGCTATGTTGCAATTAACCAGCAACAACGCTTCTTTTTTAGGATTAAGGTAAATACAGTAACAACAATTTATTGCCGCTTCTCCGCAGCCTAGGTAATAAGTTTGGGAGCATTGGCTGCCAGCATCTGCAGATCTTGTGTGTAAGTGTATCCCTCTCTGACTCATCTCTCTATTCCACCTTCCCTTCCCCCCACCGCCCCCTCGCCTTCCCCCCCTTCTTCCTCGCACCTTCTCTCTATTTCACCTTCTCTTCCCCCACCCCACCTCCCCTTATCTCTCACCTTCTCTTCTCCCACCCCACCTCCCCTTATCTCTCACCTTCTCTCTCTGACTCACCTTCTCTTCTCCCACCCCCACCCCTCTCCCACCCCCACTTCTCTCTCACCTTCTCTTCCCCCCACCCCCCCTCCCTGTGTGTCTGTCTGTATCAGTCAATCAGGCAGCCCACCCAGCCCTCAGTGTCATCCTACCCCAGCCCCCACCCTCCGTAACTCTCTCTCTGTGTAGAGAGTCAGTCAGTCAGACAGCCTCGCGGATTGCTGCAGATGCGCCCAAACCTACTCTCCCTATCCCCATCTATGTTATGACTGTATGTGTTTTTTTGCGTTTAGTTTTACTAAACATGAATTTATTCCCCGTATCCCCGTGCTTCGCATAGAGCCCTGCATTTCCCAACCGCGAAAAAGCGAACGTACTCCCCCTAACCCCGTGTTTCCCATAGGGCCCTGCATTTTCCAACCCTGATTTTTCCAACTGGAAAGGTTTACAGGAACATATCCCCCGCGGTTGGGGAGGGATACCTGTATCTGTAAAACAACATAGCTGGTTTGCTCCTATTTCCCCACGCAGCATGTTAGCTTTTGGCTACCACTTTACAAAGGCTACAGGTCTATATGATATAGGTCACGTGAATTAGAAATATCATGGGCTAAACCGCCCATGGTTTCATGAAACAGCTCATTCAAAGCGTAAATATTTATTTGACCTAAAATAGTAATTAGCATTATTAAAATTGCGCAATACAAAGATGTTTTTCGATTCGTTCTGAATTGAAATTGAATTGAAACCAAATGTTGGTACCTGTTCCAGCATCTGGATTGTCCCGGCCTGCTCATCAAGCTCCTCTTCCTGATCCTTTGCTTTGGCCTCTAGCTCGCGAACCTGCTTCTTCACCTTGGCAAGTGAGGCCTCATCCTTAGATTCTTGAGAGGATAAATCCTGCAGTTCGGCTTCTAGGCGTTCTAACTTTTGATTTGCAGAAATGATTTCACAGTCTTTGTCCTAATGGTGCACAACAAAATCAGCTATGAAATACAGCCAGTTGGCATCAATTTATAGATTACATGGGAACAAACCGAAACTGACAAAGAGGTAATATGTCTTTTTTGGTTCATGGTTACATTTACAGGGGTTTAGAGAAAGGCCGGTAAGTGGGACTTAATGAGTTGCTCTTTCAAAGAGCCAGTGCAGACAATGGGACAAATGGTCACCTTCTGTGCTGTCAATTCCTTTAGTTCTACCTAATGTACTTCTATGACATCATGAACCACAGTGACAAGATGCAAAGAACTAACATTAACTCACCATGAAACCTAAAATATAGTATTTAACTCGATCCTCCAGTCAGTTACTTTATAAATCAGCTATTTAATGCATGTTCAATTGCTCTGTCTGCCAGAGAAGGGCAAGAAAGGGAATAGGAAGCTGAACTCTTCTTGAAAATAATCTTCCTAAGAGGTAACTTGTTAAAAGCTCATGCAGACATTAATATTTTAACTCAGTGAGAGAATACTGAGACTCAAACACAATCACAAGTTTGTCTGCTTGAAATGAAATCTTCTCTTTGTAAAATGGTAAAGTTTAAAGTTATTTTACACCTCAAAACCAACGATGCGTATGGAAAATGATTCTTTAACATTGAACTATTCTGTAAAAGTTATAATCAATATAACGTTGGTACATACATCCAGTTGCTGTTTCTGGCTGAACAGATCTGCTATTAACGCGTCTTTCTCTCTGCTTAGTTTCTCTTTTTGGGTCTTCTCTCTTTGTACTTCCTCGTGTGCCTGAGACAACTCACTGTCAAACCTAGAAGTGAAGTTGAAAATGGAACTAAATTGACAACAGAAGCTCCCTTTGATACATTAAATTTGCTTTGTGACACAAAGGAGTTTATTGTGACACCGTACATATAATATGTGTAGACAAAACCACCCAAAAATCAATTTTCTTTTATGATTTCCATGAGTTCCATTGTATTTTAACTCTTTAAAAAAGGATAATTATTATTTTGGCTGAAATACTATGAATATTCAGGGTACGTACATACGCCCTCACATGCACACTTTTGGTGGTGTCAAGCTTACCTTCAGACATATAAGTGAATAAATAAAGACAACAGAAAGACATTCAATGATGATCACTGAATCAGTACGTTCCTTTTGTAATGGTATGTTTAATCAGTTCAACTAAGATTTGTTCCACAAAAAGGCTATTTTTTTTTATTGTTAAACAAACAGGAAATCAAATCAATAGTATGTGCACATACATCAATCTTTTATGAATATTGAAATGTTTCTTACTGTTCCAGGTATGTGAATTTAATTAATAATTAAATTTTCCTCATGGATGAATATCTCCTAGACTTATTTATCATTGTCTATATGGCAATTCATTTCCCTGTGAAGAATCTTTTAAGTCAAGCATTTTAGTAGAAATACAAACACTTTATTTGTTTTTGCTTTGATGATATCGTAAGAATTAATTTGATGGGAAATGTGGGTGAGTGTCAAGTTTTCTGATGGCAAGTGATTACATCTTTATGGGAGGGTCATGGCAGAGTAGAACATGATGGAATGGATAATATAGTACTACAGTTCAGACTAATTAGAATCCACTATATTTTTCTTGAAGTTGCCTCAGGTAGAAAAACGCACTTGGTTGAACAGGAGCTATTTTCTCTTCTCATTTATAACAAATTCAATTTACTGTGCTAACTGACACACTGTTCAGCAAAATGTTTTTTCTTCAAAGTTGAAAAACAAATTTGCAGCAAATAGACACAGTACAAGCAAAAAACTTGAATACGGTTCCAGTAACAAAGTGATCAGAAAGGCCACCACATTGTTTCACATAAAGGAATAATATATTTGTAGAGGATAGAATTTGCAACATGTACTTGTATTATCATGGAGCAAGCAGTCATTTCACAATGCACACAACATAAATACAATACCCTTATATCATGCCCCTTAATGATTCAAACACATTTTGTTCAGGTATTATTTAGGCTTGGAATTCAGTTAGTCACAGATCAAAAACTAGCTAATTGTTTCTCGTTTACATCTCTGTTCCTATAATTTTTTTTAGGCTGAATGAATGAATTGAACTCACTTTCGCTGTTTCTTTTCCAAATCATGGTTGCGCCCTTGTTGTCCTTCCAGCTGTAACTTGGTATCTTGCAATTCTGATGTTAGCCGCTGGCATTTCTTTTTTAATTGTTGGATACTCCGCTGTGATTCCTCAGCATCAGCTTGCAAATCTGTGAACTGGAGGTAGAAGAGTAAGCCGAAAGTCTCCAGTTTTAAAGTGGCTGCGTTTAGAATATGCGTTCCAAAGCCAATATGTTGCAAAACCGGCCTTTTTTTAGGCCCTTTTTTGAAAGTTATGTGGGCTTGTAAGCTGTTGCAATAACAGCATGTGTTTTACCTTGGAAAATAAACATCATCAATGAATGAAACTGGCCTCATTGGTAAATAACAATTTTAGATTGGAGGTACTGTCAACAATAGAGATTAGCGAGTTCCCCAAATTAATATGCAATACTGTACCAACTCTACATTGTCAAGTGGTTTAAACTGCGTATCCCTGGCTGCTGATGTTTCTGTTATTTCAACAGCAGTTATAAAAATAACTTATTAATTGCTTTGCACACGTGTCCGACACCATCAGAATACAATGTGCTACTTGGGAGGATGACATCCGATGTTAACTCATTCATTTTTTGCATCAACTCCTTCTGGAAGTGGAGACAATGCAAAAATGCCAGAGGCTTGAAATTAAGTAGCACCTTCAATCGCTGTCACATTTTGAGCTTGTGGAACCACAATATAAAACAGCATTACTGACCCTTAAAATGTTAATTGCTGCATTTGCTATGCAAACTGTATGCATTCCCGTTTCTCTGAGGAATAGAGTTAATCTTCTGAACCATTCAATAATTTGGTGAAAGAGTACTCATGAAAATATAATGAAAATATAAATTATTTAGAAAGCAGTGATTGCAAATGGAAGCTTTCATTGTTTTTAACAAAAACCATAATCTATATTTTTCTTTTCAAAAAAGAATACTTTCTGATAGCAGATGAACTCACTCTATGCACACAGATACTCTATGGCTCACTGACATGTCTTTATTATGTTAAATTGCATACCAGTTCCTAGCAATATTATTAGATTAAAATACAGTTAATCTTGTCTTCCACATGTACTCAGTGGATTGGACTAAAGTGGCCTCTATATAAGGGTGGCCTCTGAGTAAGGCCTTGTGAACCGAACCGTTCCAGGGTGGTTGCAACAGTCTGTGATTTCAACCGCGTCTTTGGCCACCCTCCTACCCTACCCACCTCCTGATCCCAACCACCAACTCGGGTGCAGATTCCCTGACTGTCCAGCAGCTTGGGTTGTCCTCTTGACATGAAAGGCGCTATGCAAGTATAATTGTTGTTGCTTACAAGGTACAAGTAACAGGTACGAGTGTATTGAATACATCCAACACAATATAACACAAATCAGTGTTCTAAATGCACGTGCTAGGAAAATAAGCTTTTGGAGTGTCTAATAGTTCTTCCAAATTTAACCTTATTATTATTAACCTCATTTAGGATGTTGCCATGCTTCTCCTAATTTACCCAGCAGGAGGGTAGAGTCTTTGGTTGTGTGTACAGCTCCACTCCTTTTGATTCACCACCAGACAACCCAGCTGACATTGATACTTTATGCATGAAACCAATAGTCAATAACTCTGCTTCTTCCTTATGATTCTGCGCGCTGAACATTGTCACTTATTTCAAAATTTCTGTACTCGGCAGGCAATTTGCGAACAATGTTAATATCTTCATAAAGATATTTCAAAATCACACCCAGTAATTACTGCATTTCCATATGAAGAATGCTGGAGTACTTTGACATTTCAACCAAAGCCTGCGCTATTCAAAATGTAAAGGTCATCAGCGTTTCAGAATGACATAACTGTGAATGTTGAAGAGAAATAATGAACTTTTACCCTCCATTTTTCTCGTCTTTTTTCTTTAAATGACGTACTCCCTCCCATGATTTTTTAATTTGAGAATGCAATGAGACGTGAAATGTACCCAGGCCTTTCCAGTGGTGGCCTGACTGGCTACTTGTATTTGCTCTAAATTCCAGTGTCTCTGATTTACGTGGTCAGGCAATTTAGCAGGCCAGCACATGCAGTATTACTTTGAATTTTAATCTTCAATGATAATCTGACACGACAGATAAAATGATTCACTAGTGTGGTTCTGCCCTCCAACCCTCAGAGCAGACTTACTTTTCGTTCCAATTGCCTTTTGGTTTGCACTTCAACTTCCAATTTATCCTCAAATTCTTGATGCATTCGCTTTTTGGTAAAGTCAATCTCTCGCATTGCACGCTCGTATTTCATTCGCCATTCTCCACCTGTAGAAATAAATAGAAGCTGCTTAACATTTAACTGTTGTCATTCAAGCTCACTGTAGATACAAGTTGTGAAGGATTTTCACTTCAAAAATAATACTCCGCTGTGCCCATAAACCAAATCACTAATTTTAACATTCTAATAGCACGGTATTGCACAGTTTTGGAGACCAAGGATTTCAGTTTAAGTTTTGATTGGCATTCAGGGAATCCTTCAAGGGTATGTTTTGCTGGCTCTTGTTATGAAAGTTGGAGACTCAGTAATTGGCAGGCACAATCTGTGCTACCATCTTCTCATTGGATTAGCTATCCAATAACGGCATTGAATTCTAAGGAGAAGTCCACAGCAAGGTGATCTCCCAGGTAGGAAAAAAAAGTTTCCTTGCGCGTAGGATAAGAAAAGTGAATACTCTTGGGAGAAGAAAAAACTGTGAGAAAATAGGCCTTTTCTTAAATAAAATATCCAGAGCTGCCATTTTTTAAGTCGAAAAAACTCAAATGAAATTATTGCTAAGCAAGTAAGGAACTAACTTGAGTCATCATCATCGTCCAATTCTCCATTCAGCTCCGCAGCTCTGATAAGTCGAGCTTCCATTACTTCCATTTCCATAGAACTCATCTCCTTCTTCGCTGTGTCATATTTAGTCTGAAACATAAATTCCCCAAATACAATTAATGATCAACGTCCACTGATGATTCCAGATAACGTCACATAAATAGTACTTGAAATTAATTTAAGTTAATTTTTACAATTAAAAAAAAGTATATATTATTTGGTCAGCTCTGTCTGACACACTTAAGAATTATCAAAACCAGACAGAGTTTTACATATTTTTGCCACCCACACAAGGAAATTTCCTTGTGTCTAATGGAATTCCAGACTAAAACTCCTATGAATTCTGCAATAGATGTCTAATACTACAACACTGTAAAATATGGGACAGAATTTCACAATTAAAGCATTCTTCCCACCTGCAACTCTTTCATTTCTTTCTCCAACCGAAGTCTTTCTGCTGCTTCGGTTTCTAACAGCTGGGATGCTGATTCCCCTGTGTTCCTTTCGTCTGTTAACTCTGATGTCAGCTCTCCAATCTGTGGGATAAAATGACCAAAATTTTTATAGTTACATTAAAGCAATTAGAATTTTGTATCCTGTAAATCATCAATTTTTAGTGTGGGAGGTATCTACTATCCCTTTTCCAAAATCACAAAAATATGTTTGCTTTAGTCATTGAAACTAAGCTCAACAACAACAAAACATTATGAGTTTAATTTTACACATCAGGGATAAATGTCACACTGGTTTTGCTTTGATTCAATGAGTTTTCTGAGAAATACAAAATAAAAGCAGGCAGAAAGATCCAGAATGTTTATTAGATGTAAATGATTTCATATGCCTATATTAAGTCCTGTGGCATCTATCCAGTAGCAGGAGGTTGCTGCGAGTGCATATTGTAAGAATCAAATTTCTTCCATTTGAGGTCTTCGTTAGTCTTCAAAATTTATTGCACTGTGGATTTATCTGCAATTCCTCACATTTAGTTTTGCCCTATGTTTTTAGAGATTGTTACAGAAATACTTGTTCTTCCAAAATACAAAAGTCTTAGATCAAACATCTCCAACTAGATTGAGGATGGAAGATGACAAAGCTGAACTAGTCACTGTTAATTAAATCTATCCTGGAAACTTTGTTTGCTCCTACTGAATAAAATTGTACTTTTCCAACTGTTGTCCCTTTTAAGGACCAATGTTTAACATCCAAATGAAAACTATTATTGTTTGCATAATAGATGTTTTTGTGATACTGAAAATTACAGGTGGTGGAATTTCACCTTTTGTGCTTTCTCCTCCAAATTATTAATAGCTTTCTGCAAAATGCAATTATATCTACATTCATCTTTGTGAATTGCAACTAAATCTTTCATCGGAGAGAAAATTTGATGTTAATTGAACTAGATTCATGCTAATCTTAAAATGGATTAACACTCCCCCATAACTGGAATGAAACTTTGGTATTAATACTTCAGAATCCCACTTCTTGCTTACCATATTGCGTTCACCCACTCTGATGTTCAATAATAGCCCCATTCTGATACCAGTGTGATATTTGGGGAGGCTTAATTACATATCAATTTGGTGTTGCAAAATGACTAATCTCTTCCTACAATCCAACATTGATAGTAAATCTGGCTGGAACACAATATATACAAAGGACCTTTCACAGCAAACTTACCCTGCTCTCTAAACGGTCATTGTTCAGTCGCAGCTCGTTGCGCTCCTTTTCAAATTTCTCTACTTTGCTGCGTAGCTGCTGAATCTCCTCCTGATGAAATTAAGTAGCCAAGTTGGACGAAAATAAAAATAATCTGTCGATTTTTTTTTCTCCTCATTAGAAGCTGACTGATTTTGTTTTTTCCTTCACACCCAACAATAGCGATCATTGTAATTACAACCTTCCTATTTGCAGTTCACGGTTGTGCCATTGAGGTGGATGTGGCTGCGTCCTTGTACATATACCATACAACAGGATAATAAAGCCCGCCTCTGCTCTGATTGGCTAAAGTCTCAAATCTCTCGATCAAGGACTGGCTGACAGACAGGTTAAATTTAAGGAGAGTTTATTTGACCATTTCAGACAATTGGTCTTGGGAGTCTGCTCCACCCGCATCTCACTCCTTACCCCAACCCCAACAACCTCACACCATCTATAGTTAGTGCCCTTCTCTTTCCCTCCCCCTTTTCTTCTTAGTTTGGTATTCCCAGTGTTAGTAGTCAATGTCTTCTGACAACATTAGGAAAATGTGCGGCAATGGCCAGCAGAAGGTGTTGTAGGAGGGATCTATTCCTGCACAGATCTCATTGCATTATTACATAAAAATAATAAAAATAAACTTCACGTTTATTGTCACAACTTTGTTACCTCCCGACTAGACTTTTCAAATGCACTCCTCACTGTGTCTCTGGTTCCACTATCCCCGGTGTCTTCAAGCAACTGCAACCTCTATGGAAGTCTGGAATCCCTTCTACCCCTCCATCTCACTCTCTGCCCTCTCTATCCATCTTCAATTCCTGCCTAAAAACATCATCACCCACATCCTGCTTTGCTCCTTGCTCAGTACCTGACCGGCCATTTTGAAGTGCTCAGAGAAGTGATCCTGCATGAAGGGTGCTTTCCAAATGCAAGTTGTTTGATAAGTGAAGTACATATATGGCTAAATGGTTCTACAAAAGCACATCCCTTTTTAGTTTTATAGAAGCACCAGCACAATCAAATTCTAGCTGCAAAGATGGAATTTCAGCGTCAACCACCATAAGCAGGGACCAGAAGTGGCATGCCAGTCTATATTTGGGTTGATTACTGCAACCGCAAGCCACACTAACTGACTAATACATTTTTCCTCCACTATCCTCTTTATCTATGGTGTTTTGTTCCTGGCGACTTTTTTGTGTTTAAAATAAGGCTTCCAATTAAACCAGATTTTCCTTTCCAACATCCACAAATGGGCACTTTTTAGCAGGGTCACAGGATGGTCGTCAAGCACGAATACTGGCTGATTTTTCTCTCTTTAACTTGCGAAACAAACTGAAGCCAATGACCACCAACAGAGTACAAGATTGACGGTCATAGATTGTAAGGCAACCATAGTGGGAAATAAGGTTAATTTACATTAAGTAATAAAGTATATCCAAAGTAAATCAGTAACAGTTTAGGAGAAATAATCTCATCCAACATTTACAGTAATTCTCTTTAGTTAGGCTATTAAATGATTTAATAAAGATCAAATGTATCTTAACAAATATATAATGATATAAACAACTTGATGCATTCCAAAAAAAATGTTCAGACATCAAAAAGATTGGATCGCATTCATTTGCTACAGCTGTTGCCAATCATGAAAGCCTTTAAATCAAATCTCACAAATCTCAACATTGAAGACAAACAAATCTACTTGCTTTGATAGACTGCAGACTGCTCTATATATCCAATTTTTGAAAGCTTGTCTTTTCCATAGAATCTGATCTAGTCAATATTCGCATGGCATAAATCAATGAACAAACACAGAGTATCTAATAGAAAGTTTACAGCTTTGGATAGAAGCTAAAATTGAATGCACTAAACTTTAGAAAAAAAAAGCTGTGAAGCATTTGTTAGTTTTAAGATGTGTCAATTTAGCTCAACAACAATTTTGAGTTGCATTCGCAGTTTTGTGTTTGTCAATCACAATGACATTTTCAGATTTACATAATTTTGATTAAACGGTGTTGCTCACTACCCAAACAAGATAACTCAGAACAGTTGCTTTTCACCAACTTATTATTAATAAAACATTTTCAGATTTACATACTTTCATTAAAAGGTGTTGCCAGCTGTACAAACAAGATAACTCAAAAGCAATAAAAAAATTCATTTCTTCAACACATTATTAATGTAAGCACCTTCAGAAACAAACTTAATTTATAAACACTAGGTATCAAACAACATAAAAATGTGGTTAAAAATACTTACATCTTTGCCACGTATCTGTTCCTCTGTTAACTGAACCTCAATCAATGGCCGAACAGTAGTGAACAACTTCCACCACTGCCAATTCTTGACTCCTTTATTCTTCTTTATGTTCTTCTGAATACATCGGATAGCTAGTTCTTGAATCTGAATCACAATCATTAAATCAGTATTAGTCATATCATTGCTGTACCATCAGCATCATTTCAGATGAGTTGGTTAAATATCCTAAATATCTTTTTTAAATGGGCAACTATAGCATTTCTGGCATTACAACGCAATAAATTTCGACCAATTATGATGCCCATGACACTCCAAATGAAGTTTTAAACTTTACAACTTTAAACAGCGCTGTTATTTCAAGAGTGAAATATAGTTGCCATTGGAAAATGTTCAACTTCCATTTTTGGTTAAGATCTGAAGATGACAATATGGAAATTGAATATAAATATGATTGGGTGTAGAACAAACGCTGTGTTTACTCTAATGAAACCGACAATTTACCTTTCGCTTCTTGAAATATTGCCGTGCAAGGTACCCTCTGCAAGCTGCCTGGAAAAGTGTGATATTCCTTCTGGTCTGTTCATCTCTCTGCTCTTCCAATTTAATGAGAGATCCTGCTCTGAAAAACACCTATAAATCGAGAAAATTAAAACGTAAACATTTAAGTAATTTTGTCAAATATTTGGTTAATATTCATTCACCCGCAAATATAGAGTAAATTCACTTTACAATATATTCTGTGAAGCACTTTGAGATGTTCATAACATGTTAAAAGCACTATATCAAATACAAGGATTATTTTTATTATTCACCACATACAATATAGTGAATTTAATGGGAGCTGCAAAATGTGATTGCAGATTTTAAAGTTTGTATCTTTCTCTCTTAAATGTTCCTCCCCACCATTTCTCTCCTGAAGGTGAAGATTCCTGTGGGGGCATTGAATGCCCTCTGCTATCTCATATCTCATCAGTAAAAATCAAATTGAAAAAGAAGACCTAAAACTCTCCCCTATAAAATATTGCCAAAAAAAGAAAATCACAAAGTCACAAGTCTCTAATGCTTCTGGGTTGGAGTCTCTGAGGTTAAATAATTACCATTCCCTGTGACTCCTAACAGAACGACTAAGATTGGTCACCCATTGAGTGATGGATTATAGTGATGACCAACCATTGATGATGGATGCTAATGCTATCATTCTACACACAACATAATAATAAATACTGTAATAATAATCCTTACATTTGATATAACATTTTTCACATCTTATCAACGTCTCAAAGTGCTTCACAGAATATACTGGAAAGTGAATTGACTGTATATATGTGGGCGAAACACGGCAGTCAATTTGTCCCACAAACAGTTGTGGATTGAAATGACCAATATTTGTTACTGTGTTTTTTTTTGGATGGATTATTATTAGGCGTGTGGAGTAAGGAAACTTGCCCAAGGTTTCGCCATGACCTGCCTGGATTTGAACACAGGTCTCATGCTTGTAAGGCGAGTGCTGTAACCACTGAGCTACAGGAGCTCCAATGGGATTCCCATGTCACGCAAGGTTTTCAAAATTCTACATGCGGAAATACTTAACACTTTTTCCAATAACAAGTATTCAGAATCATATGAAAATGTATGAAAAATGGATGCACTTAATCCAAGATGGCTTCAAAAGTTAAATGTGAAAAGTTACTCTTCACACATCAGTACCTGTCCTGTCTACATTGGATTGTGTAGACTGTTATTGGTTTTCTCACTTAAAAGTTCCAGTGGATGAAAACATTCTATCAATGCCTTTTAATTTATTGAACACGAAAGGTCTTTTCAACCTCTTAAAGAAAGAAAATATCTGGCCATTAAACTAGGTTTTATAACCTTCTGTGTATTGATTTTTCTGGTTTTGTCACTCAGAAGCTGTTTCCATCAACATTAACAATGCCATCAATGCACAGCACAGCAATATATTTTGCCAGGAATTGTGTTTGGTATTGTAATCTCCTGCAAAACCACTCAACTGGTAAGGTTATTCAACAACACAATCTTGGAGCGTACAACCACTTACAGATGGCTAGAAATAACTGCATTTGCGACAGACCATATTTGTAACCATTTAGTTTTCAATAGATTTTACATCACGATCTTGAAAATTCAAAAAACTGAACCAGAAGACATTATCATGCTGCCACATTTTGTGCTTGCATCAGAATTTCCTGATAGAAAAATCTATTTCTGGTAACAAATCAAATGAATGTACTCTGCCTCTGGAGTCCTCACAACACTGGGTGCTGATGCACGGCTTTATGAAACAATGCTGCTTAACAATTTTTTTCCCCTCTTACATAATTGTGCATTTCAACTTATGCGAGTGGGACTGCTGGCAAAATAGTGCTATTGTTATCTGCAGAATAAAAGGTCAAAAATCACAATACATTCAGAAGCAAAGACATGTTTAATGTCTTTGACCAAATAGATTTAGATTTAAGCCCTGTAGCAAACATTCCCCATACAAAGGCAGAGCTGTCAACTGTGACTTGTAGTTATTACATTTACATTGAAATGCTTGTGTGCTTATTTTATCTAACATGAAGAACCAGAATTTCGTATGCATCAAAACTGTACCGAACATTTGAGAATTCTGTAATTTTCACAACAGACTTGTTAAAGTTTCACTGCGATACTTTCATTAAATATGTTTTTGATATTGGTTTCAATATGTCTCTGTGTTCCTACCAAGAGGCATTTCAACCAGAGAGAGGAGAAAATATACTAAAACTGTTCAATGAGCTATTTATCATCAATATCACAAATGTAGAATCTTGGAATTCAACTTTTCAAAAGATTATTGATTGAAGCATCTGATAAATGCATCAATCTCATTAAGTACATATTATATAAAAATGGAAGACATGAAGCAACAACGAATGTGTTACAAAATAAATGGAAAATGCTTCACAAACATAATTCTATGAAAGGAATCTTAGTTTGAATTCTGTTCCAGTAATTATTTTGAATAAGTAGGATCATTGAAGTGGTGCAATGATATAGGAGCTTCAATGCTCTTTGGTAGAGTAAAGAACACTGCTTACACCTGCAGTGCTCGACATAATGAGATTTTGATCTCAGTTAAAACCATCAAGGAAAACTTGGCAGATGATTTAATGCTGTGTTTCCCGTGGTGATCTCACACAACTTGTTAGCAGCCAGGGGTATTCTCATGATTTTGCACAGCTCAGTATCCTAACCAATATACAGTTTCCCATTCTACTATATTGATGCTAACATTCCATTCCTGGGCCGGTCGCACTGTTTCTCATTGCAGCAGGACTAAAGGTTAGGGACCAAATTAACATGATTGAAGTCATACTTATATTGAGATTGGAAAACAAATGTGAACACGTTGGTTTGCTGAGTGGGCTGTTTTGTATAAAGGCAGCCATTGAGAATCATCTTATATACTAAACCAATATCTCTTATCCATAAAGCAGATTTTACAAAACATTTCAATGGCACAACTTTATTTAAAACAACTCATAGTAGATCATTACTATTAGCTGTAAGGTACAACAAATAACAACTTGGATTTATGTAGCGCCCTCCACGCCAGAGCGCCTCACAACTAGGATCCCAGGGCCTAGACAGTGGAAGGAGGAAAAAGGTGACTAAAAGTGCGGTCGAAAAGAAAAGTTTTTAGACGTGACCCGAAAATAGGAAAGGAGAGGATTAGGCGAAGTGAGTGAGGAAAGGAGTTCCAGAGCCTCGGGGCTGAAGGCACGGCTGCCGACGGCTGCTACATCAAATGCAAGGATTATTAATATTAAATATTATTAAATTTGCACATCCTCCTGACGTGAAAGGCACTATATAAATGTAATTTTGTTGTTGTTTTATGCTGGTGTTAGTATTGGATTAAATAAATACTAAATGTTGTTAAAATTCCAATGCCAGAAAATCATGATAATAAGTATAGTACTCACCAAGTGAATCACATGATATCAAAATGTTCTTTTTGCTGCACATGTATATTTATGGTATAAATTTGTAAAACAAAAGTAAGTGATTCCACTTGTCCAGATCAAAATGAGAAGTTCTCTCTCTAAAGTTGCCAAGTCCTGAGTCATTCGCAGATAGTTACAAGCCAGTGTGATAGATATGTTTAACGGCTTATTCTCTCATATTGTTAGCCACATGCATTATTTTTGCAATTTACTCTCAAGTCCTACTTACAGAGTTGAGTTTCACTAACAACCAAACAATGATCTTTGTTCACTTAATAGTTTAGTATTTGACATATTGTGTGCAGAACATACAAGAAGCAAGGTTTTCATGTCATAACTAATTTGATAAAGAAAGATTTTAATTATATACAAACTAAAGATTCTTCTTTGTTTTCCCTCAGGTGATAAAATCCAGAATCTGATGGATTGGTACCTTCACTTTCTAACTTACAAAATCATCAGTTCATTTTTTAATCACTCAAAAATGTTAATACACCTACCTAGTCCTCAGTGGCACATTCAGTTATAACACTGTCATTAACCCTTTCACTTCTGGTACCTATAGTGAATCTTGCACAGACTGACAGCAGAAAGTCTCTTCTCTCAGAATGATGTTGGGAGTCGTGAATTAAATTAATTTGGTAGTTGCAATCCAGTTCCCAGTGGGCATGAGTTCACATCACAAAATGACCCCCAATTTAACTTCAATTGACACGAAGCTGGCAGTCTCATTCATTTAGGTCACTGAGATGGTTGCTGTGGGGAATGGAAATGCCAGGCTAGTGTAGCAGTGAGTGCTATTCTGAGGGGGGTCAATGCATTATTTGAAGCAGTGCAGACAGTGCTTACTCTTCATCTAGATTGACTCTGGGAATACCCGATGCTGACAGGAGGGCAGAAGTGAAAATCACTTACATTCCCCAAAACGAATACCTCTCACCTTTACCAAGAATTAACAGAAATAGTTTTATTCAGAGCCAGGAAATAAAGTAATGCTGGTTTACAAGTTTCAACTCGGGTAAAAATTAATGAGACTTCCATTCAGAACATAAGTGCAGAACAAGAAACGGTTCAGAACAGCAGCAGTTACAGAAAACCTTTGCAGCACAATCCATTACAAAACACATAAGACACAGCATCTGACTCAATCTGTTATCCATAACATATACCAATGTTTTTTGTGAATGTATGAAGCCAAGAATACTGTTGCGTTTCACTTGAATAAACAGAATATTTACTAAACAGCTACACCTAAATAGCACACACGTCAGTTTCACTTCCACTAAATTTAGCAATGCCCCAAACATTTTCAACATCTAACAGCATGCAGATTGCCACTTTGAGCTTTGGCCACAGCGGCCCTCAAAGTCCACCAAGACAGTGCAGTCAGCAAGTAACTGAATGCATTCACCCAATTATATCAATCAGATTCAGCATTAACAATGTAACAGTAATTACCTAATTGGTTTAATTTATGAATTAATCATTTAATTAATCCTTCGGTCATCTTTCCGTTCCCCACCAGCTCAGGTCCCACCACCAGCTTGGGTGCCAAGTGCCTTGGGTTATCCCCTAAAGTGAAAGGCTTTGTACAAATGTATTGTTTCAGATTTCATTTGTCACCTGTGGTAACAAACATGTGAATTGCCTCCAGTGCTACAATAATTCACCAAAAACCTATCAACAATTTCACAACATGCATCTCCATTAAAAAAAACTAAAAAATATGTTCAGATCAAATTAAAATAATTCTGGCTAAGACTTCGAAAACCTCTACAATCTCTACTTCAGGCAGCAGTTCTTTCAGTTTAATATTACACTTTCAACACAGGCTATTTAATGTGGAGCTAACAAGACTTTGATTGTTAAATTGAGCCACCTACAGGCAATTTTGACATGGAAGTATTCTGCTCCATTTAGGGTGAACGTCCTCTAGGAACAGATGTTAAAAATTCTTCCTTTTTAAGCAGATTCTGGGGATGATTGACCAGTCGGGAGAGAAACTCCTGAATTAGGGCATGATATGAGCCCGTGGATGTATACAATTTTCAATGCTGCTTTAATGGTCATTTTTTCCACTCTGAGTGATACCTCATCTGTGGGTGCATCTATGGATTGCAAGTTTCAAAAGCAAACTAGTCAATATTTTAAAAACAATTGAATATGTTTTGGGAAGGAAAATCTCTACTAGGTGAAATCCAATTAAAGACGGAAATTAACAGTTTAATTTGCAGGATTAACTCTCACTCACCATTCCCTTAGAGAAGTATGCAAACTTTAAGATTTCCCACTAATTTCCTTCACTTTCCCACTAATTGCAAATCACCCCCTTTAAGCACCCAATTCTAAAACATGCTTCTAAAGTCATTTGAGGTTTATTTGTGAGTTTTCTTTCAAAATCTTTTTTTGCCTCTACTCAAGGCACCTAATAAAAATAATTAAGGAACAGTTCAGCCAAGTAAATATTTACAAATGTGAACAGTTTATTTCAGTTTATAGGTGTTTTAAAGCAATTAAATGCTTGAAGGGTAGAATTATTTTCAGTTGGCAATGAAATGTAATGGACACACAATAAATCCAGTCAAAAACACTGCTAAATTTATCTCCTCCCTGTGGAGGAGCATTATTTATATCTGTGTACGTTAGAAAGCCGTTTGTAAAACAATAGTGCTGATCAGATGAAAATGATTTTAGAAATGGGATCAGCATTTATAGGAAGGATGACGTTGCTTATAGTGGCTATCTGCAATAGTAGTGTTGGAGATTTTTAAGATGGTCTCTTCTATTCAAGAAACCTGAACTAGAAAGATTTCTTTTCCAAAGCATCAATATAAATATGTCAAATCCATGAAATTTGCAAGTAGCTTTTTTGGAGACTGAGAGCACTTATATCAGAAACTATTTCATAAAGTATGAATAATCTAAAATCAAGTTCTCTGCAAATCTGATTTGAAATGAACAGCAGTTCAATGTTTTTAAATTGACATTTCTCTAGATCTATCATAAACAAGAATTTCCATGTGTAGGTTGGATGACTGGAACTCAGTTTGGTTTGGTTTCCATATGTGTCAGATAACCTAGCTGACCAAAGTTAATGAGCGAAACACTGAAAAATACTCCAACAGTTATCTGGCAAGGTAAACAGGGAAAGATTTCAAACATTCTACTGTCTTTTTCTGTACATGCCACTTTATATTCAAACTATGTGTTAAAATAATTAATTACCATTTCTCCTTATATACATATCAAGTTATGCACTCTATCAACTCAAATTCATTAAGTTGCAATCCCTCAAGGTTTGCAATTATTTCCTAAGAGTGCTCATAACAGATGACAGAAATTCTTGATACAGCAAGGTTACAGAAATGAACTCAACAACAGACGCTCAAAGCTGAGGTCTTGGTGCCTAAAAAAAGGCAAGCACTAATCAAGCTTTTTCAATGCCTCAAGACAAATTGGGCAAATCGCATAGCAACAAAATGCAGCAGAGGATAACACTAGAAATACTACAAGATATGAATTATTTATAAAGATTTGAACTGAAAATTCACTGAAGTAAAACATTTAAATAGTTATTTTTACATATTGATACATAACAGCAAGAAGTACAGTTTATGAAGGGCTGACAATCAGTGGGGTGGTGGAAAAATTATTTTTGAATTAAAAATAGTTGAGTACTATACAGGACACATGCTGGGTTACATATTGCAGTAAACGCCGTTTCACATATTTCAGATGCTTACAGTTTGACATTGCAATGCTGCTACTTGGCAGGGCATTGGGCTACTTAGCAGTGTTACTTTGGTTGGTTGGGATGGGTGGGAAGCGAGTCTGGATGCATTATAATAAATGTGGGAGGATTTTAAAGTTAAGGATTGGGGTTTAAGTTAACTATGCCCTTCATGAGTAGCCATGCACTATGTATTCTCCATCTAGGAAAGCTAAAGATGCAGCATAAGGACAATATTTATGGAAGCAAATACAGGCAGGGAGAAAAAAAATCAATTACTGTACATCCAGGGATATTTCTGTGAAGCAATTTTAAAATCTACATTACAAAAATAACACCACTTATTCCAAATTGGTTCACTTGGAAGAGAACTATTGTATATGCCATTTTTTTTTAAAAAACCAACACTAATAGAAAATAGTAATGAATCTTTATCAACTCATGTTTCTCAAACCAATACCAATTGCTATTATGGTTCTAATTCTACTAATCCATGCAATTAATCATGCCCTATTAAGCAGCCCAGTTCATTATATCAGGTTCAAAGTTGTTTAAACAATATTGATCTTTCATTTGAACTGCAAATCCAATTCAAGGGAAGCTGGTACAATTGTTTTAGGATTAAACTGCAAGTAGCATCAAAGTAAACATCTTTTACTTCTATGTAATTCTACTCAGCACTAGAAAGAGCCAATGATTTAAGGGTTTGAGATCTGAACAAGAGTAAATTAAATCATATTGGCCAATAATGTATAATTTACAAAACAAACTAATTTGACTGTAACTATAATTCAATTCACCAGCAACAGAGTTGCAGCCTATATGGCTTGGTGAGGAGACACTTCAATGGGCATCAACTCTGATCTAGTTTTACTTACAGGGTTAACCTTAGCGATGACAGTTGCGAATTACTGAGAGACAGATGAGCTAGTCTAATGTTGGCAGGCTTTCCCTCCAGGCCTGGATAGCAATATACTGTCAGGTATCTAACTGCTTTTATAAGCAGCATTCCTTACCCGACTAAGGCCCATGTGATAACTGCTCTTCTCCAAATCCAGGGACTCCAGAAGCTCCTCCACTGCCTAAAAGTGAAAAATACACATGGTAAACAAACATTATAAAAAATCCAAAAGATTTCCCTTGAATCAAAAGTTATTCTGATAACATACATAACTCTATATGACTGAATTATACAACTATACAATTTGAGGTTTAAATCTCATTCACTCACTGTTGCTTGCCATAATATGGTGGGACTTCACCACAGACACTCTTCACCATTGAATATGGCATGACTACCAATTTGCTTTTATAATTAGGTCCAAGAGCATAATTTATAAGATTACAATATGTAAATGATGAAAAAAAGCATTTTTGAAAAAAAATACTGACACTAATAATATAATGAATAATTCTGACATAATGAGTCTTTATACGTGACATTTACAATGCAACCTACAGAGTAATATTTAATAGCAGCACAGCTTTGAACTTTAGTTTTCCAAAGAGTTGCTAAGTACAATTGAAGAATGCTATAATTGGGTTTCCCTGTGTGTGTGAGAGTGTCTGCATCTATATCTATTTGTGTGCAAGCGTGCGCTCACTCGTCAACATACGTTGATGGTGTTTCATTTACATATACTGTATATATATCAAAGAAAAAATAGAATTTTGCTTAAATGTAAACAGCAATTAAACTCATGCTTACAGTCAAAACACTTCAACCATAACAACTCCATGTGAAAAGATCAATACTGTTGTAGTTGTGATCCAACAGTGAGAAAGTCTGAAGCACCTGTGTGAATCAAGGCTTTGTCTTTTGGATTGTATGCAACAGTTTTTCAGTGTGTTCCCACTATTCCACTATAAACGGAAGGTTAATAAACAGCATACTAAAGAGTCTTTTGTTTCACATGGTTGCCACAGTGATTGCTTCGCCATGAGGCAAGCACTGCCTTATATGGAGAGGTGCCCTTTGTGTGTAATGTTTCAATGGAACTGTTACTGTTCCCAATATTGTGACTAGCATTAGGAAGAAACTTTGAGAATCAATCAACTTGTCCCCAAAAAAGGGCACCACAGTGATATTGGTCAAAGTTTGCAGGCAAGAATTTCAATGCAATACCATTTGCTATTTTTCAGATCAGTATTAAATTGGTGAAGTTAGGTTTCTGACATGATCACTTGTGTCAATGTACTTCAGTTTTCTGATGCTGTGTAATAGTACACAATCTGTTGCCATATTTCTGTCTATAGTTGATTGAGAATGTTTTAACTATGGAAAAACAGAAGCAATGCATTTTATTGAATTATACAAAGCAGAGAATTAATCAACATAACTTAATCTAAATGGTCTCCTGAAATCCTTTCTTCCTAGTAGTAATCTGACACTTCTGGCTCACAATGGATCAAACTGAATATGATGTTCGTGTTTTATGCAAAAGGTTGTCTCAAGTCAGTACCTGACTGGAGATATTAAATTATCTGCTTACACATGATTAAACTTTTGGTTTACAGGTTAAATCTATATCTGCTTCATAATAACTGTTTATTAATTATTTGAAAGACTAAATTTATTTTTTAGTGTGAAAGACATCACAAGATCACAAGAGGTTTGGATAAAGAAGGCGCTTTGGCGCATGGGTTCTCATCCTTCCAGCTTGCTCACACAAGCTCTTTGTTACAGCTAAGATCCTTTTTGTAATGACATTGCACATTGTTGAAACTGAGTGGAAGTTGAATAGCTCCACTTTTCTGGTTTGTGATGTTTGCAATCACATTTTAAAGCACACACAATACTAAAACTACCACCTGAAGCACACGTTCAGCTTCAGAAAATATTCTGAGCGGCTATCAAATACTGAAGCAAACATCTAATTATTTATTTAATAATAGGTACAATAAAAAATGAAATTTTTACTGGATTCCACAGCTTCAACCACTTAACAATTTTTTTTCCCTTCTTTCAGTTCCCGAGAGCTACTTATATTATTTTGCAGCCAAGAGATCATAGAAGACAACCTGACATAGGCCGCTGCCAACACAAGCCTGCATTAGTTTGTACATAAGAATAGTGCACAAACACAATTTGGATTGACTTAGGTTTTCGTGTTCAAGCATAATTTTAAATAGAAATTCTCAACTTAAACTTGAATTGGAAGGTCTCGGCCAAAAAGCTGAGAAGCTGTCTCAGGCTTGACTACGTGTCTGATGAAAATCAGGCAATTGAATAGTAATTTAATATGTCTAGTGAATAATTTGAATCTGGAAAGTCAAAAGTATAAATTGTGATTCACAGTGAAATACAATGAAAGCCATAGTACAAAAAAGTATTTATTAGTACTGACCCATGTTCTAGTATACTTTTTTCAATCTATTCCCATCTATTGCACATGAAATGTAATTTCAAAAAATCTTTTGGATACATATAATTTAATGAGTTAGGAGGATACAGTAGTAAATTATTTTCCTAAAATGCAGGAACAAAGAAGTTATATAGATATTAAAAAAACACTTGAGCACGTATTTAACCAATTCTAATACAGTAGAAGCCCATTTATCCATGACTCGATGAACCAGCACTTCCGTATAACCGACACACCAAAAAAAAGTCCCCATTCGATAAACCGGAATCTATTTGTAACAATAGCAGTGGAGCATTTGTAAATGCATAAATAATAACAGAATATTGTATTGGTACTTATTGTTAAAACTACTCTCTTGCGCTTCTCACTTTTGATGCTGAGCTTGTAGCCATGATGCTGCAGTTGAGGTTTATAGTCCAGTGATTCTTTTTAAAATGGAGTTCGCCAAGCGGGCGAAAAAAACGGAGCGCGATTTTAAAGCCATACTAGCGGCAAGCCAATAACGCTAGCCGATAACCCACATTGTCGTGCAGGTGCAGTATTCGGTTTGTCGCTAGTAGAATCTAGGGCTATCGGCTTGCCGCTAGTAAAGTCGCGAGACTTTAAAATCGCGCTGCCATTTTTTTCACCCGCTTGGAGTCCTCCATTTAAAAAAGAATCGCTGGACTGTAAACCTCAATCAGTAAATGTGAGAAGTGCAAGAGAGTAGTTTTACAATAAGTACCAATACAATATTCTGTTATTATTTAGTCTGGTGTGTGTTAAAAGAACTTTAATTTTTTTGTTGTGGGTTTTCGACGACGGGCCGCCTGAAGATCCGGCAGGCGCTTTCCAGCATTGGCTAGGTCCCGCGGGTGCCGGATAAACGGGCTTTTACTGAACATCAATTTAATGTGAAATAATCTTTCACTTGGCAAGATTTGGTGGAAAATAAGCCTCAACATTTTTGTGCTCTATAATGCTGCTTTAAAAATTTATTATTAAATGATAAGCTTTAGGACAAAATGCAAATTGAGTTCAACAATTGCAATTTTTTTCCTCTTGTGCCACATACTATTTTTTAACACTGATTTTAAGCTAGCTATATGCTAACACTCCTTTCCCAACAGAAACCTGGCTAATGCAGTAATTCAGGGTAAAGTTACTCAGTAACTGGCCCTTTCCAGGCCAGAAACATTTACTCAGTGCCTTCTCTGATCTTGCGCCTGAGACTGGAGAATTATTGGGGAGAACTCGTACCTTACTGCACCATGCACAGCAGATTTCTGATAGAATGTAGTGTCTCTTTGAGTTAACTCACCCGTTTTTCATCTGTGACAATGTAATTGCGCCCATGTTTCTTGGTTAGATGCGGTGCAAGGACATCAAAGCGGCGCCTGAACTCAGAAAAGACCATGTGATCCGGATAACCTATAGATCACAATTTTAAAAACATATTGGTTATCTTGTTTTAATATTGAGATACTTATTTATTTCAAAGATTACAACCCCCCACCAAAACAAGAATATTTGTTTTGATAGCCTCCAATATGATTAAACAAGATAATGTCTAAGGAAATATTCTAGGTCAAAAGGGAAAATAAATTCAATATGATATTTAGATAATTATTTGGGGAGGACAAGTTTGCTGGGCTATGGGGAGAGCAGGATTAATTTGGAAAGCTCTTTTAAAAGATCCGGTACAGACAAGATAGGCCGAATGACTTCCTTCGGTGCTATACAATTCTATGACATAATTCTTGACCCAACAACTATAAGTTGAAAATATTTGGAAAGGTCTTTTCTTCAACCTGAAAAATGAACATTTTCTACTGCCAGAGAAGCCTAATAGAGAATCATAATATTGAGTCCTGCAGCCAAGAAAAAAGCAAAGGCAAGCATGTTTCTCAGTTTCACATGCCGATACAATTAAAACCTCTAGCACTTCCTGAGGGTGAAGTCCGCAGAGAGCAAGTCAATCCATGTCACTCTCACGTCTCCTAGCAACCAGTTTACGATTGGCACTGTATCAAGAGACTGTGGAGAAAGTAGTGACATGTCTACTACTCTTGACTAGAATATTATCATTAGTGTGGAAACATCAAAGAGGACAGAAATGCGTTTTCAAAAATAGTATGCATTGAAAGATTAGTGCTTTTTTGGTTTTTCACACTGCATTATTTGTTCCACAAAAAAGACAATATATAGTCGATTCTTTTTACAGTATATCCTGTGAAGTGTTTTGTGACATCTCAACGATGTGATAAGGCAGCTATATCAAATGCAAGCATTATTTGAAAATTAACAAATTCAATATCCATTCACTCATTTAAAAAAATTTATATATTGCATTGAATCTTCGTCTATTAATTTGAGAAGAATCTATGTTTTATTCTGTCCTCATATTAAGTTAAATATTTAACCTTCTTGCTTCTGAAATAATAATACTGTAATAATTCTTGCATTTGATATAGCGCCTTATCAAGTCTTCTCAAAGCACGGAATGTACTGTAAAGTGAATTGACCATGTTTTGTGGGCTCGAACCGTGGGCAGATCTTCCATGCAATGCACCAATCCATTCACAACAGGATTGACAGGTCACCTGATTCCAGGCATCTGCCAACACCATTCTTCAGGAAACTGTTATGAGGTGCATGGAAACAGATTGCAGAGGCACACTGTGGGGAAGATAACAGCTTCAGTTTTGTACCTCTACTTGATTGCATAAGCATACTGGGATCTTGGGCAAGAGTTAGTATCCTATAATCATGCCTCTAAATGCTACTGCACCATTGGTTCAGTGTTCTTTTAATACATGGTACAATAGCAAATAGAGAACAACAGACAACAAAATATGTTTGGCTAATCTATAAAAAGATGAAACTAAACAAGCTGCACATTATCAGGCCAAAATTTGTTGTTCATACGAAACTGATAGTCTGTATAACTAATTAGGTTGTCAGGATTCAAATTTAACTTGTTAGCAAGTCCAAAACTAAGATGGGGGGGGGGGGTGGTCTCATGTGAAGCATAAACACTGGCCCTGTTGTATCATTCTATGTAATTCTAGATGGATATGTGTGCTCACGTAATCCAGCAAAGGTGAAAACAAGATGGTTTAGTGATGGAAGATATGGTATTCATCAGTTTGCTCATTTTATGAGCAGAGTACATGCTGACATGTCCTACATCATATACCTACGATACATAATAGATACCTCAAACAATGAGGAATTACACCTGCATTACCTTGAAAATCTATTCATCACTATGACTGTACACTTAGAATAGCTCAGCTATTGACATTAAATATTTATTATCAGTATTATTTCTGTTAGAGATAAAAATCATAAAATGTTCCACGGGCATGAAAAAAATCATAAAGTAACACTTCCTTGAACACAACACTTCCTTGAACACAACAACAACAGTGACAACAACAAAGTTACACTTGTAACCTTCCACGTCGGGAGGACATCCTAAGACGCTGGACAGTCATTGTTTCAGACTCAAGCTGATATTTAAACACAATATTTAATATTTAACAGGAAAACCAATGCCTTATAATTATTGGAATTGTACACAGTGGTACTGTATATAGTTCTCTAAACTAGTATTCAAAACCCCAAGAGGATCGAGCAGTATTTTATAACCATAATAATACTTGCATTTCACAAAGCAACTTATCACTTTAAGATATCTCAAAGCACTTTTATTGGGTATAGTGTAAAGTGGAGTAACTGTATATTTTGTGACCAAAACACAGCAGCCAAGATAGGCACAGTGATATCCCACAAATAGCCATGAAGATTGCAGACTAGAAAAATTCCATTCTCCTACACTATTACTTCTCTTTTAGAACAGTGCCATGTGATCTTTAAAAAACACATGAACAGGCAAACAGGTCCTCAGTTTAAACGTCTCATCTGAAGAACAGCCCCTCCGACAAGACAACACACTTTATTGGAGTATCGTCTTAGATTATGTGATTCAAAGTCCCAAAGTGGTGCTTGGACTCACAACTTTCTGACTCAGAGCCGAGAGTGTATACTGAGCCTGGTTGACAACTACAAAAACAGGGCCTATGACACTTTGTTTTCCTAATTATAACACCATAATAAATCCTTGCAACATAATCAAAAATAGATTTTAAATGGTTTAAACCTACCTTGTCTGTATATTCTAAGGGCATCAAGAAGTTTGCAGCCCCTAATCTGGGCTCGAAGCAGTGGTACATTCAGCTGCATCAGACCTGCCTCCATGTTCTCTGCCTGTGACTCTGTATCAGTGGCTCCAGTCTTCAGAGGGGGAGTTGGAGACACCTTTGTTTCAATAAAGGCATCTGCTTTGGGCACCAAACAGTGGACAAAATGGATCTTTGACTTCTTAACCGTATCAATCAGAGCATCCTGTCCAAAAACAAATGCAAAATAACTGAATTATCTTGATAAATGCATTCAAATGTTTCACCTTGCGAAAAACCTCTACATTGTTAAAAGCACCAAATTATTTGGTAAATTATACCGCACATGTTCAGTTGTTAGAAAAATATTTTTAGCATGCATCAATCGTCAAGTCAACATGTGAAAGATACGCAATTCTGCACTTTGGGATTTTGTTCAAAAATAACTTTTCATATGCTCATTGAGGTGAGGAGTAATAGTGTAGGAGAATGAAATTTTGCTGTTGAATTCAGAATGAATAATTTGGGCAGGTGTGACAAATAACCTGTAGCACAGAGCTCTATTTCTTTTCTTTAAGATATTTTTACCTAATTTATTCACATACTAACCACTTGGAGTTTGATCTGGATACAAGACGATTTCTTCTTCACAGCAGCCACACCAGTGGTGAAAGTCTTTCGCATACTAGTGGCCCTTCGTAAGGTAAGCTGTGACCCACCATCTAGCCCAGCAATGGACCCAGACAGTACAGTAGCTGATCCGGCCCTGCCCATAAATAGATTGCTGATCATTTTCCTAGGGGAGAAAATAAATATTGCTCCATATTATACAATAAGGTAAAAAGGAAAGAATGAACTCTTCCTGCATTTACACACAATAATAATAATCCTTGCATTTGATGTAGCGCCTTACACATCTTTGAGACGTCTCAAAACACTTCACATTTTGTGGGAAAAATGTGGCAGCCAATTGCACACAGCAGTGTCACACAAACAGTGTGGATTGAGTGACCAATTTATCACAAGCCATTCCTTGCAATTCAAACTAGTATAAAAATCTTACGTTTTAAAAATACGAGTCTTATAAAAAAATGGCTCTTCTTACTTCTGGGAATCCTGCAATAAGGAAGCAGCATTCTGAGCAGCAGGGTTTTGCTTAGCATGGTTCAACCATCCTGTTGTGTCATACTCCACCCAGTTAGTATTGTGACTGTGACCAAGGATGAAGTGATGAGGTTTGTTGCTTTTCAACAATGGACTCTGGCCTGTAAAAAAAAAGTTTAGTTTCCTACAGTGTCCTTCTCCACCATAATTAAATCTCAATAGAATAATGGTTCAGCAGAAAGAGGACACCACGTGGTGCATTCATACTGAAAGATTTATTTTTAAAGAATCAATTTACATAATAGAGTTTGAAACAAATACGAGCTGAATTTTGTTCCACATCCTTCGTAGTAAATTAATGGTACTTTACCTTTCTTGTCTCCTTCCTGTGGTCCATAGTATGTAAACAGTCGTTCTAAAAGAGTATTCTCACTCCCCCCAGGCTGCAGAGCTTCTTCCTCTAATAGCCAAAGCAAACCTCTTGCTTCATCTGTTCTGGCCAGCGTTCGAACCTACCAGAAATACAGCAAAACTAACATCATCGTTTCTGCTGTCTGTTTTGTGAGGAATTCAGCGGTTTCCAATTACTTAATAATGTTGCTGAAATATAGGCTTAGCAACTCTAGAGAAGGGCAACCCTTTCACTCATCAGCTCTCCTTATGATGCAAAGTATATGTCAGTGTATTAACAACATTTAAATAAACAGGCACCAGTATTTGTAAAACTTGCTAGATTAATAATAGTATGAGGTAATAGCACATAGGTTCTTCTTTTTTCATCCCAGTGGCATCAGCCTCAGTGAGATCTATTGATGCATTATTTAACCACACCATTTAAGGTGCTCTTCAGTAAGTGACTGAGTATATGTTATCAGAAGGCAAAAGTTGGTTTCTGCAAAAGCTTTCTGTGCTCATTGGAGCAAGTGCTGATTCAATGATGTGGAAAATAAAATGTGCTTACATAGCAATCGAATGGCCAAAAAAGTAGTTAAAGATTTTTTATTTAAAAAAAGACTTAAAGTCCAGTATTTCACAAACAAAGCTAAAGGGATGGGATTAATTTGGGCAGCACCCTCAAAGAGCTGGCTGGCATGCACATGATGGGCCGAATAGCCTCCTTCTGTTCTGTATAATTCTATGAAGACATACAACGTGTTGCATTAGTCTTACAAACCAATTCAAAATCAATTCAAATAGAACTGATTCGAAGAAGCAGTTAGTGCTTGAATTATGCCCCCATTTCTTTTTTGGGCAATATCCAGAGCACTAGGAGAAAGTTGGGACCAAATCACAATTCATTGTCTGAATCTAAGCATGCGTCATTCATTCAAAGTCATGATATGCTGTCTGTCTACAAGTTTTCCCTAAATTCTAGAAGAGATCTGGACATGATTGTTCAGCCCTCCTTCAGCTTCAAACAGTAGTCAGCATTCTTGATAGCTGCAGTTTATTTTGCTATGCTAGGTGCTGTTGCCCTGAAGGATGGGTGAAGACCCATCTTACAATTTGGTGGTAAGTTGTACTGCGAATGTTACATCAGCAAGTTATTAGCTATTTCTGAACAACCTCATTAGTTCAGCCTCATCAATTGTATTCTACTGAGCAAGTGCAACACCCTCATAATTGTTGCTGCTGAACTTTCAGATTGATTCATTTCCTTATTGCTTAGCTCTTAAATCCTATTCTTCTCTAATATTATTGTGTGACTTGTTGCCTCTCAAATGAATAAAACAGTTCTCATTCCCGCATTGTCAACCGTAAACTAAATAAAGTTCAAAAAGGAAATATGGACTATAATATCTCAAATAAGCAGAGAAGACATTCACGCAAGTTTACCATATCCTGAAAAGCAATTCAAGAGTATAAAATGTCAATAGAAGCAACTAGATACATAAAATTCAATATTTATATGTAAGGAGCATTGCGGCATACAATGTGTAATGCGGCTTTAAGTCTTCTTAAAATTATATTGCTAATTAAATTCATTTGATTGAAACCTGTCTTCTTAAAATTATACTGATATTATACTGATTATACTCTACTCTATACTGATTATATTATATTGATAATCAAATTCATTTGATTGAAACCTGTGAACATGGAAGGCAGAACGGTGAGGGAGGGAGGGAAAGAAGGAAATGCATGTCAGAGACAAAAATAATGAGGCACAACAGTCACTATCAGTAACCATTATTAAGGGGGCAAAAACTTGTTATGCTATTCAGTGATAGAGCAAGAGAAATCATACATTTTCCCTCTTGGGGAATAAATAAAGAAATAAATCTATTTATGTATGAGGCAATCTCCCCCCTACCTCCCCTCCCCATCCCTGAAAATAGTACAAATGTGATGGTGTAGTTCATGAATATGATTTCAGGATCAGTGACTACAGAGAGATTTAATTTCAAAGATCATCACGCCTGAGTTTCTTACCAGTGCCTGATGAGAGGCTTGCTCTATGGCAGCTACAGAGAAAGAAGAACTGGATTCTATGTCATCTAATGCAAGCTCTATGTTTTCCTAGAGAGGAAGAAGACAGATTAGTAGATGTAATTCTGATTCAGGTTATGATTCCAGTCAATAGTTAATTAGTACAGATTTGATGGGAAAAAATATACCTGCCAACATTTTGCCATTAATTACTTTGCATGTCAAGATGTCAGTGATGAACATTGCAAGCAAATTATTTTCCACAAAATTTAAAGTGAAACTTGTCAAAGGTTACAGAGGTTATCATTTTTATTATAAGACTAAGAAACTCTGAGAGCCTGGACTGGCTTAATGAAATACATAACAGATATATAGATCAGTGGATCTTACAGCTAAGCGTAAAATCTTCGGTGAGCAATTATGTGCGAGTGCTGATTCTGCTATACCATAATGCCACCTTATTTTGTTTGCTCAAGTTTCCTGCGACAAACAGAATACCTCCTTATATCGATCCATCTCTTGCAAAAACGTTCGCTCGTAGAAGAGGATCTGTAGACGTTCCTGTGCATAATTATGGCAGAGTTCCTCAAACGTTCCAGCTCTGTTATGGTTTGTGCTCTGTGGATTTTGGAATCCAGGGGTGTCCACAATCATTATTGAGCAAAACGAGTGCAAAGTTGATTTAAGGGCCCTAATATGAATGAAGAGAAACACAAGCCATAATAGAATTGACAATATGTTTTTAAAATAAACATTACACTTATAAATACATAATATAATAATCATTGCATTTGATACAGCACTTTTCACATCTTATCAACTTATCAAAGTGCAAAGCCAATTGCGCACAGCAGTGTCCCACAAACAGTCATGTATTGAAATTAGCAATTTTATTATTGTGGTTTTTTGGAGGACGGATTATTATTAGGCGTGTAGAAGAAGGAAACTTGCCCAAGGTTTCGCCCTGATCTGCCTGGATTCGAACACAGGTCTCACGCTTGTAAGGCGAGTGCTCTAACCACTGAGCTACAGGAGTTCTTGAAATTTAAAATATTTTTGTAAAGTTACACTAAACATCCATTAAGTAAACTTGCTGAAATGCCACAAGTCATGAAATGAATTGATATTTAACTGTTAAAAGAATATAATCTCAATAAAAATAAATCTTAGAATCATAGAATCTTACGGGACAAAAGGAGGCCATTCGGCCCATCGAGTCTGTGCCTGCTCTTTGAAAAGAGCAATTCAATTGCACTGCCCAGCTCTCTCCCCATAACCGGCAAACCTGCCCTCCCCAAATAAACGTCTACCTCTCTTTTAAAAGTTGTTATTAAATTGGCCTCCACCACCTTTTCAGGCAATGCATTCTTACAACAGGAAATAAATTGGGAAGAGAGATATCAGAACTGAATGTATGTATTATCACACCTAAGGTAGAGGTTTCTGAGGAGCAAGGCACAAAACATTTTGTGCTTTTCCAAAAGAAGCAAATGTTTACTGAAAATACATGATGTAATTAATTATGCAACCAAAATACCATTACAAATAATCTAGGTTAAGGCAGAATGCTGCACTACATTTCTCAAACCATAAATTGTGAAAATATAATTACCACCTACACATGTGGCAACAGTTTCACCCTATCAATATCTATTTATTTGAATGAACAATTATGGAAATAAACTGTTAAAAATGTGTTTGTATATTCTGTAGGTTTACGCTAAACATGCTTTTTAAATACAAATCTGGCACATTTTGAAAACAATTGAAGAATTACCTGTTAATGAGTGAAATTAACAACATAAACAACTCTCCGTAGAAACTGGATGCAATCCCCTGTAGACACTCCATCGCTGATATTTTAGGTCCTATTAAAGCACACATACGTCACCATAGAACTTGAAAGTAGCACATTGTACTTAAAAAACGCAGAGATACACAAGGTTATTTGTTGTCATGAACATACATGTTGCATAAAGGTGGATTCATTATTATTATTATTCATTTCTTTGTGCAATTTACAATACACACAAGATATATTCGATGTACAAGATGCATTCAACTGCTGTAAATCTGCATTTTTTTCAGCCACTTTTAAAATGAGCAGCTTTGATAAAAATGAATATTTTGGGGGTGTTTTACCTTGGCCATCTCCCTGTCCACTCTCATCTGATCCTTGCCGGATGGAAGGTGATCTTGGCAGCGTGCCCTTTAGCTGGTGCTTGAAAATAGAGGAGGACAGTTCTTCCAGGCTGCAACCTAACAGGTAGGCTGCTTTCTGCGCCCATTCATGTCTGGCAAACTGCCTTCTCCCAGCTTAAAACACAAGTTTAGAGAACAGTTTATGAATACAAATGCAGTGCAATGTACGAAAAATATTCTTAAGCCACTGTTTAAGCATTATTCTCATATCACTACATTAACTTATGATAATCCCAAAATTGGATTCATAACTCTGGCTTTAAAGCTGAATGATAACCTAATACTTGGTTTGTACTGTACTTCTCATAGCAATTCACCGTGAAAAGCCCAGTAAACAGTGTTGAGAAATGTTGTGTGAACGTAACTCAGACTGGAAGCTGGCTTCCATGATTACTTTAAGAGTGGCTTTTTGGGCACACCAATTTATACCTGTGAAATATAATTACAAATTGTGTGAATCAATTCACTTCCATTCAGTAATAGCCCGACTGGAAATTTGGGATCAATATTTAATGCTGCTAAAGAGATGGTTGCGTAACTGGTTCTTTAATACAATTAAACCGCACAGAGCTTGTGCATTTAGTTGTCCTTGGACAGAATCTTCCTAAGCGCTGGACAACGTGATAAGGAATGGATAGTATAAAAGAGACTCTCCATTCCTCATTTACAGTGTTTCGCTAACAGTAGCATAAACAAAGAAAGCATCAGATATCAGCATTGAATTCCTAGTTCTGGCTGACATTTGCAATTAGGCTTTCCTTACAATTTGACAATTTTAAGCAAGCTGTTCAAAAGAAGGATAGAGGGAAAATTAGTCCTGCCCAAATCACATTCCCACATAATCTCTTTGTCCAGAAATTTTCAACAAATATATAAATACATATATAAATATCTAGAATCTGTACTGTAAAGTCTAAACTGAGATTAAATTGTTAAAAACTATTTTCTCCAAATTGATACTTGTATATATACTTACACATATATAAATGTACATAAAATATTGAATGGGAATTTTTTTTCCATAAGACACACAGAGGTAACTGGATTTTCTGAAACTTTTCATCATATCTGCCTCATAACAGAGAATACTTTTCTCATGTTGGAAATGCCATTTTGTTTCATAGTTGTGAAATTAGGGGAAAAAAGCAATGTTGCAATTCTTTAAGTCAAACAATTAATGCCCTGTTTATATTGCTCGAACACGGAATGGTTGAACGTTATGGAACAAGAAACCTGACTTACTTTCCTTGCTTGTGATTAAGGAAGCTTCTAACTATATGCAATTAAATATGTGGACTGCCACTAGCCAGTTTTGTATTACTAAAAAGCCTCCCATATGACTATCTGCCCAACAATAAATACTATTGGCCAGACATTAGCATGAACTTGCATCTTCAGGGTTGGTGGAGGAGGGAAAAAGATGGAAGGAACGTGAAAAGCAAGACTATGTACAATATATATATTTTTGGTAAAGCGGATGAAATTCTAAGAGGAAATACCTGGGACATAGCTATTTATTGTATATTTCTGCTGTTCTCACTAAAACTTTATATATTCAATACCTGGATAAATCATTATATGTAGATAAACTCAAAATTAATATGAGATAAAGCATTCAATAATATATAGATCTACAAATTAAATCACGGTGTATTTGTGAAATATGAAATATGAAATGAAAGCTTTGAGTGTCAACAAACAGGGAAAAGATCTATAAAACCTACATCATATATATTTTAAATTTTGTAAATAAAATAGCTTTGAGGCAGAAAATGGAAACATACAATGATGAATTATTTTTACCTTCATCACCATCTGTGTTGTTATGCCACAGCATGCAACATGCAAACAAAAAAAATGTTAGGAAGCAGTTTCACTTTTAATATCCATCAGCAAAAAAAACTGCAATGCTGCAAAATAAGCAGGAAAATGCTTTCCAAGGTTAATCATGTTTAGCACAACGCGCATTTCAAAACAGAAGAGAATACATGCAAGATCAAAATAAATAAGATAAGGCGGAATAGGTTTTCAGATACTTGAACGATTAGGTACATATTACACTTACTTTAAAACAAACGATTGTAATCAATGTGCCTAAGTTACTATTTCCACATAGTTCGGTGAATGTAAATAATGCTAAGCAAAACAGACACTTCCATTTACCAGCTGGGACACAGGGCTCACAGATTTCCATGTCAATGAAGCAAGATTGTTCTGCTAAACTATTATACTGCTTGATAAGGTGACTGGAATATTTTGCAAGGCAGCTGAACAAAATCCCAAATACATGGAGCATTTTCAAAGAAATTGGGTCACGTCACTTTCTTCAGCAGTGAAAATCCAATTTTCTTGCACGAAAGTATTGCACAGTGCATATTAACAAAAAGTATGCTGCACTTAACAAACCCTTAAGATGTGAACAATTTTAAATTGTTAAAATACATTGTACACTTTTCTTTAGCATTCTAGAAATGTGAATTAGGATAGGCTGTGTATCTAATAACACATAGTTTTAGTGCCCTCATGTGGGCAGGTTTTTAAACTCACAGGTCAACAACATCAAGATTAAAGGAAGCCTCCTTAGGATTTTGAATCTGTGTTACATTTGGACAAACATAAAATTAAGAAAATTATCTCTTTTCACCCCCAAACTACCAGTACTTCACCCTTATTCCTGGAGACAAAGGATTGACAGACCATTTAACAACGGGCATCATTGCCAAGCAAAATCTTGTTCTCATCTAACATCCAAAATCTGCTGTTTTTAAGCATGCATACAAGATTTTCCCAAGCAGCTAGCTGCTACACAAGCCAATATGTTTAAACTGCAAAAAAAATCTTAATTCTAAAGTGTTTTATTCTCTCATGTAGTCTACATCATCCAGGCAAACTACAAAGCAATATTGCTAATTATGTTAAAATGCATTTGCAAATATAAGAGAATGTTCTTAGCTCAGACAAGTGCCAATTAGTGTATATGCCCTTTATACTGCTTAATGAAATTCTACAAGGAAAGCATTCAAGCTTTTATTTCTACCCTGTAGCAGAATGTAATGTGATTCTGAAGTGCAATATTTAATTTATATTTGAAATACATATATTGTAAGCCACTTCAATATGCAAAGCAAAACTGCAAAAGATGCTCACAATAAAAATGGTTATTTCCTTAGCCAATATCCAGGGTTGGTGACAGTAAACACTGCACCAATTCCCTTTTACTGGGAAGTAACAATATAATAATTGGTGCATTTGATACATCAGGGGGGCATCTCAAAGCATTTCACATGGTTACTGTATTTTTCCACAAACAGTCATAAAAGTGAAAGACTATTTCATCTGCAGGATTCCTTGTTAATCTAATAAAACCCTAAAATATTCTACGGTCATTGTCCAAATGATAATGGCTAATTTGTTTCATGTCCTGAATTGAATGAGCCCTTGGAATTTTCCCTGAAATGCAAAGCAATGATTCACTAGCCAATCTACTTTGGCTAGTGTGGGCGTTCTCGAAAGGCCTTTGAGAGAAAATTAGCAGGTTTGAAGGTCGGAACAAGAGAGAGAGACCCAACATAGTTCTTTTCTGTAATGTGAAAAAGGGACTATCTGTTGATAAAATTTTCCCTTACAGTACTTCTATTTAAAAAAAATACTTTTAAGGTCTGTTATGTAAACAAAAATTAAAACTATTATATGTATAGTATTTCGAATTTAGAATTAAAAGCATCTAACTTTAATTGGAAAAGGAGCTGGTAAGATTGTTGACGTATTTCCAACTTTATTTTGTGCAGTGTGGCTTTCTGGTGTTTTATCATCAGTCCAGGCTATTCTAAGTCTGATTGTCTATACCTATGTAATCAGTGCTTACTTAGCATAAGAACAGAAGGAACTGAGATTTGTTGCTACCATGAAAAGGCTGCTGGAGGTAATTCGATGAGAGAAGTCAAATAATCATAAATTTGTGACAGTCATAACAACAGTTAGCTATAGCTTATTTGACACATGAAAGTCAATTGGTTGAATAATTTCAAATGTAAGTGTTTTAACTATATGACATTTGTGGTGTCCTGTAGCGTATTGGTTAGAGCTTACCTCACATGCAAGAAAACCTGAGTTCCATTCCTGGGTGCGGCAAAAGATTAGGCAAATTTATTTGCTTTACATACTTCTGTTTACCAAGCAGTAAGTAGGAACCTGGTTGTTCATTGGATGGGAGGTCGCTTTGCCAGGGATAATAATGCCTTCAAAATAATAAGAATTTGGTCACTCATTCTATGACTGTTTGTGGAACACTGTTGTGCGCAATTAGCACTCACAAATTATACAGTCAATTCACTTTACAGTATACTCTGTGAAGTGCTTGGAGATGTCTAAGACTTGATAAGGCTCTCTATCAAATGTAAGGATTATGTGAAATAACATGTGAGCAAAAGAACAGCATCATACTAGAGAGGATATAAAGAAGAACAATCGAGTGGATCCCAGGGTGTAATGTTGTAAAGAATGTGCTGTCAACTGGATGCACTGTAGTTTTAATTGCAGAAGATTACAGATGAACATTATCCAAGTCCTTATTAATGAAGAGAGACACAAATAATGTAATGAAAGCAGGTTATTGAACTTGAACAATGATGGCTGACATGAGTAAAAAAACTGTCAAGCCTCAAGCAAGACTACAGATTAGAAGTTATTTTTCCATCCACAGAGCAGCAGATGTTTGGAACAGAATTCTATCAAAAGCAATTAATGTTATGTTGATAAACATCTTTAAAGGGGAGCTCAAAGAAATATCTTGTGTGGAGTGGAATTGAAGGTTATAAGTTTAGACATAAGGGAATAAACATTCTGTGGAGCACTGTGGCTCCAATCTTTTTAGGATCATAGTGATAACATCCATGGAATAGCATTAGTTAGGGTGGGACATAAATTCTGATGATAACCTAGAGTTATGCTAATTAAATTACATCTGGCCAAAGTTTTTATACATGGTGCAAATATAATTCTGTTGAGGTTTGTTTTGCTAGCCACCCAGCTGTGCTACACTGTAAACAAGATAGTTTAAAAATTAATCTGCGTACTACCTGGAGCAATTTGCAATGAAGCAGATGGAGAAAACATTATTAAACAGAGATTAGACAGCTGTGACAATACCAATCCAAAGTCTTACTTAAATTATTAGCAAATGTCATTTTCTCCAATAATTGCTGCGAGGAAAACGGAAGAGTGTTTGGTGATTCCGTGCTGTACCCTCTACCTCCATATGGAAACAATTTCCATTTACTTTAATTCAATTTTAGTCAGATTTATGATTAATTGTGTTATTATTTCAAAGTCCCCGAAATTACAGTACATATTGTTGTACAAAATACTTCAAGAAGCACGTTACTTGCTCTTTCTAATCTGAGCAATGTTATTTTGTAAACAAATCTATTTTGGTGGAAGTTATTGATTTCGCTTCAATTACTGTTTGTGGCAGAGAATTCCATATTCTATCTAACTATCCATGTAGAGATTTTTTTCCTTAGATTCCCCAAGTTCTGTTTTGGCTTACATTGCATTTACAATTGTTAGGTATGCAGTTGTAAAATCAATTGAGAATAAACACCATTGCAGTCAGTATGGAACGACCATTGTATCAGCCATAGGACGTGTAACAGTTGTATCTAAATAGGTAAATGTAAAGAAAATGTAATATAAAGATACTACGCGCAATTGCTCATACTGATTTATTCGGAAATTTCTCAATAGCAAGAAGCTGATATACTGAGGTAGACTGAGAGGTAAATTCCATAATTTTAATGCTTTCCATCAATTTTGACTGTGTTCACAAATTACAAGTCCAAAGATTTTTTCACCTGTGAATATCTTTAAGAATATTTAAAACTTTATTTGCATCAAATGGACTATTTTAAAAATAGCGATTTTGTTTAAAAGAAAAATTTGAAAATATCGATTGTTATCAAAAATTCTCTTCACTGAACATTCACTGAATACATGAGTATGTATCCATCATACTCTATAGGTTTATGTTTATTCCAGAACTTCATGATACTTATTCCTTTTGCCATGGTTCAAACAACTAAGCAGTGGCACTGCTTCCTAATGATGTCCTTCATGGAGATATTGTGTCGAATTTTAAAAAGATAACCCATCAATTTGAAAGAGTCACATATTGGCTGTAGAAACAAAACATTCTTTCATGTGCAAGGTACTCAAGCAAGCTGTTATTATAATCTAACCTCGCAACACACATTTACAACTCTAAGCAGTTGCATTTCTCAAGTAATTAATTCTTCATTCCAGCAGCCAATGAACCATGCAGTTCCATGGAGCATGTAATGATCTGTGTCTATCATTATCTGCCTAATCTTCAACCCTGTTTGTAAAAGGAATTTGTCCTGCCCGCTTTTGGAAAAAATTCCAAAATACTGTAATTTGTCCATTTGTCAAATTTCATCAACTTCTGCTTCCATTCACTCTCTAGGCACATAGGTGCATTAGAAATATTTACATTTCTGCTGTTTCCTGTGAAACAATTCTTAAATACTAAACATTAGTCTGTGTGTTGCAAAATGCTTATTTTGAAACATATAGCATAATTTTACAAGGTGCCAGCAAAAAGATAAGGATGTGGTTGTTGCCAGCCAATAAATAGATGCATGGTAACAAAAACATACCAAAGGGCAGTCATGCAATGGAGGACAAAAATAACCTTTCTGAATTTGTTTTCTAAAATCACATTGCTAAATTCCAAATGATCTGGTCAGTCATAAATTTAACATTTATTTTCAAGTCAAAAGCTTTTTAAACTTCATTTGCTTGGTTTGAAACTTATCGCAGTTTAAGAAAAATCTCCTCTAGATATATAGAAATTACAACCCACATAATCAGGTATGTGCCAGTATATCTGTGCAATAATCTCTATTTTAAAATCAAAATATTTCAAGACTACTTTACATGATTAGAAAGCAAGTTACCCAACTGAAATCAAATCTCACATTTATCTCAACTCTAAACCACTGAAACGTCCCTCACAACCACTTTAGTAACCACTGAGAGATTGTTTAGGGTTATCAGAATCAATCAGCTTTTCTTGTGGATTCCTGATGGTTTGTGACAGATTAAAGTGCTTAGTTTGCACATCAGATTTCTGTACAATTCCATCAATATTTTACTTCTAAGATTTCACTGACAGCAGGCATCAGCCTATTCCGTATGCCACATCGTACCCACCCCACCCCTATCGGTGTGTGAGCTTTCAGACTTTCTGTCTCTCGATTCTGGAATTTCTCTGACTTTACCTCTCCCTCTCCTTGTGCAAGGTCCATCTTAAGACCTATAATTTTGACCATGTGTTCAGGCATCTTTTTTCCCCACCCACTGGCATATACCCATAGCTTGGGTCCGTCAGTTCTGTTAAGTGCTTTGGGATGCCTTCTGAACACACAACGCACAGTATAAAATTCTAAATTTGTACTGTTAGATATTCCAGTTGCCATTTGCGTGAACTTCAAACTTGCATTCACTCGATAGGTGCAGGAGCAACAGAAAGCAAAAGGTGAACAGAAAACAATGTATTTGTAGACTCTCCTTAATAATGCTTCACTTGTAACATACTGTAAAACCCAATTAATATCTGAACTGTTACTGAGTTTCCAGGAAAAAGAATGCTGTCATAGCGCTATGCAAGCACATTTTGTGCATTAATTAGATCCAATAAAAATTCTACTGTCTGGTTTTTATATTTTATAACAAAGGCAAATATTAATAGCTCATGAAACTAAGTGGGGAGAATTATCAGTGGGAAATCAGACTAACTAAACAGCCATGTGTCCCAGCGTCAGATCTGATAAACACAATTCAACTGCATATGCATCAAAACTAAAATTACATATGCATCAAAACTAAAATTAAAACAAAGCAGCAGTAAGTTATTTATAGATGAAACTTGAACTATATACATTTCTTATTATACTTTTATATTTACATAATAGTAGAGACATTTGTGATAATAGCTTTGGGTATTGCATAGGGCCATTAGTAAAATAATTGTAAAGACATTCAAAATAGTTTTTAGAAGTCACTTGTTAAAATGTAAATGATCTACACAGTACCTTTCGTGGCTCCTGCTGCCCCCAAGTGGTAGATGGCGCTCAAGATATGCCAGAATGCTTTTTGTTCATCAACTGAAATTCCCAGTACTTTCATAGCAACCTGGAGTTTGTTAAATTGTTGAGCTGCCTTCTGTTTCTCTTCAGGCTGGAGAGACAATTAAATACTCTCAGTAATTTTTAATAAAATGTCATATTCAAGGATTTTTCCACTTCTAAATTTATAATCAGGCAAATAAATCTGGGCTTCACCCAGAAATCATCTTAACCTGTCGACAAAGTGATCGGTATCTGCACATACAAAACTGTTGCCAGATTAAGCCATAAAGGGCATGATCATGCAGAATAATGGTTGAATTAAGAAGATATTGTATAACCGAGAGTCTGAAAAGAGTTACATGATTTTAGATGAAAAGGTGTTGGCAAGGCATCAAAAAAGGGAAGTAATTATCAATGCTACCTCAATTCTGAGATATGCTGCTGACTAGAAAAACAATCCACCTTGAGCTACTCTTGTATTCCAACTGTACAATATTCCCTCATTTGATGCTTTCAAGTAATGCCATAATTTAAAATCCTGCTCACTTCTGAGCCCACATCTCAACTGCAACCCCCTGAGCCCTTCAGCTCAACTGTTTTACATCTAAATCTCAAAACCAATTTATTTTCTCGGTTTTCAATTTACTTCTATGACCTGGAATTAGTCTATATCAAACTATTTTGCCTAAATTTATGTAACTGAGCAGCCTTCAAGTTGCAAGAATAGTTGCTGCATGTGAAAATCACCATGTCTGCTCTTAAATATTCAAGCTTTTGTTATCCTCTCTGAATTCTCCACAAAAAGTTGTGATTTGTACTTTTTAAAGTATATTTCCAAGATAATCTATCACTATTGCCAATTTTAATGCAATGAAATCAGGTTTCTTTTCATCTTCCCTTTTTATAGCCAAAATTAGCAGTACACTTATACCTTGGTTGGCCGGACTTGTGGATAGGGGAGGGGAAGAGAAGGAAGGATAACTTTACAATTAATCATCGTGGGATATATTTAACTGAAGATAGTTAATAATACCTTTGATAATGGTGTAATTCCAAACAAACTGTTTTCTACAAAGTGATTCAGGTGAAGCTCAGTTCTGTAAATGGGAAAATAAAAAGAAAATTAGCCGTGGAAGTCATTTGTATTGTTACATAACATAAAGGCATAGATTAATTTAAATCAGTTATACAACAGTACCTGAGAGCATTGTCGGCTCCAGCCATCAGGTAATAGAACACATTGAATGTCCCTTCATTCTCTGGACGCTTAGCAACCCTGAGCTTCTCCAAAAGCATGGTCTATTAAAGAGAATTTTTTTATGTATGTCTTCATAAATCACAACAACATGCGCTTACATAGAACCCTCCACGCAGGGTCGAGTGCTTAACAATACCGGAGCCGGTGGGGGAGGTGACTATAAGCACAGTCAACAAGGGAGGTTTTCAGGCGGGACTTGAAGAAGGAGATCACGCTGCTGTTATGGAGGTAGCTTTGTATTTAAAGCTTGCAACACGGTATGTTCATATCCCTCATTTTTTTTTAAAAAAGGAATCTAGATTGAAGGTTGAAATTCTCCAGTCAAGACACTCAAAATATTCTTTGAAGCACCTCTTTTTTTCTCACCTGTACAGAGGCTGAAGCCACCTGACCAGTCTGGTCAAAGTCGAGCGAGATGATCTGTGAGAAGCGAGTGGCATTGGCATTCATACTTGTACTGCTGTTGCCAAAGGCCTCCAAAATAGAATACACAGCCTGCCATTTCTCCACTGTGACGTTCAAACATTGGAAGAGATAGCAATCAATGGAAGTCTCAGTTCAATTTAAGAAGGATACCTATGGTACTAAAAGCATAAAAATTATATTTTTACGTAAAAGGAAAACTCTCCATAACTTGAGATCTCAAGTTATGGTTTGAATTTGGACTTTACACCTACCCGTGATGAACTTTCCTGTACTGCCTGCAATTGTGACTAGATACTGAACGAGGTGCTGACTGTTTGTGGTTTTCCCACTGCCAGTTCGTCCCAAAAGAACAATAGATTGGTCCTGTCGTGTCGTAAGCAAGTTTCGATACGCAGCTTGTGCAACAGCATACACATGTGGAGAAGTATCTTCCCTACGACAACCTTTGAACATGTGCATAACCTATAACAAGAACGCAATCAGCTTCCATATGCTTGTAAATAAACAGCAAATTTTCTTCCATAGATATATATATAAAATATATATACATATTAAGAAATACAGTAAAAGCCTGTTTATCCGGCACCCGCGGGACTTGGCCAATGCCGGGTAAAGCGCCTGCCGAATATTCGGGCGGCCCGGGGCTGAAAACCCACCACAAAAAAATTAAAGTTATTTTAACACACACCATACATACCAGACTAAATAATAACAGAATATTGTATTGGTACTTATTGCTAAAACTACTCTCTTGCGCTTATCACCTTTTACTGATTGAAGTTTACAGTCCAGCGATTCTTTTTTAAATGGAGGACGCCAAGCAGGTGAAAAAAACGGTAGCTCGAGTTTAAAATCTTGCGACTTTACCAGAGGCAAGCAGATAGCCCTAGACTCTACTACCAGCAAACTGAAATACTGCACCTGCGCGACAATGTGGGTTATCGGCTAGCATTATCGGCTTGCCGCTAGTATGGCTTTAAAATCGTGCTCCGTTTTTCTCACCCACTTGGCGTGCTCCATTTTAAAAAGAATTACTGGATTATAAACCTCAACCTTGCAGCATCATGGCTTCAAGAGCAGCAGCTACTAGTAAAGATGAGAAGCGCAAGAGAGTAGTTTTAAAAATAAGTACCAATACAACATTCTGTTATTATGTTATTATTTATGCATTTACAAATGCTTCACTGCTATTGTTCTGGATAAGTTCCGGTTTATCGAATGGGGACTTTTGTTTTGGCTTGCTAGTTATACGGAAGTGCCGGTTCATCGAGTCACGGATAAATGAGCTTCTACTGTATATAATATATACACACACATTATATATGCAACAAACTTTCAAACATAACGCAAGCAACCAGTCATTCAAAATTGGATCAATTGGTTTAAACAACAACAACTTTGATTTATATAGCGCCCTCCACGCCAGACGGGGTCTCAGAGCGTTTCACTGTGTAAGTATTCTGTCACATACCGTATATCTCCGCGTATAAGGCGCACCCGCGTATAAGGCGCACCCCCCGTTTTTGACCTTTTCTTGGTGAAAGAAAACGGAAGCATTTTCAATGATATTGCCGGCAGAAGGGAGGAGAGACAGGAGAGACAGGTAGGTAGGGAGAGAGGCACGCAGGCAGGGAGGGAGGGAGGGAGGGAGAGCGGCAGGCCGGCAGCCCGGGAGGGAGGGAGAGTGGCAGGTCGGCAGGTCGGGAGGGAGGGAGGGAGAGCGGCAGGTCGGCAGCCCGGGAGAGAGAGAGAGGGAGAGAGGCAGGTCGGCAGCCCAGGAGGGAGGGAGGGAGGGAGGGAGAGAGGCAGGCCGGCAGCCCGGGAGAGAGAGAGAGGGAGAGAGGCAGGTAGGCACGCAGGCAGGCAGGGAGAGAGAGCGGCAGGGAGTGAGGCAGGCAGACTGGGTTCGGCAGAAGGTAAGCACAGCACTGAAGTCCGCTGCTGCTGCCGCTGCCCGGGCGGCCGAGGCCGAAGCCCCGTCACCCGCTCTTCCCAACCCCCGCCGGACACTGACCAAACCCCGGCTGACAGCGCGCCGGCCACCCCCCCTGTTTACTGTATCTCCGAGGCTCAAAATTGCTTGTACCTGCGTATAGGGCGCACCCCCTACTTTAGAGATCTTCCGACCTGAAATAAAGTGCGCCTTATACGCGGAGATATACGGTATGTATGTTTGCCAGTATGTAACAATTGCACACCAGAAAAAAACAATATTCAAGACATACCTTTTCAGAGTACATTGAAGGAGAGCTGAGCGGATTCACCACAACCATGTTTGGCCCTGCAAATGTGTGGATCAGGTTACCGCCGTAGCGTTGGCGTAATGTGTGCAGAACACTGCACTCATTGAGATACAACAAGGAAGCAAGATCTTCCACTCGGTCATAAGTTGGTGGATTTGCCTGTTTAAATACAACAATAATTACTAATGCAAACACAATACATTTGGAGGTGTATGGCGGTGATGTACCATGATTCATTTGGCCAACCATTTCCTTAACTCTATGATAAGTCACAACACTTCTGATATTAAAGCTCTTCGTTATTTGGAAAAGGAGTGTTAAATCTTTATTAACTAATCATTTAAATGACACAGTTTAGTCATTCTGACTACAATTAGTAAAAGATAGTAAATATTGTTCAACTTAAAAATACCTGGACAGCACAGCCATTTTGGAGTTTAGAGAGTACAGGCAACAAGTCAAATGAGAAATAGGGAATTGATGACGAGAAGATTGTATATGGTTGGGGAAGCAGATTGTTTAATGGACAGAATAACCTCTTCTCGTTTCAAACATGGTGTTCTTGTACCCCAGAACTAATTTGAGATATGAAAAAAAAATACCTTCTCCACATCATCTTCATCCACATCCAGTATTTTTCCATCATGGTCCAGTTTAATTTTCACTTTGCCTTCAGGGAGGCTGGATTCTTCAGCATCAGCCGTTAACTGAGTACCTAGAAAAATAAAAGCCGCTTTAGACTTAAAAGACACACCCAAAAAGATTGGACAATTTCTACAATTATACTAAATAAATTTCAGAGATATTAGCTTTGTGTCAATTAAGAATTGGTCTAAGATTAAAGTAGCTTAACAAACTAGTTACTAGATAATTTAAAAAAATGCATTCATCTGGCATGTTCTGAACATCATATTTGCAGAAATAGACAAGTTGAAAGACCGAGTGCAATCATAATCCACCCACTCTAACTAATAAATTTATAATTCTAAAATACAACATTAAAACACCTCATCAATTGTTAAGTCATCAGCAAGATGAGTGCCATCGAAATACTCAAAAATTGTCATCACAAGATATGAATAGTTGCCTTGACCTACAAGTCACCCTAATGTAGTGAAATCTCTGTTCAATTCTCTATTCAATTTTCACACAAATGAGATGACGAATACAATTTAGGCACTGCAAGGAGGAAAATCTGACAAATATTCATATGGATGTGAAGGTGCAGGTCAATCATGTTCACATGAATTGAGACTTCACAGTGTCAAGAGAATTTCTAGATAGAGATTTACTAACATGAGAGATTAAATAAATCTATACATCTTGAATATTTTAGGCAATAATATTTAGCTATTCGCCAAGTGTTTAGAAATAAAAGTATGCCGGGGGTGGTGGTGGTGGAACTTCTTTCACTGGCCTTGATAATCGTTGTAACAGTTCTGTAGAAATGGAAAATGGTTTCAGATGAAGCTGTCAACATTGAATAAATCTGATACGAGACAGTTCAGGAGGGAAAATAAAATGATAACACAATTTGGAGCATAGCTCCCCATATCCTAGACATGCTGGATTTGCTGCTTGGAAAGCAGGTTATCCTTTTGACGTAGGAACATTGCTGAAAATACTATTTTTAAAATCTGGAACTTCATTCTTATTCATCCAACGATGGAAAGGAATTATTATCTGGATTACCTAATGAAAATCCATCCTTGTGGGCCAGCCACACCTTATCGGCTTCATACCAGGCTTGCTCTACAGCAATCTGCTCTTCTGTCTTCAGCTAGAATTAGAAATTGGACGTCAGTTCGATTAAAATATCAGGCATGCATACGTTCTTGTCACTCATTATAGACATGCAGTCTCTCTCTCTTACTCACACACTTTAAATAAATGCTGTAGCAAATATAATTTGAAATTTTAGAACACAAAAACATTATATTTTTACAGCACACACGTCTACCACTAGAGAATTATCTAACACACATTAAGAGAATTACCTAATACACATTGTGAGCAAAGCTATTATAACAGCAGCAACAAATTACATTTATTTCCTCCCACATCCCAAGCTACTGGTCAGTTGAGGATTTGCACCCAAGCTGGAAGTTGTTAAATTTAGGAAAATTTAGAAGGACAAAGTGGTTGGGGAGAAGAATGATTGAAGGCACAGTCAAAAGAGGAAGGTCTTGAGATGTTCCTTCGAGGAGGCAAGGGGAGAGTACAGGGACTCTGAAATGAAGTTCCAGAGAGAGAGTAGGGCAGATAGACTGAGTTCAACCAATAATGTTGGGTCAGGCAATGCAGGGGACGTAAAGCAAGTCAGTATCTCCCTGCTGCGAAGGTGGGTTGGGAAGGTTCAAGAAGGTTTTAGAGGTAAGTGGGGTAAAGAGACAGTGGAGGATATTTTTACCACATGACTGTACCCTTCCTGATTCATTTTAGGTAGCAAAACCAGAAATAGTCTTTTGTTCACCCTATTTACCCAGTGCTATTGCTTTGTCAAATGCCACAAAAGCCACAGTAATTGCAGATTACTGATTTTAGTTTGCTGCACACTATGCACAACAGTACATGACTGGTGCTGACAATTATAAACAAAATTTTAAACATTCACTTAATGAATTAGTAAACCTTTAATACCAAGCACACTCTGCAAATCATAAAGAAAAGAGCCAAAACAAAGATTCAAAATTAATCGACTCCTTCAGCCAAAATTACAATGAGATGCAATGATAATCTATGAACAATAGTGCAGGCATTAATATGTAATGAGCAGTCCAAATAACCAAATCTTTAAATATTAATTTCGTTGAATGAACATTGATTACATTAAATTATTCCATCCCTACATCCGGAAAACAATGCAATTAATATGACTCCAGATTTGTTTTAGGCCCTACAAGCTAAACTTTTCTGAATATTTCACATTTGGGGTTTTGAATAAATAAATGCAATTATAGGACAATTTAAAAAATTCATGAAATCTTCCATTAAATTATACTTTGTACATATGGCACTGATACTAAAAGGTTGATTTGACTCGAATTTTATGAGAAGGCTTCCGCCAAAACCTACTTATGCCAGCACTATTGAAAAAATTAAAAAGAATACAAAGTCAAACCTGTGATGACACATATAAAACTCGTTCTTTGTATAAATGGTCTGAAAATAATTAACCTATAATCTTGTGGTTTACAAGCAAAGACGAACATGAATACCTAAGAAAATAACACATGAGATGAAGGCACACTTGAAGCTGAGGACTACACAATGTATAGGCACTTTACAAAAGCTATACTTCGCCAAACGGTGTTGATGTGTAAATGCCAACCTGGGGCTCAGTAGAAGCAGATACTGAGGGAGATTGCAGCACAGACACTGGTACCTCTTCCACCTGATTCTGGAGAGCAGCAGCATAGGCGCAGCAGTGCAAAGCAAACCAAGATTTAAAAATAACATTATTCTGTCTTTCACACATACTTTTCACATTGCATTCTATTCAGTATTGTGGTTTTGTGACACACAATGAAACATAATCCTTATTTTTATTTGGGATTTATGTAGTCCCATCTTTTCCACCTAAACATAATTCTTAGATGTGCTTATAACAAAAGTCCTCAGTATTGAGACTCCTACATTAATGTGTAGCCGTCTTATTCCACTCTCTGCTTCTAAACTCATGTCTCAATCAAATTACAATACTAGGAAGGGAAGAGCAAAATTGAAAGGTAACAGGAGAAATTTGGAGAAAAGAAACAAAAAAGCTATAAATGTCAGTTAAACACAAATATTTAACATTATTAGCCTTTTGAAAAGTTACCAGATCATTCTACAGTAATGTGCAACTCCTGATCAATGCTCGCAACAACTATCCAAATTTTTTTTCACAAGAAGTACACCTTGTTAAAAAAAAGTGCCATTCTAAAATCTTCAGTACTTTCCTGAATATTGCTAGTGTTTTCAACTTGATAGTGGGAGTACTGTATTTATGTGCATTAGTTTTGTTGAGTACTTTTCTACTTACAGCTTTAAAATTTAAGTTACAATACTAATTAAACACAAGAAAGTGTAACATAAAATCACATTGGTGTCAAACTACAACTATAAACTAACCATAGTTTCAAATAAATACAATTTACATAATTAAATAAAAAAGATGTGGCATGCATATCAATTTTACAGAAGCTAAATACTCATTGTATTAATAATCAGACTATTCACTATTCTGTAGGTGGAAATATGGAAGAGGTATTGTTCTTTAGAATGGAGCACTCGAACGTTCTCAAGGCTTGTAGTGCAGTGGAATCTGCCGTTTTGCACACCTGTCTTTTTATGAATGCAGGGCGACCTCATTATAATATATCTCATTAAAGTTCTCTTATAAAGTGAGTTTCAAGTGAACCAGCAGTTACCAGAAGTGTGACACAGTTCCAGTTTCCGGCATAGACTAACTAGCTTTCTGCAGACATGCAGGAAGCCCGCTAGTCTATCCCGGAAATGAATATCAGCAGCTTATAATTCGGTGTCTAATTTTACATACCAAAACCCAGCTTTACACCCTGTACAATTAACATCACAATCACTAACCTTGTTTGAACTAGAATATAACTGCAAGAAAATTCTTAACTCTATGACAGTCTCTGTGAAGCTTAATGCCAAATTGTATTTTCTTTTAAAACAAATCCAATTTGGAGCGTTTCCTCCTTAAATTCCAAGTAAATCCAGAATATATTTAATTCCCTTTAGGGAATTAAGGCATGGGAAAAGAGGCATTTACATCATATTTCACTCCAGGCAACACTTAAATTGAAGTGTCCTAAAAACATTGGTGCATATCTTATATCTTAACATGTAATGTCATCACATTTCAAACAAAAACATCATTGCATCTTCTTGAGACCGCTGGCTGGCACCTTAGTTAAATCGACGATGGCTGAATTGAAATTACTTTTTTTCTTTTATTTTGTTTATTACTTTAATTTGTTCAGATGATTAATTTTCTCACAGGTGAACAAATAGAATCGGGGATTGTAAGTGAAACATGAAAACAATGTTAATAAAAATAACTGATAGTATTACGCTGGAATGACACCACAGGTATAGCAAATTGAGCTTCATTTTGCACGTTTTGGAATACACCTAATTTACCTAATCAAGTTCTTTATGATTGGTGAATTTGAATAGACCAGCACACCTTTGACATTGTTGAAATGTGTTAGGAGCAGAATACAGTACAAGCAAAGTAAGCAAAAGTGCTGTAGCGGAGATGGAAAGAAAAGGCACCACAGGATAGACATGAAGGCAGCCTTACAGTCCAGCATGATACACGGGCACAGACACCAGCCCAGACGCAGACACCTGCCTGTGCGAGATCGTTGGAGCGAGCGTAGGAATCCTGAGAGGGAACAAGGCTCTGAGGAGATGGGACCACAGGTTCCGGCTGTGACAGCAATGCAAGGCGAAAGAAACAAGATACAAATGTAAAAATGAGAATGAAGAGAAAAAGATGAAGTTACTAAGCAAATCACAGCACGCATACAGAAATAATGAGAGAGCTAATGTAGTGAATTCTTGGTTACTTCACAAACTATTTTGTAGCACATCTTTATGAACTGCTGTAGTCTTTATTATACTGTAGTATCCAAAATGACGGAGTTTGATTTTTTTCACTTCAACATATACCATGAACATAGATCTACATCTTCTGAAATCTCACACTATGCATCACAATTTTGCAAATTGATAGAAGTAGATTGCTGAAAGACTACAGAAGTTGTAAAGGCACAAATGATAAATTATTCACCTTTAAGACAAAAAGGAATGCTAACATTGTGGTTGCAATAGCTTTTAACAGGTCACATTAAGCATAATGCAGAAGAATTATCATTACTTCATGAACATTTTTTTTATCTGTATCTATGATCACTTTTAACACAGCAATTTCAAGAAGCATATGTCAACATGAACACCAATTCAAATTGAACATGAAATTAAACTCAAATATTTGAACAAAGCACTGCATTCATTCAAACAACCGGAAAACATTCAGAATGTGCTCAGCAAATACCAAGTCAAAGTTTATCAGCAGCTTCATCAAAACATGCCAGTGGTTTAAAACTCCTGCTGAACTCAAATAATTGGAACAAATACTACTTGTGCATTAAAAATAAATATGAAATATAGTTCCAACAGATTGGTGTATTTCACAAGGTTCAAAGGTATCAAAGCAAGTTCTAGAACACAATATAGTATTTAGTTGGTCTACTAATATAAATATTCAATGAATGTTCCAAGATGAGGGTATTCAGAAGTGAATCAAGACATTAGTTACATATCAATTTGTACCTAGTAGTGTACATTGATGTGGGAAGTCTGTTAAACACGCTGACTGCTAAAATTACAATTAGTTTGATAAGAAATGTCATTAAAGGTAAAAAAAAACAAGTTTGATAAGATGTAATTCGATCATGCTGTGATCTATGTGGTAATGGTGAAATATTCCAGAGGGGTTCCTAATCATAGTCCTCTGTTATCATACAGTTAGCATATACTACTATTAAAATTTTACAATGTTATAACTGAATATTTTCAAATAATATATTAAATTGTACTGTACAGCTAGCTCTGTGCAATACTGAATACCGCAATTATTAAAGCAAGGCAACAAGTGTTAAATATGAACTCCCGATAGCAAATTGTTCAGACAGGATTATTCAAGACACTCAAGTATTGTTCAATAAAATGTTTGTTTTTACAGAAAGAAAGAAGATTCTCTCCAGTGTCATCTGAGCTTTGTCCGTTGGGGTCATTTGTTGAGATATCCTTTGGGCCTAAAGGTCACATGGCCAACAGTAAAATCAATTTCTTAGTTCATCAACCAAATGGAAACAACAACAGTCCATCTATCTAAAAAGAAATTCTCCATAGAATTGTCAGCAAATTAAGGGTTAGCTGTCATTATATAAAATGTGGATTTCTACAGCTTTCATACAGTATGAATTACTCTACAGCTTTCATATAGTATGCATCTACTCTTTTCTAGTATCTAGAAAAGATACCGCAAATCTAAAATCATACATATCATATATACTTTGATTCATTTTAGATATTTCTGAAAACTGAAGCCCACTGGTTTCCTTTGCAGAATTTATACAATCCAAATTAGAAAGACTTTTGATCAAAATGCCTTGAAGATGATATAAATATTTGCCAAACTGTAAAAAAAAACTAGATGTACACATGAAAAATAATTCAGGATTTAAAAAAAGTCAAAGGTCTTGTTGCCAGATTAAAAGAAACATGCACAATCAGTCTGGTGCAAAAAGGACAGTCCAAAGGTTACATTTCCATTGTCAGAAACTATGAAAATGCTCCCATGCTTTTCTCAAATTCCACTCATGAACCTTGATTGCAAATCACATGCATACTGTATAAGCATAACTATTCACTCAGGTTATAACTTGCTACACCTGATCTTTCCACAAAGTTCCACATGGCTGGCCTAGAAGTTTCATCTACTATCTGTATGATTTTTTATTCTCCCTTCCTCCTCTCCACACACCGGCTACACACCTGCTTTGTAAAATCTGGTAGAGGTTCTTCAATAATAGATGAGGGCAACTTTTCCTGATCAGATATTTGTTGTTCATTGAGAAGTACCTTCTCCTTCAAATAGGTGAAAAGGGGGGTAAAACAGTGCACTTGTTTGTAAATACAAAGACCATAAATAAAGACCATGAAATGACATGCCTTGAATATCCCATATACTAACCATGGTTAATTCCTCAATGAGACTAGCGAAACAATTTAAAAAACCCTCAATTTTATAATACTATATATTCATAGTTTCTTAGCACATCATGCATAGAGTTGAATATTTTTTAAAAATCTGAACGAATTCTAGTCTAATGTGTAAACAGTTTCAAGTTAGGCCACACAATTCTACAACTACGTTTCAGGATGACAAATCATTTCTCGTGCCCAAATAGTTAGTGAACCAAGATAAGAATGGTGCAAGACACAGTTAGAATCAATATCCTTGCACAGTACGGTTCAGTATTGCTCCATGCCACTCACTATCCAAGCAGTCTTTTGTTCAAGTTTCCAAGCAGATTTTACAAAGTGCATTGGGATAAAACACAAACTTCAGTAAAACTTTTATTTCTGTATCTCTGGTACACTGCACACATACTCTGGTTAGTTGGTACATGCTTTTCAGAAGAAATACCTCGCTTTTAACCAATTGTTGCTGTTGTAGTTTGTCTGGTTGTGTTTTGAATTGTTCCAAAGGAGGGGAAGCCGTTCTTTTGTTCAGTAAATCATCCGGACAAGTCTCAACAACTTCCTCCTTCTTCTCTGGGACTCGCCGAGGTTTGTGATCTTTTGATTTTCCCCGGGTCATTAGGCTAGCCAACCCCACTGATATATCATCTTTAACTGTAGTTTTCTTTCCTGGAGTTGCTGGTTCTATTTTTGTAGGAATAGGAACTTTTTTCCTAACATGTAGCGCAGTCTTGCTACTCTCCGTTTTAGATGGCCCTGTTGCTTCTAAAACTGGCTTGGTCTCTACTTTGTTTTCCTTTGGTTGCTTTCTAGATTTTGTCTCTTTCACCTTTCCCTTACTGTCTATTTCATCTAAAACCTTCTGCATCATTTTCTTAGCCGCTTTGGCCACTTTCTTATGAGGAACTCCCTGGTCCTCATGAAGCAACTCAGTCTGGCTCTCAGTATGCATATCTTGTTTTATTTTCTCTTGTATGTTAAACTTGCTTCCGAATTGTTCAGTTGAACTTCCATTTTCACCATTTATCTCCGGTTGCGGACTGCTGATCATCTGCTCCCTGTCATTCACCACATTAGTATTTGCACCATTTTCCAACTAAATTAACATACCGCAAAACAAAATGTTCCATAAATTATAATGGTAGAAAGAAAAGCTATAGCAGATGAATGACATGGCAGGTAGCAAGCACATTAAGCAAAAGGAATAAAACTAGAGTAAATACAAATGTGGTAACTAAGTATTAGTTAAGAACAGCTATATTTATATGATAAGTCTAGTTTCGTCCCTAAACCTTGAATAATTAATACATAACAATGGTAATAATGTATTACTTTCATAAGTAATGCAGCTTTATAATATAAATTATATTTAAAATGTATAGTATTAAAGTGCATTGATATCACACTTTAGCTATTTATCTATTAAGCAAAAAAATATACAATATTAAGCAAAAATACTCTCAAATGCACAACAGCAGGAAACATTACCTAAAAGATTGGTTCCAGAGTTGTGGTTTCAAAATGACTGTACAGTAATTTCCCTCCCCATCCAACAAACAACTTCATAATTAGAATGAGTGTTATGTCCATGCATTAATAAAAGTTAAAATTAATCTTCTCCATAAATTCTGGTTTGTTAGCAGCAATAACATTACGAAAATAAAGACCTAATTCTAATATTCCACTTTTGTTAACTGTTCAGCAATATTACATATGCACTGAACACAAATAAAACTAAAACTACAAACCAAAGAAGTATGTTTTTGTTTTTCCTTATTTTCATACATGCACATGAAAACAGACCAGTGCAAGTTGCTTTTAAAATATTTAGGGCCTTTTCAATTCTACTATAATATATAACCAGCTGTTTTTCTTCCCAATCAGCAGAATGTTCACAAAATATTTTGTAAAATATCATTGATTGTGGAATATTTAAATGAGGATTCTGTCCCCACCCTAAATGGCTTGCAGTATTTAATCCAATAAGAATGTGCAAATAGAAAGAAAATGTGTTACTCCACCATCTAAATACAGTACAACCAACCTCCACTTTAAAATGTCCATTTAAAAATATTGGGTTACATAATGGTAGCTTTCTTTCTAGCTCATGTATATCTTGCAAAGCAAAATACCTGCAGCAAACTGCAGTGTCTTAATCTTCATTACATCTGCTAATTTCCTGATTTTTTGTGTGCAAAATATTATTTATCATGCAGCTATTGCATGCCTGAAACTGAAGCCTATACTTTTATTAGGTTTTGTTCACACACTACTGAATAAGTCCCACGCAGAAAGACTCAAAGAACAGCATAGTTAATATGCTGCACTGCAGCAAGCCCCATCTGCCTTCTAGCCCACCAGTTATGCCGTTCCTTCCTATAAAGAAACAACTTTTTTTTCAGCAATCCATATTGCAAGTCATACTGGAGCTCTCAACAAGACCTAATTCAAGCTCCCAGCTTTTTCAATTCAAAGCACAGTAGAAAAAAAATATTAAAAAGGCTAACCTGAGCACATCTTCTAAGATCCAGTCGTTTACAGGAGGATCTTTGGAAACCTTCCATGCCCAAATGAAATCAACACATCTACTGCATCTGCTGATGCAGTATCAATCACGATCTCCAGTAAGAGAAGGCCAACCACAAGGTTGCTGTGGCATTAAAAAAGCAAGTGCAGAAATGCAAATTTTCCATTTTATACTTCTTGATTAATGGAAAACTGTAACACTTCCAATGCAAGTTTAGTTTCTATTGAACATTCCCTTGATGGGTCAGATATCTTTGATGGTCATTAAACTAATTAGGTGACCTGACAAAGTATATTTTCTGCAGTAAATACGCAAATATAAAGTCATCAGCATTCCTGTAAAATGTATGATTTTCAGAAAACTGACTAAGTATTAAATGCAACTGCGTTTGACAGTCATCTTGAATCTAACACAGACAGGATAATATAAATACAATTTTTAAAAACTGGATCTAAAAGCAAATTTGCACTGAACACAAATGTGAGTTACTGATTCTAAAAACATGACAACCATTTTAAGAAACTTACAGATTGTGCACAATTTTGCTGTTGGTCTTCATCAAGAGATTCCACTTGGACAACCTTTTTCTTATCCAAAGGTTTTTCCTCCTTAACCTAATTAGTTATAGGATGAGGTTGCAATATGACAGTCTGAATTTGAAGATACCATGCACCAGTGTCCATATCACTTCAGTTAAAACTGGACACCTCCAGCAAAATTGAATTTATAATACTGTAATACAGTATGTAAAGCTAATACAGTTCTAAATCTCTTAGTATAAATGCATCAATAATAATCCCAATAATCCCAATTAATACATTTGTGAGAGTTAATTATCCATAATTTTTTTAATTAATTTACTATCAGACTATACATTATGCATAATAAATATACTCTACCCATTTTAAACAATGTTAGTTAAATTTGAAAAAAATGTAATTAGCAGTGCAGTTTGTAACATCTACAGAATAAAAGCCAAACTAAACAATTTCGGGCAGAAGTAGAACATCATCCATCCCACCTACTCATCCAATTTTTCACAATGTTCCATCAATATACTATATCTAGCAATAAATATAATAGCCCAGAGTCCTATGACAGGAACTTGTCTAGTTCCTTTTTGAAAACCTTTGTTGATTTAAATGGAATTGGATGAGATAATGAAGTATTTATGGTTTGTATCTACAATAAATCCCTTGAGGCTTCTCAATTTCTTGCTGCCTGGTTGAGCTTCAACAGTATTACTTGCTATTATGAAAACATAGAAGTATAACACAAGAATAGATAAAACACAAAACATGAACAGTTTTTGCCTTTACCACAGGCACCCAGCAGTAGGAGATTCAACACTAAATAAACACTAAATTCCCAGAACTAGAAGCATTTTATATAATCAATTTTCCTTGGCAGCAAGTGTATAAAATTTTCAAGTAAAAGCTTACTTTGTTTTTCGCCCACCCAATTGTTGAGGAGGTAGTAAGACTCCTCATTACTACAACCCAACCTAAGAACCACCATGTCAAATACGATTTATTGCTAATTGCAAATGTAAATGATTCATATTTTAAAACAGGACTTCCCTTTTTCTCCCAAAATGCAAACCGTGATGAGAAAGCCATGCTGCTGTCATGAGCTGGGAATTGGTTTTATGAAAAGATGGCAATTACAGAACAGTTGTTGGACTGGAACCCAAGTTCTTCCTAGCAACTGAAATTGGTGCAGCACATTGCCCTGGATTATGACCATGAAGTGGGACCTGGACACACGTGTGATGGTCACTGCAAGTACAGAGAAAGTGGAAAGCAGAAAGTCACAGTAAAGGTCACTTACAATTATAAAGCTACAGCAACTATTTCAGCTAGTTGCTGGGTTGAATTTTACCAACAGAACTTTTAAAAAGGTGCAATGGGATGCAGAATTATCTGACTGGGATGAAAAAAACACAGAATCACAAAATATTTCACTAATTGTTGGTTTCTCAACTTGATCCATTCTGATAATGGTACCTTTCCTGATAACCAACTTTTGGAACTACAGTAATTTATTGCCATTTGCAACTTAAATGGAAGGTTTAAAAAAATTCAGATTGAGAACATTTGATCTCTAATTGTTGTAAAATCCTAATTTGCATAACAATAGATGTATTGCAATATAAAAAGTTACATTTTGTTGCCTTAAATGTAGGTAATCTATCTAACAGAGGACATACAACTTTTCACACACTAAATACTGGCATTTGGTATTAGAGAATCTGATAGCTCATGAGCTTGGCACATAGAACGAACTTTCAAAACATATATAGACTGAGTCATAAGGTGTTTTGATTTGATTACAAATCAAAACACCTTATGACTCAGTCTATATATTTTTCTGCTGGATGACAACTTGCATGATATACGATACACATGAACCAATAAATCAATTGAAAATTGAGAAAATAGGAAACAAACCCTTCTTTGCAAAGTTGGTCCACTATATGCTAGAGTAGTATAAAATAAAATGGAGTCATTTTTGTTTCCAGGTCATTCTGTGTTTTACTTAAAGTGCACAGTGTTCTTTGAAGGGATTTTGTTTAAGCTAAATATGGACACTCCTGGAGTTGCTGTGGTCATCTGTTTGAATTAGACTCAGTGACTGGGTAAGTGGACAAAGTTAATCATCAACAGGATTATGAATTACAGACACAAGAGGAGATGATTAAACTTGATATCAGAATCTGGATTATATACTGTGATAGAGTGTCAAAAATCTGAAGAGTTAGTTAAATAACTGGATAAACAGGGGAGCTGAGAAAAATTGACGGCCAGTAACAGACTCTCCCACCATTTGTATTTATAAAGATTTGTAAAACTAGAGATTAATATCTAGGGCCCAAAGTATAAAAAAGTGATATACCGGTACTTGTGTTGATAATTTACACCACATATACATATCTCAAACCATTTTTGTTAAAGGAATGAACTTCCAAAACATTTTGATGCAGTTTCAGTAAATGGATTGTATAGTGAATTTTTTTTTGATGTACCATTGTACACATCACTGAAGATGCAAGATTATCAAAATTACAAATTAAAATTTGGTGATAATACGAACATATGAAATAGAAGCAGGAGTAGGCCATTTGGTACCTCGAGCCTGTCCCACCATTTAATAAGATTATGGTTGATCTTCTAACCTAATTCTATTTACCTGCTTTATCGCCATATCCCTTAATCCCTCTATCCTTTCATCTGAAATTGATGATACACGCATACCTAAATATTATTATATCTAAAAGAGTGGGAAAAAATAATAGATAAGGAAAAATATTGCTTCACATCTTAGCAAACCAAAACCAAATGGTTAGAAATTTGAGATGACAATATGAAATGGTTTTCTAGGTTCTGATCCATTCTTGTAAGATTTCATTTTCACAATTTTCTTATTATTTCTAAAGAAACCAACTTTAGTCAAATATTTTGGATCCTGCGTTCTATTATAAAAGATTACTTTCTAATTGTAAAAGGTCTGCTTGGATTACCTCTGCCTTCAATATAGTTGAATATAACAAAGCTAAATCAACAGAAGTGTGTTAAATTTCATCGATTATCAGGATACAGTTTATGCAGCAATACAATCTAGATATGTTCTTGAAACATTTTCTTTATTAAACAATGTGATATAAAAACTCAGTCTTAATGATCCTAAAAAGAGCCATTCAGTAAATACAAACAGAAAGTGGTTCTTCCCTTCATTTTGTCCAAAATATAAACTACAGAACATTCTACCCCCAAAAAGGCATCTACAAAGCAATGAGGACTCGACCATAATTGCAAAATATACATAAAGCTGTAGATTCCCACATTTTGCTAACTTGGGCCATACTCATATGCCCAACCATTCTGTCCTACCATCAGCAGAGAAGCTGCCACTTCCCCCCCCCCCCCCCAAACTCTGTAACTCTACCTATATCCCTCTGCCTCGCATCATCCATGTCTGCTCTTCTAAAAAAAAATTATAAAAGCTTTCTTCTTCAACTGCCTTGCTGAGGTGACCTTTCTCCAGAGCATCACTGCTCCCCACATATTCCACCCTGCTTGGGTTCCCATTCCAGTTTTGTGAAGGGCTTTCCTGCATGAAAAAGTGCTTTACAAGTGGAAATTGTTGTTTCTATCCTCATGGTAATAAACTGGTTTTGCTTCTAGATCACCAAATCACCAGATCAGATGCTTAAATAACTTTGATCTCATAAAGGTGAGTGTACAATTTGAAACTGAGCAAACCTAGATTTGTTGATTATGAAAGAGCAGCTTCTTTCAACGTCCTATTCCATTCACATACTAGATGGTAGCATACTGGTTGGTTGACTTAATTGACTATCAGTGTTGACCATGTGTATAAAAATGTCTTTCTAATTCTTATTCACAAAATACTGGGTTTAACATCACTAAGAGTAACAGAGGGAGCTGTTGGGGAATCGGGAGCAAGTAAAATGAACTGTTGAGAAAAGGAGTCAATCATACTATATTTGAATGTTTAATAATGTTGAGGCACTGAAGTGTCAAAGAAGTTAAATACTTAAAGCCAAACAAATAGATTACAAGTAATAGCAGCAAATACTTTGGTTCAGTGATAGGAACAATATAGGGCATGGGATCAGACAGGTGTTATTAGGTTCCTGTTTTCACTGCACTTTGTTACTTCCTCTGTAAAACTGCTCTGTAAAACAGGCAATGAAACTTAATCCTAACCTCCCATAATGCAGTGAGACTGGAAAAAATAGGAAGATGAGTAACAGAAATAAGTAAGAAATAGATTAGAATCAACATTCAACCTAATAATTAGTATGTGAAGAATGGTAACTTTTTTAAGATGTTAAGCAGAGAAGTACAGCATAAAACACTGCAACTCACTTAATGTTAAAACACGGTTAATTAATGCCAATTAATTCTCTTTTATCACACAACAACAACAACACATCAATTCTCTTCTGTCCTGTATTATAGAATTGTTTACAAAGATATCAGCTGTTTTTAATCAGACAACAAACACTGCCTATTGTTATATCAGGAATACTTGGCGAAAATCATGAGATAACAATTTCAAATTAGGATTCAGATGAAAGAACTCAAATTACTCGAATTTTACTCTTATGATTTTCGACATTATGTGAATCCCTCAATTTCATTCACCGTGATCATTCCCTAACTATAATGTAACCACCTTCCTTTGATCGTTCAATCTGCCCTGCACAATTGAATATATTGGATCCCTTGTGCCGATCTATATTTTTATCATACCATTGCCTGAATTATGAATAAAGGAACGTTTCATTATATATCTGCGTCTAGATGTCTTGGGATGTCCTCCCGATGTGAAAGTCCCTATACAAACGTAATTTTGTTGTTGATGTAGATCAAAAGTTTCACAGTATAAAGGATGACACAATGGATGCTGACTGCAATGAAACATGCAACAAACAGACTATATTTTTGTTACTTTATCAAAAAGTTTCAAAATAGTATCCATGCATGTTAATTTTGAAGAACAAAAATAGCTGAGTCTCAAAACATTTGCACTCAACTATTGATTATTTACAAAGCAGCATTTCACAAACATAATACTGCCCAAATTCACATAACTGTTGACCTACTATGAACAAAAAACAACAGGTGTTGAAAGTTCCTGAACTCAAGTCACACTGCTGTGAGGAAAAGCAAAATAAACAGTTCCTGAGGACGACTGATGAGCAAGAATTTGGGAGATCTGAAAACGAGTAGCTAGTTCACCAATAAATGGTTTTGTATTGTCTTAGGACACCAGGTCTGTCAAAATAAAATTTAATATATTTTCATTTTTACACATCGTTACTCTAGTGAATAAGCTGAACGCCTGTCTCTTGGTACCTTGACAAATAGACTTCTTACTCTTATGCTACCACACAAGTTGCCCAGTATAGATTAAAACAGTATAACTATTTGTATACTTCAATAAATATACAATACTGTCTATGTGATGTCACACAACATACCAGTAAATTCCCAAAAGAGAAACTTATTTAAAATTGATGTTACTACAGCCCCATTTTGGACAAAATGAGCCACAGAACCAGACATACACGTTTAACTTTCCACAATCACTAAAAATAGACACAGGCAATGGCTCTGGCCTAATCAAGACTGCACTTTCGAATCGAACAGTTGAGAGCAGAGACAAGCGCAAATCATTACATTTAAAAATATATAAAAACAGCACAAAAGCGGTTCTTTACTTTAAATACCTTTGCCTCTCTTGTTTTTCCCATTTTAAAAAACGCACAAACCAACCGTATATACTCCCATTAGTACAGTTTTGAAGAAGTTGCCACAGCCACTGATGCAAGCTTCCGTTCTGAGTGATGGAGAAATGTGATAGGCTCGCCATGTGTCATTTCCCTGACACTGCAAGGAGACAGCTGAGTAGCTACAGGCCTTCTAAAAATAACAAAAGAATGTATGCTTCAGCCCCAACAGTTGGTGCTTCTCAGTCACTTTATTTCTGACAACTATCCCACAATCAGTCACATAAAAACAGCAGTGTGTATCCACTGATAAAGAGTTGGGAAACTATGCCATGATTTGGTTGTCTACTCGTCATGATTCAATTAGGGGAAATGCAAGACCGGTAAATATCTGCCACGATTGCATACTTTCAGACAGAAGGGGAGGAAAAAAAACTGCTTTTCCTGCTGGAATTTTTTTTGTGGTGTGCTACTGTTATGGAGACAATGATTAACACTTTGAGAACCAATATAGTATTTTTGTAATTCTGAAAATATAAACATAAGGGATAAAAGTTGTAATTAACACTTTATTAGTAATAATAATAATTATTGCATTTGATAGAGCACTTTTCACATTTTCTAGACGTATCAAAGTGCTTACAGAATACACTGTAAAGTGAATTGACTTGTGGGCGAAACGCACCAGCCAATTGTGCACAGCAGTATTGCACAAATAGTCATAGATTTAAATAAGCAATTAAAAAATATAAAATTTAGATGGATTATAATCAGGTCGTGTGGAGCAAGGAAACCTGCCATAGATTTCACCCTACCAGGAATCAAACCCAGGTCTTTGGGGGTTTTTTTAGGTGGGGAGAAGAGTGGGGGGGTAACAAAGCAAGTGCTCTAACCACTGAGCTACAGGACTCCACAAAACATTAATCTTAAATTAGTTGAAGATTATTTAACATAAATAAATTCAGAAAAAGTGAGGGAGCTTTCATAAACAAGTCTCATCAGTTAGTTATTGATTGATATTGCTATTTTTCTTAGCATTATGGGCCAAGGCGGACCAAAGAGGGTGAAACTGTATTCAACACCTAGTTTCTATCAATGGCCTATGGAGGAAATTGTGCATGTCAATATAAGGGTATATATCAACAAGCTTCATTGTGATGACCCCTGAGAAAAACAAATGTCTGCTAAAACTCTCTGCTTAAGCTCACACATAAAGATTGTCAATTGAGTGAGGTACCAGGTTTCCACTAACACCCATGGACCTAACCCCCACTCCCTCCAAGTACAAGGTACTGGAGTTGGGAGGAAAAAAAAGTTACAGAATTCAACAGTACTGTGTACTGATCTTGCACAGTACATTTGGGTAGTGCATTTGTGAAGAGCAAGACAAAAGCAATTCAGTACTTAGCATACATCATTACTCTGCGTCCCTTTAGAGTAGCTCTGCAGCTGAAAATGTGGAGGTCTATTGTAGCTACTTTTTGCAGCTGTAGAAAAAAAGTACAATAAAATAAGTCAGATTTTTTTCAATGTAGAATCAAAGACCTCTTTAAGCCATTCTTCCAGGCACAGAGGAAGCAACAATTGGTTCACTTAAAGTAATTTATTGCCTATTCAGAAAAGATGATAATATGAGGTAAGGAAATTAATAAGCTCGACACTTGAGGCAGTCACATTTAAAACAGAAATACTGCATCTATTTCGATCTATGGATAACATATTAATCTGCATACAAAAGATTAACATTTCAGTCACAGTCTTTCAGTGAGCTGGAAGAATCTTTATGTTATTTTACAATAAAACATTTGCCGGTGATCAAATTTGACCTGAATATCCTGCAATTGTAAGAAGCTTCTCCGCACCAAAACAAAAGTGTCTGATCAATTCACAATAAGTATACTGGGGTCACTTAATACAGAACAAGATGGATTTTGTTCTGCTTCTATAAACTGAGTGGGGTGCATTGCAATGCTTCATTCTAATAAGGTACTATATATATTTTTATAAAGCAGTTCCATATTGCAACGCTAGGTAGTGCACAATGCAAGACTACTGGAATAAGAAATTATACTGTTAACCAGCAGATGTCTCCATTGACTGTTAGCAATTCCATACTTTTATTAAAACCTTCAATATAGTATGTACTGCATTATATGTACAGGAAATTATTTTCACTTGATGTTGAAGAACAATCTATGCTTTAGAGATTGCAAATGTTCTGGTTTCTAACTGTTACATTTAAGGAAAAACATGGATTCAAAACCCAGGTTATTAAGCGAAAAATAGGAACAAGCTAAATTCTACAAAGATACTGGTAAATTTTTTGAAGTAATTGAATCAATATTATGTGGATGACTGTAATCTTTAAAAGAAAATAAACAGTTCTAAAATAACATAGCATCTTACACAAAATAATACAAATTAACATAATTATTTCAATGGTTTCTTTTAATAAGGGGACACCTGCAGACTTGAATTGAAAGGATCAATTCATGCTCACTGTAAGATAATAGTCACATTCTTCTATAAGCAATACAGAAACATAAAACACATCCACAGAAAGGTGATTAACATACAAATACGCCCTTGGATTATTTTGTGAAATGAAGTAAATCAGTTTTCACAACTACTTGTCACTTTTTTAAAAATACATCCATTGACGTGCCTTTCAGTGGAATCATTAGCAAGAACTCTAAACTAGTGCCAAAACAAATTCATTGAACTTGGTTACAGAATACTATTCATGTTGTTCTATTAAACACATATTGCTTCCAAATAACTGAAAGGAAATCTGTATTGGGAAACAAAATACGCCTGCTGCTTCCTATAAACAATATTATGGTTTGGCATCAACCACTCTAAAACTTTTAACTCTAAATAGTTACACTTACTTTGGGACCAGGACTTGAACACAAGTCCTGGCTCAGGCTTTAGTGCAGTAATGGGAATGAGTGGGGGTGGGGCAGGGGGGTGTTGAAAGCAAGCACTATATTGTTTGAAATGCCATTGTTTGGATGAGATGCTAACCCAAATTCCTGTTCAGGTGGATATCAGAGATCCCACAGCATCATTGAAAGAGTTTCTCTCAGTATTCTGGCCAAGAGTCATCCAAACTAATTGTCAATTTACTTCATGGGTTTTTATGGACTTTGCTGCATTCAAATTGAATACATTGAATAAAAATGTCGACAGCTTTACTATCAAACATTTGATGTGGGACTATGGTCAGATAATAATCGGATTTGCCAATCTTGTCCTATAAGACAACCAAGAGAAGAATTGTATATATCAGAGTACTACAACAAATGCACATACAAAGTATTAATTTGTAATTGAGGCACAAGACTCGCACCCCTACATTTGCTTATTGTCAATTTTTGATCCAAGTAAGTCACTAACTCAGACAGCATTTAACCCAATCTGTTTGGATTAATGATAGTGTCACTGGATTTGCTATGAACGGAGATGCAGCTCCGACTGCAGATCTTTATTAAATTATCCAGATACGACAAGAACATGACCACTCAACCCCACTCCATTCCATGTAGTGAACAGCAGGATATTCTGCTTCTTAAGAGTAGAGCACATTTATCTCTTAATACAATGCATTAACCTCAAAAAATGCAAGGTAGGCATCTATTCTTGTAACAGAAGACATTAGAAATTGGTTGACTTTAAATCACCTTGAAGCTAGCAGAGAAGCACACACTCCAAACGCTATAAATACACATTTATGTGGAAGATAAATACCACAATAAATGGTTTACATATGGTGTAAATACCACTCTAATATTTTTCCAAACTAGCAGACACAATAAGATCACACTAAAGATTTATGGAGATGGAATGTATTTTTAAGGCAGTAAAAGTACTATAAATCAGTACTATAAATACACATTCGCTGCATCATCTCTATCTAGGCATAACAATAGCAAGATGCTTCTAAAATGTGCCTGTTATAATAGATTATGCATTGATGTTGAGTTGTAGAATTTCAGAATAAAATAACAACAACTGTGATTTATATAGCGCCCTCCACGCCGTATGGCGTCTCAGAGCTCTTCACAATAATGGTTCCCGGGCCCGAGCCATGGGCAGGGCGAAAAAGGTGACCGAAGGAGTGGTCAAAAAGAAAGGTCCTTAGCCGAGACCTGAAACTAGGAAGAGAGAGGGCGAGGTGAAAGGAGTGAGAGGAAGGGAGTTCCAGAGCTTCGGGGCACAGTGGCTAAAGGCATGGCCGCCGATGGTGGAGCGGAAGATTTGGGGGACTCAGAGGAGACCAGAACCGGAAGAGCGAAATATTCCAGTAAACTTACAGATAAGACCAAGTGTTAATTCAGATGAGAAAGTAAGTAAAACATTTCATGTAAAAACTCTTAAGAATTGCCATAAATGATGTGCCAAAGCTAGATTTTCAAGTTTACACAATCATTGCGAATGCCACGCGCCAAGCAGTTGTTGTGTCATCTGTACAAGATACTTTGAAAGAAATAGTATCACAATATTCCAAATACTTAAAAGACAACAAATACCCTCTTTATGTAAGAAAGTTGCCATCGCTTACAGGAATATCCTGTGATTATAAGAAGCTTTTTTGTTCAAAACGTTGCCTCAACTTTATAGTTATTATCTTGTGTTTTACAATTTTACTGCACTTTCAGGCGAAGTCCCATAGCTTCAGCGACTCCGTTTTACAGGAAAAGCCTGCAGAATTCTAAAGTCTAAATTCTTTAACCTTTTAACAGTAAACTTTGTTAACCAAATTCCTTTCTCTTCCCTAGGGCTTGGAAACTAAAACATTTCCTGCTTATCAAAGAACAACTTCCCAGTTTTAAAATCAATCTACAGGAAAATTAAGATACAAAATTATTTGACTAACCCAACTGAATTATATATTGCAGAAATAGTTAATCCAATAACTATAGCCTACATGGCCATTGCACTTTAAATATTGTAAATTTACCCTTTATTGTGGGCTGGAAGAATGGGCGGAAACACAGAATCAAATTGTTGACATTACTAACAGATCTATATTAGTATTACATAGTGCAATATCTGCATGCTAAAAATTATTCTGATTTCACTTCATATGCCTTCAATATCATCAAATCTTCTTCTTATTTTTAACATAGATGATTTTAAAATCAATAACAGTAAGATAAACAACAACTGGCATTTATAGAGTTCCGCTCACGCAAGGTAGCATCCCAGATCGCTTAATTTTGAAAAGTCAATTTTCAAAGCAAACATCCTAGTCACAGGGGAAAGGGTAACACAGAAGATATTAACATTACTTTATCAATAACAGGGATAAACACCACAGTGGTTATCAAGCACAGGATTTTATCTTTACATTTCAGCATTAATGTTACACAGTAATTTCTTAATTTCATATTTTTCATGATTCAAAAAAACTGAGGTCTCCTGGGATTAATAATGATCCTTGCAGTCTATGGAGCATATTTCACATCTTCTAGACATCTAAATCAAAACAAAACAGAGCAAGACTGGTCTAAAAACAGAATAACTAACTATTTATTGGATGCAGACCCCCATTTTGTACATCCCATATTCAGAGACCTTAATGTAAACTTTGATTTGAGAGTTTCCAAATCAACATGGGGCCCCAATCAAAGTCCACTGGTTACTTCTCAATTTCTGACCACATCCAAAAAGAATTCAAGATTCGTAGATTAGCGAACATTCAAGAGATTGCAACACCTTGCTGCTGAACCTGACATTTCAGTCATCTTGTTCCCTGCTAGATATGTCTCTAGCTTGATTTTGATACTAAATATTAAATGGTTGTCTACAATGCCTAACGTTGTGTGCACACACACAGATTAGTTTGGAGGCGAGGAAAAACTTAAAAATAAAAACAAATGTCACAATTGTAGCATGGTTTAAGAAGCAAGCAACACCAGCCCAGAAAATGTTCACAAAGTTGTTTTCTGTCTATAAAAAATGTTTCCAGAATTCATGAACACTTCCTGCTATGTTCTGCATCAGACATATAGTTAATTGTAAGGGCTAATGCGGGCTAAAATCTGAAAATCTACTGGCTGGGCTTTCTGCAAGAATGTACTGCAAAACAAGATAGTGACATGAAGTTTAGATTATTTATAATATTTCTAACTATGTAAATGGAAGCTTTCAGCAACTGTACTAAAATAATGATACAGTATTGATTTGAGGATGCATCATCCTTTTTAGATTTAAATACTAAAAGTTACTGCTTCTTGGTTAAAATGTGTTTGCAACTAGACTCAGAATTTACTGCTAGACAAGTTCTATATAAGTAAAATGACAACAAATTAAATTGGCTTTTTGTGCAATGACGACTGGGCATCACAAGGTTTGGGTAATGTTTTCAAATATAAACTACTGCAGAGTGTTTTTTTAATGCATTAGTGTGATAATAATTTTGCTGTTCAAATCTCAGCATCATAATCTCAACAGCTTTAATTATTTACAAAGCAGAATTGAAAAGTAATGGTTTAATATTGAAATCACTGTGACAAGGACATTTACACAAATGGGATGGCTTAACAAGACAGCAATTTGGCCAACATAGAACAACATTTTTGACACGATGTTTGTCTAGCAGTGTAAACTCTCTAGATGTGATCCAAATATAAGTTTTATACGAATTATTACAACAAACAACAACCACAAAATTACATTTCAAGAGCGCCTTTCACGTTGGGAGGATATTACCTAACCAGGGTCAGCTGTTATGTCCTCCATATTTAAAGCAACTCTTGGCGGACTGTCTAACAGCCTTTGTTTATATACTGTACAAGCCTTTACTAAGTAAAGGAGAGCTGCAGACTCCCATGGAAGCATACCACAGCATGGTGAATCAGCTTCCCCAGTTTGCAAAATTGTTTTTTTTAATTATGTTGATTATCCTTACTCGTATATTTTCCCAAAGTATGTAATTAAACTTTATTACTTCTTGTATGCTGATATCCTCCACCCATAAGTTGTCTTGTAGAGAAATGCCATCTAGCTCATCTTGTTTATCTCTTTATACCTTGCAATATGTGGACATTAATGTAATCCAAGATACAGAAGAGGCAGCAGCTCATAAAAAAGCAGTGAAAAACACTTGAGAATGAGTGGTCCAATCACAATTTAGTGCATTATAGATGAATGGCGTGGCTCAGATCATGTTCACTGGGGACTTAAGTCTCAGACTTCCACAATGTAAATCAAATTGTAACATCAGTGTTATTAATCTGTACAATCTAAACAGTGCAATTCCACCTGTTACAGGCCAAGCTCAGTTCAAGTGAATTATATTATAAAATGTTCGAAAAATATCTGTCTATCTTAGTAGCTCCAAGTAAATTGATGTTGCTTGTAAGGCAAGTGTTCCAACCACTGAGCTACAGGACTCTAGTATACTTCAGAGCGCTTCAAGAATTGTCCAGATTTAAAAAAATATGAAATCCACCGATAACCTTTTACCATTCCAGGACTAGGAGACAGAGAGAGCCCAAGTCACAAATGGACAGGATGTCATTCATAACTTTGACGAATGCTGTCTCTGTACTGTAGGCAGCACAGATGCCAGATTGGAAGGGTTCATGCAGGGAATGTTGGGAAAAGAGTTATTCTATCATGTAGCAAAATAAGTCACAGTGTTGACCTATATCACTAGTCACCCTCCCACTCCTACCCTCCCTGCCCTCCACCTCTCCTTATTCTAACCTCTGGTTGGTTCCAAATCACTGACTGCCTAGCACCTTGGGAAGTCCTCTTGAATTAAAAGGTGTTATACAAGTATAATTTTGTTGTTGAGCTATTATGAGCCATATTATATTGTATTGATTATGTGTATTCGCCAGAACTCGCCTTATATTAAAACACATTTCATCATATTTTTGTAAAATACAGTACTACAGTACATTGACTTTTCCTGCAAAATGGTACTGCAATTTGTCAACTCAGAGCTACAATATTGTAGTATTGTCAGAACATAAATACTTCAATTTATTAGATACCATTTGTTCATTGAGTCCTTTTGTTTTGCAGCTTTGAAGGGTCATTTATTTAAGCCAACAATATTGCCAAATAGATATACCTATGCTATAGAGTTAGAGCTGTTTTTCACTGAGCTGAATTTCATTTCGTTGCCTAGGCACTAAAAAATTTCTGGTTTAATTGAAAAGTGCACATAGTGACTCCAAATAAGAGTTACCAAATGATTCACAAGAACGGTTTCATATTCATTTTCCCTTATAAAATGCTTGGATGAGAGCCAAACAATAAGGAAACACACTCTCCGGAGACTAGTTCCATATCCTGTTGTAGGTTAGTTCAATTGACAGATTAGTTTATTCTGTGCCAATTCCATTCTTTATCGTTATATGCTAGCTATAATATGCAGTCCTTAGTTTAAAAGTGAAAAATAAGATCATACATCACTCATCAACCATCTCATACATCACAAGAAACATTACATGTGTTCACTGAAGCATTTTTCCTGTCATTTTGAGATTGCCAAAGCTAAACTGAAACAATAGAAAGATATAACTCATCATTTCATCATGAAAGATGCACTATCAAATATTATAATGTCACTGGAATTAAAATTTTCTTAAAACTCAAGCAGTTTTTCTGAAAAATAGCATTTATATTAGTTTTCATGCCATTAAAAAGATAAAATAAATTGTACGCCACTGTTTTGCAATCGTGTGCTGACAAATTATCTCCACTGTACGGCGCAACTTTTATCGGTCAATAAAACATTTATAAACCAAAGCAACATCTGCTATCTGCCAGAACAGACACCAGATCACAGATGCTTCGATATTTATGTCAATTTTTATGAAACAGAATACATGGTGAAACAAGAATATGTAAATGCTGGGGAGAAAAGCATAGCAGGGCCAAGAAAGAGAATGGACCAGGGAAATATCAAACCACAAATCTATGTTAGAATTATTTACATTGTTGGGTCTCACAGAGAAAAAGCTAATGAGAAAAGACTGGGAGAAAGTGATCGGATTCGCACAGAGAGGAGTAAAATAAAGATTGCATTAGGCATATAATCTAAATATCGTGGACAACGAAAAACACAGCCATGAAGAAGCACACTGCAAATTATAATCTGGAATTTATCTTTAAAAATTAATAGAACTGTATTGTGTTAAATGATGATTAAATTGGCTTGTCAAAACCAGAAATAAAGCCCAGCGGAAATGCCTGCACATTTTTAAATGTTCCTGGAGTTGCAAAGGGAGAATATGTCATGAGAAAATACTCAGCTGCATGAATATGCCCTGGTGGACAACTCCCATCCATGACCTTCCCTTTTCCAACCTTTAATGTTCCACTAGGGTTCTGAAGCAAACAGCAGCATCATATCTCTGTATGCAACTATGCTATTTTAATACAGAAGCGTTCACTGACATTGACAATGGAAAAGGCAAACAGTTCATAGCCAGAATGGATCACAGCTGTGTTATTGCTACTGTTTATGTAAAATATTGAACTCGGACCCAGATTTCAGTACTGCAAAACAATGCAATCAACATGAAATATTTAGCTGATCCTTCTTATACAAATCCCACACTGGATTGTAACAAAGCAAACATAAAAACTGTATTAAAAATAGGTTTCGTATAAAATAATGATATGCAAATCTACAACAAAACCACTATCAGTCTAAATTTCTTATAATAAAACACAAGTTAATTAATGTTTTCACTTTAGTATAGCTGTCAAACATGCAGATTGGTTAATGGTGGAATGTTTTTGGCAGGATACTTTGATAATCTCACCATACCATTTGCACAATATATATATATGTATATGTATATATATATACATATATATATATACACCCAGTATTTCAAAACTGGAATCTATGTGCATTACTGAGTGGCAAGATCCATTCTCAATCCTGATTACAAAAGCGGCAGAAAGTGACCATTTTAATCCAGATGTTGGGTCATTTGGAAGCATGAGGGAATTCAGACAGATTGTGGGAAACTCTTCAGCCCGTGTCCCAAAACCAGTCTAGGGTTCACAGAACTTTTGATCTCTTATAAAGCCAGCTCAATACTCAACTAATCCAAGAAATAATGTTCAAAATTTTCAAATAGAGTATATAAACCCACTGCGCATAACAAACTTAATTTCCTGCATATTTATGTACACTTTACAAACATGCTCACTAATATGAATATATTTCCACAGCTGTCAACATTAATAAGTTTTCACTTCCAATAGCATAAACTTTCAGAAATAGAAACTTATTGATTTTTACATTCATATGTCAAGCTAGCTGACTGTTTGAAAAGTGATCAATTGAAGAAACACCATTATGCAGAAACATATTCTGTATCAAATTCATCACATTGAGAGGAAACAAAACTTTCTGGAAACAGGATTAGAGACATTCTTGTAGTCTTCAATTGTGCTACGTTTAACACTACTTTAATTCACATTATACAAAGTATGCATTTCTAATCCAATAAAAATGGATCATGTGCACAAATTTGATTGGAGAATGTAAAATCTCCCAAATCTAGGAACAGTATGTTCCATCATATAATAATAATCCTTGCATTTGATACAGCGCCTTATCACATCTTCAAGGTGTCTCAAAGCACCACAGAATACAATGAATATATGCCATTGACGAAAATGTGGCAACAAATTTCAGAATATAATTGCAAATGAAGTTACCGCATCACATGCAAGGAGCAAACCTTAAATAGTTGCAATATCTATATCGGAAATCTCACCTGAAATATTGGTCATTCCCATAAAAACAGAATGACACTACAAAAATTTAGTTTGTGACAGATTCCCTCCTTGGGCCGTGAAAGGCGCTATACAAGTATAATTTCGTTGTTGTTTTTGTTCTTGCATACAACTCTTTTCCCCCATTGCTATCTTTCTGTAATTCAGCCTTCTTTCATCGAGAAGAGTTGTCTTCAAATCACAACTTTCATCTTCGACCATGTATTTGGTCACCTTCCTCCCCATGCTGCAGTCAATAGCTGTGAAATACTGCTCACGTGAAGCTCACTGCTGCATATAAATACAACAACATCTTTGATTTATATAACGCCCTCCACGCTGGACGGCGTCTCAGAGCGCTTCGATTTTATCTTCACTAGATAGGGTTAGTAATCAAAATAAGGTAATCAATTTGAATAAGTTTGTTAATAAAGTAAATTTTCCAATATGCATTTCCCATTTAGATTCATTTTTCTTTTACAATACAATCCCTGCACCTGATATAGTGCAGGGATTGTATTATAGTGGAGCTCTTGCAGCTCAGTAGCTACTCCTTACAAGCATGAGACTGTATTTCGAATCCAGGCAGATCAGGGTGAAACCTTGGGCAAGTTTCCTTACTCCACATGCCTGATAATAATCCCTCCCCCAAAAAACACAATAATAAAAATTGGTAATTTCAATCCGTGACTATTTGTGGGACACTGCTGTGCGCAATTGGCTGCCGCGTTTAGCCCACAAATATACAGTAAATTTACTTTAAAGTACATTCTGTGAAGCGCTTTGAGATGTCGAAAAGATTATTATTTTTATATACACATCGAGAGGATGACTCAAAGCTCTTCATAGGATTTTACTGTAAAGTTCACTATGTATTTTTTATGCAGTAGGTAAATTGTTCATAGCAATATCCCACAAACAACGACAAAGCAAATGATCAATTTTATGTGGGAGGTTGTTGCCAAGAAACCAGGAGAAACTCTTTTCAATTGTGCACGGCACCTTCAACAACCCAGTATTCCCCCAGCACTGCACTGAAACATTAATCTGATAAGCGTATAGAATCAACAAAATCTGAGGGGGTTTTTTGGAAAATCAACAAACACCAGTTTTGCCAACTTGAAATCACGTGATCACTTTCACCACCCCACACACACCCCCATACACACTCCCCAAATTTAAAGGCCTTCAAAAACAGCTGACACTGGGAAGCTCCATACACACAGCAGGAACAAATATTGCACAGTTCTGGAACCAGCGAAGGTCAGGAAGCCATTCACTTGCCTCAGCACACTCTGGCCTCTATATTTCCTGTTGCATGAGATCACTTCCAAAAATAATAATTCTGCTCCAATAACTTATTTGAAACTTTATGAAACACAAATTGGAACTTATATTATGAAATATTACCATTTTAGGATGATCTGTAAGTAGTCTTAATTTTGTTTACATATTAGTTATAATAAAGCAACACAGTTACTACTAGTAATTCAAATTACTATTGTTCAGGTGTTGATTTGAGTCATATACTGCATTATGATTTTTTTTGCCATTTTTGCCATGACATGAGTCCTAGATAACGCACAGATGCAATAATAATATAATCCTTGCATTTGACGTAGCGCGTTTCAAATCTTATCAACGTTTTATTAAACGCTTCACAAAATATACTGTAAAGTAAATGCACTGTATATTTGTGGGTGAAACGCAGCAGCCAATTGCACACAACAGTGAGCTACAAACAGTCGTGGATTGAAAATGACCAATTTTTTTGGGGGGGAGGAATTATTATGAGGCGTGTGGAGTAAGGAAACTTGCCCAGGGTTTCGCCTTGACCTGCCTGGATTCGAACACAGGTCAATAGAGAAATGAGAAATTTACTAAAGTATATTTTATTGCAGAAACAACCCTACCTTTGAGAGCACAAATAAAAACAACATCAACAACGACAACAACAACTTCGATTTATATAGCGCCCTCCATGCCAGGCGGCATCTCAGACCGTCTCAGAGCGTCTCAAAAGCATTTTACTTTGAAACGGTGGGATCTTTTGTAGAAAAAGGAAGGCTTAATCATATTCTGCTGGACAAGCCCTTCGTCATCAGAGGTGCCATCCTTTTGAATGGGACATCAAATTGAAGCACATTGCTGTGCACAAATTGTCTGCCAACTTCACCTACAAAATTCCTAATCACTATATTTTACAGAGCTTTGAGATGTTTAACCTTATAGTTACAATACCAAACACATTAGATTATTAAAGTTTTCAAGTATCAGTTATTTAAAAAACTATACACCAAATACACAATACATTAGTTTTCTTACAGTATACAGTACTAAACTCTTAATAGACCTCATTGTATCATAATACCCATTGTTACTGTTCTGAGCTTAGTTTCTGGGAACTAAATTATGCACATAGAAAACACAATTTATTGTTAAAACAGTACTGATGCACAAACATACACATCTTTTATAAGTAAGAAATTTATTGCTGAACTACAAATAAGAAAAAAAGCCCACAGAAATTATTCTGTGGAATTATATGATGCAATATAAAGGCTTTAGGAGGCCACAAAAAGAGATCTAAAAACCACATCTGAATCTAAAGGGGCAGTCAGCTCTAAACATGAAAGGACAGATTTCATTACCCTAAACCACAGAGGCAAACCCACATCCTCTTCATTCAAATTTGTATTAAAAAAGGCAAAGGAGAGCAACCAGTTCGATTTTTAGCTACTCTGATTCAATATGTGTAACTTAAGCATAATACTTGCATTTTGTCACTTATCTTATTGCACTGAAACATCTCCAAAAAGTTATCAGTATTTAACGTTAAGCACCATTGCTATATGTTGTAGTTGAATCCAGCAGCTAATTTTGCGCAAAGCTACTGCCAGGAAGTGAGGAACCAATTTGAGTGGAAGATTTGGTAGTCAGGACGCTGGGAGAATTCCCTTTTTGAATGGTGCCATGGATTCTTCAACATTTGCTTGAACAGGCAGATGGGATCTTGGATGAATTTCACATTTGAAACACAGCACCTCTAAGATCCCAGCACTCCCCCAATGCTGCAATGGAGTGTTAATTTAGACTAGGAGCTCAAAAGTCCACAACCAATGACTTGAACCCACAACTGTCTGATCCAGAGATAATAATTTATCTGTTTGTGGGATACTGCTGTGTATGTTTTGTCCAGAGTTTACACAATCAATCATTTTTACACTATATTCTGTAAAGCACTTTCATAAAAGTGCAACATAATAAAGTCCTTTATCAAATGGAAGGATTACATATATTATTATTTACACAAGAGTTTCAGAGTGGTTCCAAGCCAGTAATGCCTGACAACTCAGCCAGAACAAGTATAAGGATACTAAAAAGTAGACTAGAGAGTAAACATCAGTCCAGTTTCCTAGTGCTGTTGTGCGAAGATGGAATCTGGCTGGGCTATGATATCCTCCAGTCAAATAGCCTGCCAACATCACATCTAGGCTCACCTGGGTGAGGTATTGAAAGGCACCCATCACGCCCAGCAATAACTTAGTAACTTGAAGCTCAGAACGGAGCAAATCAGAAAAGTGAAGATACAAAATACATTCCACACAGGTAAAGAACGAGGTCAGACACATTGTCTGCCAAGGCTATTGAAATTTACTATTAAATACAACTTGTACCAGGACAAGAATGCATGCAGAAATCCTTTAGTGTACTTCTTTAAAGTCAGCAACTCACAAATCTTTATTCTAAAAACTTTTCTGGAAGCCCAAACACAATCAGCAAAGCATTTATTAACCTAGTGCTTTGATTATGCTTAAGATTTCATGAAAACATGAGTTGTCTTGCCTGCAATTCTCTTGACAACTAAAGATATATTTTGTAAGGTCAACTCAGAAAACCACCTGCATTTAATAATGTGTCCAAAAATAGCACGAAGAAACATATGAGCCAAAAATTACTCTGCTGCATTTCACAGAACTGGGGATTCAAATCTCTTGACTCACACTCTCCAAGACTATTTTAATAGACAATTATATGTTGAGAGTCTACTTCTTTTAACCAACTCTGTAACATTTTGTAAGCATAGTGAAATTTGTTTAAACAACCCTGTTTTCCTAATTTCTCGGGCAATGCCACAAACAGTAAACAGCATGGGTCTGCTTTCCATTAACAAATAACAATATTTGCAATCGGGATGCATTATCTACCATCCTGATTGTAGTCAGTTTACAGGAATGGAAAATTTGGAAAAATCGGGATTAAATAAGACCCATCTGCTGAAAACTAAATCTGTAAATGAGAACAATGGACGTCACTTCAACCACAGGAATTCAAATCGTATCAGTACCATATGGTAGCGAGTATGTGCAGAGTATGGTGGTTATTTACTACAATTTTAAAGGATTCCTACTGTGGCAATAACATTTATGCATGCAATGCTTTCCTTATCCTCCCCCATCCCGCAACTATTTTTGTTTGTGTACAAAAAGGGAATTCTATACATGCAAATCCAAAAATGTGAAAGAGAAAAAAAATACTGTTTATGATGACTCAGCTGGTAGCACTCACTGGGCCGACACGCAAATACAGTGCTGGAGGGTGTTGAGGTCTGTCATTTGGATAAAGCGTTAAATTGAAGTCCTGCCTGCCTATGCTGGTGAACGATAAAAGAGGATTTCACCTACGGTTAAAGAGGAAGGTTTTCAGGCAGGACTTGAAAAGGTAGGAAACATAGGGAGGTGGCAAGGGAGTGAGTGGAACACGAATGTGAGGATCTTGAAGTCATTAATTCGTGAAGGAGCTTGAGATGTATCCCCAATATGAAAGGGCACTATATAAGTGCTAGTTGTTGCACTCTGTTAGTGCTAGTTGTTGCTCTCTGTTATTCAAGCTAACAATGTCTAATCGTTAACTTCTGCATAATACTAAAGAAAGTCTTGACAGGGCATAGGTAGATGAAAAAGATTTTTTAGGCTTTGTACTTGTCTTATTGTGTGTGAGAGACGTCACATTAGTGTTTGCTTTTGTGTTTTATTTTGTAGCCACCTTATGGCTTTGAAGTATAATTGTCAATTATCCATTCAGAAAGATGATTCTTGCACTGTGTAATTTTTGTCCGTGACCCTATCACCTCCACCTCTCGCCCAACTCCACTGGCTTCCCAGTCAGTCTTTGGGATGCAAGCTGGGGTCAGGATTCGGGGAGTGGGGTGAAGGGAGAGGAAAGGGGGTGACCGATGGCACAGTCGAAGAGGAGGGTCTTGAGATGGGACTTGAAGGAGGGGATGATGCAGAGTGATTGCGGGATGGAATTCCAAAGGTGAGAATCATGATCTTGAATTGAATCCTCTGAATAATGGGAATTTAGTGAAGTTGGGCAGAGTGGGGGTGATAGGCTCACAGACAAAAATTACACAGTGCAAGAACCATCTTTCTGAATGAATAACTAACAATTATACTTCAAAGCCATAAAGCGCTACAAAATAAAACAGAAAAGCAAACACTAATGTGACGTCTCTCACACGCAATAAGACAAGTATAAAAAGCCTAAAAAAAGTATTTTTCATCTCCCCGGTCAAGACTTTGTTTTAACATGGCTTTAATCAAGTGACACAGTAAAACATAAAAGCCTGCTGTTGCAATTCTTTCTTCAAAGTGCCAAACAATGTACATCAACAGTTAATTTAATGCTAGTGATAACCAAATTTCCAAAACAATCCTTCACTGATGTACTTCATCCGCATCTTGATATTTGGAAAAACTAGTAGCATTGGCTATCAAGTAACCTAAATTTGCATTCATTTGCTCCAAAAATATAGTAGTGTTATTTTTCAAGACAATACTCAAATTGGAATCGGAGCACAAGTAAACAGCTGCAGGAACAATATCAAGGACAGCATAAAGACTTGTAAGCACAGAACCACATGCAATGCATTCCTCAGGATCTATTTAAGAAAAATCTTATGGCAATGGCAAAACTATGCAACAATTGAACAAGAAACTTGTTTAAGAAAAGCAAGCTCTGCTTTGTAACAAGTTTGTGAGATAATGCAGTTTCTTGGTAAATTCTGAAAATAATTCTCTAGTTATTTACCGCCACAAATTTAAACCTGAAAAGGGAATAGAATGAGTTAAAATTAAAATGGTTCACACTTACATCAAACGCATCTTTGCGAAATCCTTCACTATTTCTCAACCAGGATCGACTGAGTTCACTCAATTCAAGGATCGGCTGCACTTTCAACCTTACAGTGTCTCCAGATTGGCGAATCATCTCAACTATCTCATCCCGTGATTTGTTCTCAACATTTCTACCATTTATCTCCACCAGCCTATCCCCAGGCACCAGTCCCAATGCCAGATCTTTAGTACCAGCTCCAGGCTCGGCAAAGTGTACCACCCTGCGGTACACATGCCCATCGGGTCCTTTGTCCAGCATGGTTGTTCTCCGCAAAGAGAAGCCAAAATCTCCCGTATTTCTTCTTTGCAATACAAGCTCTCTGGGTTCTGTTGGCTGAGGTGGAACTACAGGAGGCAAGCGGAGATCAGCTACAAAAGTTTTATCTACAACTTCTGGAATTGGAACAGCGGGGGGAGTTGTCATCAAGGATGGATTTTTAGTTTTTTCTTCCAGGTACTGAAGAAGCAGAACATCGTTTTGCATCTCGATCTGAGGTGAAGGTGTTGCGGAATTTTCTGACGGCGTCGATATTTCTGATGGTGTTTCATCTCGACTTTTTTGGGAGAAAGAAAACCTCTTTACTAATTGGACAGAATTTTGCTTTGCAAGTGATCCAAATAAGGCTGCTCGCTGAAGCACGGATCCCTTCAAACTACCATCATCCACTTTGAGATCATCACTGGAGCTGGCAGTACTGAGTTGCTCAGAATCATAAATCATGCTTCCTCGATTACTAATACTGTCTGAATCAATATCAGTAAGATTTAGATCAGAACTGCTTGCTACCTTTATCGGAATAGGGGCTGAAATTTCCAGTTTGGTCTTTTCCTTCTTTGAGGATCTATTCAAATTAAAAAGTCCTCGTCGCAGGCCAACTTCCTCAAGACTCTTTAATTCAGCTTGAGACATTTTCTCCCGCTTCTCCTTCTTATCTTTCTTCTCCTTCTTTTCTTTCTTCATTAAGTTAAACATTTTGAATGTTGATCTTTGTGCAAGATATTTTAAAAAATAATAAATCTATAAAGGTAGAATTTTCAAACAGTTCAGCTGAAGTCAGTCTTGCAAAAGCAGGTCACTTTCCTTCTTAAACGGTTCTGACCAGATATAATATTATGCCTGAAATTAAAGCAGAATAATAGTTACAACAAGTGCACTACATCTATAACTTACAACTCTCATTCATGTGTTTGCATTCCCATAGTTACTATTTTAACTAGAGCAATCGTCTAAGGAAGTCTAGGTCTTGGATGAGACACTAAACTGAGGTCCCATCTTCTTGTTCATCTGGATGTCAAAGATCCCATGGTACTAATCAAAAAAAGAAGGGAGTTTATCCTGGTTTCCTGATCAACAATTCCCAAAATAAAATTGGTAATTTACTCCAAGAACGTTTGTGGGACATTGATGTAAGCTGCTGCATTTCACCTACAAAATACACAGTCACTCTACTTTACAGTATACATTGTGAAGCACTTTGAAACATCTGAATGATGCGAGTACATCAAATGCAAGGATCATTATTATTATAATTACAGGTATCCCTCCCCAACCGCGGTTGTTACGTTCCTGAAAACCTCTGCAGTTAGTAAAACCGCGGTTGGAAAATGCAGGGACCTATGGGAAACATGGGGATAGGGGGAGTAAGTTCGCGTTTCGTAGATCTAAACACAAAAAAAACACTTAAACAGTTATAACATACATGGAGATAGGGGGAGTATGTTTGGGAGCATTGGCTGCCAGGATCTGCAGCAATATGTGAGGCTGTCTGACCGACTGATCTACACAGAGAGAGAGAGAGAGAAATCAACAGAGAAGGTGGTGTGTAGGTGACACGGAGGTGAGAGAAAATCAATGGAGAAGGTGGTGTGGTGGGTGACATGTTTGGGAGCATTGGCTGCCAGGATCGGCAGACACATAGACACAGACAAAGAGAGAGAGAGAAATCAATGGAGATTTACCTTAATCCCAAAAGAGAAAGCAACATCTCGCTGGTTGATTGCAACATTGCAACTGGGTCCTAGCGCCAGACACTAGCGCGAAGCTGATTGATGCAACTGGGTCCTAGCGCCAAATGCTGGTGTTAGTGTTAAAACCCGTGGATAAGCAAGGGTTAAGCAATAAGCATTGCATGGTTAGCAAGGTTTGTTGCATTTAGCAAACCATGGATGCGTGAGTTTCGCGGTTGTTGAGGGCGCGGGGGTCAACAAATTACAATTTCCTAATCTGGGCAATTTGTATTTTTACCTGTACTACAATTACCTACTATTAATTCAAAACTGCCAAAATACATTGCGTGTTTGCACTGTGTCTACATTTGAGTGAGGTGATAAGGTTTATTTAATATATGACAAGATTTTTCACTGGTCAGAATCAGTAAAGAGACCACACATTTAAGAGTCATCAAAAAAGGAATTAAAAGGGTTGTTAGAAAAAATATCTTTGCTTAAAGATACTTCCAAATTGCATTTGGAGTATGTAATTTTCTGTCACTAACAGTTTTGTGAGTCCACAATGTATTTTGAAAGGAATGGAATAGATGTTTGAAATAGAGAAATATTAAAGGCTATGGAAGTATGCAGGAGAACAGTATGGAGTTAGGTGGTTCATATGGTTGAAAACACTAGTGCAGACTTGATGAACCAAATGGTCTCTTTCTGTGTTGTAAAATTCTATGAAACTGCTCAGAAAAATCAACTCACATTCCAAATCTGCTACAATAATAATAATAATTCTTGCATTTAATATAGCGCTTTTCATGTCTTGTAGACGTCACAAAGTGCTTCACAGAATATACTGTAAAGTGAATTGACTGTATATTTGTGGACTAAATGTGGCAGCCAATTGTGCACAGCACAAACAGTAGTGTATTAAAGTGACCAATTTTATGTTTGTGTGACACTACTATGCGCAATTGGCAGCCATGTCCAGAGGACGTGAAAAGTCCTATATCAAATGCAAGGATTGTTATTGAGTATAGACTGCTGGATCAGTCAATTTCCTGACATACTGTAACACAGTCAAATGCTACAATTAAATTAGTAGATGTATCTGACAAGGAAAATACAATTTCCTAAGCTGGACAATTTGTATCCTTTAGATTCTGATGAGTTACAAAGTTTTATTACAGAATATGTTTGCAAACATTAAATGACTCCTTCATTTTCACATTCTAAAACCACAGTGGTTCTGATAAAGCAAAGTGCTATTAAATAACTTCAATAGTCTACTTTCCCCAAAGTGTTCTATCTAAAGTACAATTGGGCTAAAATATAGAAATATTAAAAAAAATTATGCACCTGCAACCCATAAAATATATATTTTTTAATCCTTGCATTTGATATAGTGCTTTTCACGTCTGAGCGTATAGAGTAAGGAAACTTGCCCAAGGTTTCGCCCTGACCTGCCTGGATTCGAACATAGGTCTCAAGTTTGTAAGGCGAGTGGTCTAAACACTGAGCTACAGGACTCCACAAAAGAAAACAAAGATGAGAAAGGTAACATGGGATTTAATTTAAAACATCAACATCTACCATATGTTACCTGTTCCCATTATAATTTTTCTTTTTCAAATTATATAAATTTCACCTATATGTATTTATAATAATAAATAATCCTTGTATTTGATACAGTGCTTTTTATGTCTTCTAGATGTTTCAAAGCACTTCACAGAATATAGTGTAAAGTGAATTGACTGTAGATTTGTGGACGAAAAATTTATGCACAAAATCCATAGTGATGTTCAAGGTCATTACACGTCTTGAAATTGAATAGATATTAATAAACTACCTGAGTTTCACCCTCACAATTAATTATTCTATCCCAATTAGTACTACTTGCATTACAATATACATAAGGTTATATATAGATAAATGATTGAGAATAAAAGAGCATGGAGACATGACACAATTTCAATGCAGGACCAAAAGGTAGCTTGCTCGGAAACTTGCTCGGTGCATAAATCTAATGAAAGAACAACCAAGCAAAATAGATGCATTTCTTTATATAAATCATGCATATGTTGATGCATTATAGCTTCAAAAGTGTAGCCCTGTCCATTAATGATGTAGAATGATACTTGGAAACAAATAAGTACAGTTTACTCCTAAAGATAACAGGAGCTTGACTTGAAAGACAAGAAATGTTCTATATTCTGACAAGAGTAGCATTCCAGTCGGGCATGCTGTTCAAAAACAAGTTAATCCAGTATCTAAACTTCCCTCTATATGACAACCATTTAACATCTTCATACCATCTCAAATTCCTTCATTTTCAAAAGTTATCGGTATGAACTCATTTTCTATACAACAACAAAATTACATTTGTATAATAAATCAATACCGAATATTTTTAATAAGAATGATTGGTAATTTTAAAAGAATGGCACATTATATGCCTTTTTCTGTCTGGATAAACAAATATTTGAACTTGAAAAAGCATACACTTAAATTTAACTTGAAAAAGCACTCACTTAAATTGGCAAAACTGATCCATCAAAAGGTCAGCATTTTGGGACGTCGATAAGACGTGGAAAGCGCTATATAAACTTAAGGATTACTTACTTACTTAGTTACTTAAATTTTAAGACATGCAGTTTTTATGGAAATTGAGGTTTTGTTAACATAATTTGGGGGCAACATCCATCACACTAAAATAAAACTGCTTAAAATTAATACTATTTGACAAAAATGTGAAATTATGCTCAATTTTAAGTGTTTTTTTTAATAAACATACAGTACAAGTAGATTACGAATGACAGCTACTGATTTATTGGTGAGAAAACTTTTAGAATAATAATGCTGAGCAGTATTATACTCAATAATAATCAATGCATTTGATTTCGTGCCTTATCATAACTTCAAGGTGTTTTACCAGGATATATTCTAAAGTGGATTTACTGTGTATTTTCTGTGGGGAAACACTGCAGACAATGTTCCACAAACAGTTATGGGTTGAATAACCAATTTTATGTTGGGGTTGTTGGTCAGGACACAAGGAGAACCTCCCTTCTCTTTCGAATAGTGCCATGGGATCTTCAACATCCCCAACCAGGCAAACGGGATTTCAGTTTAATATCTCATCTAAAATACAGCTCCTCCAACTATGCAACACACCAGCAGCAAAGCAATTGAGTGTCATCTCAGACTATATGATTCTAAGTCCTAATGTGGGACCCTTCTCACTCAGGAGAGGGAGTGCTACAACTGGGCCAGACTGACACTCATCCTACTTGTCAATTCTGTGCTATTTATTTAATGAACATGCTGAAGGAACTTAAGGACAATCAAACCCTTTAGATGAATACTTTTAAAGTAGATTACTTTTTTTAAACACATACATATAACTCATGCAGTACCTAAAGTAAGTTGGCTGAGTTGAAAGACAATTTTGGTGAAACACATACAACAACTGAATATGAATTACAATCGGTAAATACTGAAAAATAAGATACTATCTTCAACTGTCAATATTTTCACAACAGTACAAAGACTAATCTGAAGCAATATGTGAGGTTTAGTTTCCAAGGGGGCAAAGGAGCACATTAAAAATACTACTCTTTTGCGTTCTGGTGAAACGATACTTGTTGTGGCGAGGGAGTTCTCAGAGCTCAGTTCACATCATCATCATCTTGGCTGAAAGCAGTGCTGCTTTCGAAACAATAGATTTGCACGTTAGTTACTTCCAGTTTTCAATCCCCACAATTTGCCATTTGGGCTTCACAAATAATAACTGAGCATTTCAACATTAATTTTTTTTAAAAAAGAGGTAATGGGAGGGACTGGGACGGACAGGTATTGAAATTACTACAGAGCCCTCGCTTGCTGCGCCTTTTTATTTAAGTTAAAGAGGCAAAGACGTCGCACTTGTCCCAATAGAGTACCTCTCTTTATCTTTACCTTGCTTGCTCTCCAGCTGGCCGGATAGGCCACACAGAGCTCCCGTTGGGTACAACAACTGGCCTGGAGTCCCAACTCACTGAACCGGCACAGTGGAAGAGGGAGCTTGCGGTAATACAGCCAAAAAAAAAGAGGGAAGTGAGGGAGAGAAAAGACGGAGGGAGGGTAAAAATATGATCCTTTGTCAAATCCTATTGAGCAGCCATTCCTGCACTGCCTTTCTCTCTCTCTCTCTCTCTCTCCCCCCCCACACACACACACGCCTTGTCCTGCCTACTGCTTCCCCAGACTAACCCTGAAGAGAGAGGGAAAGGAAGAGAGAGAGGGGAAGTGGGAGGAAAGACAATTCCTCATGTAAAATATTATATAAAATGTATAACATTAAAAAAATTTAAATCCTCCTCCCCACCCCCCTCCTGTCTGTCCCTTCCTCCCCCCTTCCCCCCATCTCTGTCTCAGCCAACTCCCAGCCCTCAGCACAAACGTGTGTCACTTAGGAATGTTAATCATCTCAAGCTCCGTCTTCTCTTGTGGTGGCCGTGAGTGGCAGTGGGTGGTGGTGGCAGTGAGTGGCAGTGGGTGGTGGTGGTGTTAGAGAGTGGCAGTGGGTGGTGGTGTTAGAGAGTGGCAGTGGGTGGTGGTGGTGTAAGAGAGTGGCAGTGGGTGGTGGTGGTGTTAGAGAGTGGCAGTGGGTGGTGGTGTTAGAGAGTGGCAGTGGGTGGTGGTGTTAGAGAGTGGCAGTGGGTGGTGGTGGTGTTAGAGAGTGGCAGTGGGTGGTGGTGGTGTTAGAGAGTGGCAGTGGGTGGTGGTGGTGTTAGAGAGTGGCAGTGGGTGGTGGTGTTAGAGAGTGGCAGTGGGTGGTGGTGGTGTTAGAGAGTGGCAGTGGGTGGTGGTGGTGTTAGAGAGTGGCAGTGGGTGGTGGTGGTGTTAGAGAGTGGCAGTGGGTGGTGGTGGTGTTAGAGAGTGGCAGTGGGTGGTGGTGTTAGAGAGTGGCAGTGGGTGGTGGTGGTGTTAGAGAGTGGCCGTGGATGGTGGTGGCAGTGGAGTGGTAGTAATGAGTGGCAGTGGGTGACAGTGAGTGGCAGTGGCAGTGGGTGGCAGTGGGTAGTAGTGGCAGTGGGTGGTGGTGGCAGTGAGTGGTAATGGGTGGTGGTGGCAGTGCATGGCAGTGGGTGGTAGTGGCAGTGGGTAGTAGCGCCAGTGGCTGTGGGTGGTGGTGGTAGTGGTGGCAGTGGGTAACAGTGGGTAGCAGTGGCAGTGGGTGGTGGTGGTAGTGGGTGGTGGTGGTAGTGAGTGGCAGTGGGTGGCAGTGATAGTGGGTGGCAGTGGGTGGCAGTGACAGTGGGTGGCAGTGGCAGTGAGTGCCAGTGGGTGGCAGTGGCAGTGGGTGGGTGGTGACAGTGGGTGGCAGTGGCAGTGGGAGCCAGTGGCAGTGGGTGGCAGTGGCAGTGGGTGGGTGGTGACAGTGGGTGGCAGTGGCAGCCAGTGGCAGTGGGTGGCAGTGGCAGTGGGAGCCAGTGGCAGTGGGTGGTGACAGTGGGTGGCAGTGGGTGGCAGTGGCAGTGGGTGGCAGTGGCAGTGGGAGCCAGTGGCAGTGGGTGGCAGTGGCAGTGGGTGGCAGTGGGTGGCAGTGGCAGTGGGTGGCAGTGGCAGTGGGAGCCAGTGGGAGCCAGTGGCAGTGGGTGGCAGTGGCAGTGGGTGGCAGTGGCAGTGGGAGCCAGTGGGAGCCAGTGGCAGTGGGTGGCGGTGGCAGTGGCAGTGGGAGCCAGTGGCAGTGGGTGGCAGTGGGTGGCAGTGGCAGGCAGTGGGTGGTGGTGATGGTGGCAGTGAATGGCAGTGAGTGGCAGTCGGTGCTGCGAGGTGACATTTTGATTCCCACGCATTATGATAATGTAAGCACAGACACTTGCAATACAGAAAATACGTTTTTTTTAATCTAAAATAAAATAACGCAAGGCTTCGGCAGCACAGAACATGTTTGTCACTCAGGAATGTTAAATGCTCTCGGTGGTGGCGATGGGTGGGAGTCGATTGTGCATGCGACGTGACAGCTTCACATCCGCACATTATTATTATTATTATCGTTACTATTCTTATTAATGGTAACAACACGTAATAAGTATTTAGAAAATAGATACACGTGAAATAAAGAGGAAATTCGTTTTGTTTCGCGTGAAAAAAAAAGCTAGGCGGGCTGTCAGATCAGATAGTCACTCACCTCACGCGCTCCCTCTCCTCTTCTCTCTCCCTCCTCCTCCTTTCTTTTCTCTTTCTCCCTCTCTCTTCTTCTCCTCCGCCACCACCTCCTCTTCTTCTCCTCCTCCTCTCATCCAGACACACACTCACACACACACGGAGTGACAGGCGGAGATGGTAGTATTAATAAGAGCAGCAACAGCCTCCTTCCCTCCCTCCCTCCCTCCTCCTCTCCTCACACTGTCTCCCTCACCCGGCGACAGACAGCCAGCCGTTAAAATGGCGCTGCTCTGCGCCTGCGCCGCCGCCACGGCTCTGGGCTCGAACGTCGTCGCGAGGGAGGGTTTGTGTGGGTGCGGGTGGAGGTGGGCGGGGCGGACCTGCGTGTGTACGTACGTGCGGCGTGGGTACGTACGTGCGTACGTGCGTGCGCTGGTCGGAGAGAGAGACAAATGCTCTAGCCAGCTAGCCAGGCATGTAAGGGAGCGTCTATCACGCGCTTCAACTACCCACACGCACCAAGTGGGGAGCAGGCAGGGCCGGCCAATGCTTCTCCCTGGCCTCCGAACTGCGAGACACTCCCTTAAAACAATGAACAACATCACATACACATACATACATACACATACACACACAAACAGGCAAGGTACACAAACAGGCACCACTTTGGAGCAATTATTTATTACTGTTAATTACTTAATTACTCTTTGTCTTCTTGCTCCCTTCCCCCCCCCACCCCCATCCTACCCCGCCCCCACCCACCTATCCCAAATGCATTGGATGTGTTGCATTGCATGCAAAGGAGGGAGAATGACAAATTGTCATTTATACCGTATAGCAAAAAACACGAAATAATAAATTTGTATAGCGACCGTGTCACGCGGGGCACGTCTCATGCGTTTGCAATACGCATTCTTGCCCCGAAAATGCCCATCGCCTAGTGCAAGCGAAAACATTGCACATCTAAAAATGTTCAGGCCCTCATTTCACAACCAACGTGCGTTTCGCCCGCAAAATACACAATCAATCCCCTTGACTGTAGAGCCCACAAAGCGCCTTGAGACATCTTGGTGGCATGATTCGCCCAGGAAATATACAGTCAGTTCATTTTACGGTACACTGTGAAGCACTTTTGAATTGGCTCAATGACGTGAGAAGGCGCTATGCCAATTACGAGGATTATTACTATATGATGAGGCATTGTTTCAAATGCAGTGTGTATTGTTGAGAGAAACGCCTGCCCGAGGTGCCAAGGTGCCATCTGTCGATTCACTTTACAGTATATTCCGTGAGCGCTTAGAGATGTCTACAAGACATGAAAAGCGCCATATCAAACGCAAAGATTATTTTTATTATTATTACAGCCCGTGGCTGCTTCTCTCGCACTATAAAGATAGTGATGATCCCTTATATGTATACACACACACACTAAGCCTTGCACAGGTGTGGTGAAGTCCGCAATGCCACTGGAACAATAAACTATTGTGTGTGTGTGTGCAGCTTGGCTCTGTTGGTTGCGGACTTGCTACCGGCTCAGAAGGGCGAGGTTTTGACATGACCCTTCACTACAGAACCAGGAAGAATTATAAGGTCGGAGATGATGGGGTGTTCAACTGAACCTTGGGAGGAGGTGGGTCACCAGCCCTAGCCTCTGTCGCTGTGTGTGCCACAGGCTTGAGTAGATAAGAGACACTCCTTTAATACACACATCATTAATGTATACATGCACCTAGTGTCATTAGAACAATCATATTATTTGCAATGCATTAGAAACACCTCAGCTGATTCATACCTTGAGAGGTATGAACAGGTATGAACAGCGGGCGTCCAGTATATTTGGCTCAGCGGATCGTGTTCACATCGCACCGCGGTGCCCAGCAGTATTAAGGAATGCTGCAATCTTAAACTGAGACGTTGCTTGTTTCAGGCTGATGCTAAAGATTGCACAAATCTATTTGATACGTCCCTGTGTCCGCATTTATTGTTCATTTGCCTTCTGGAATGCTGCAAAGCGACTGCACTAACCTCTTGAGTTCTCTGGCCTCACCCACTCTTTATTTACTTTCAAATCCTACCTTCAAACCTACCTCTCTCTCTTTGACCATGCGTCTGGTTATCACTGACTAATTCTCACAGAATGCAAATTTTGGTGGGTTCATATGAGCAATCAGCAATTAGATAGAGGCAGCTATTGGTTCCTGTTTTTGATACCCATTCCCTGACTATTTTTTTCGTGTAGACGAAATGATAAAAGAGCTATTTAACCAGACAAGTTACACAAACATATAGATACAGCCAAAAGAATGTTGAAAAGATTTCACACCCTGTGTCAGCATTTCAACCGCATAGCGTTACCGGCAGAAATTCCTCCAAGGCAGACAAGGAAACAAACAAACATAAATAAATATAAATAATCCTTGCATTTAGAATACTCCCTTTCACGGCACGATCGAAGAGGAGGGTCTTGAGGCAGGACTTGAAGGAGGCTAGCGAGGCACAGTGGCAGAGGGATCGGGGGAAGAAAGTCCAGAGCTTGAGAGCAGAGTGTAACTGAATGCTTTCCCACCGATGGTGGGGCGGGTGGCATGGAGCAGGCTAGTTGGTAGGGAGGGTTAGGAGGTCACAGAGGTAGGGTGGGGCAGGGACATGGAGGGCTTTTAAGATTAGGACCAGGATCTTGAATCCTCTGAATGATGGGAAGCCAGTGGAGTCAGGCAAGAAAGGGGGTGATCGGGTCACAGAGCTTTGTGCAGGAGAGGAATGGGCTGCAGAGTTCTGGGAAATCTGCAGTCTACGGAGGGCGTAGTTGGGGAGGCCTACAAGCAGGGCATTGGCATAGAATCTTACGGCACAAAAGGAGGCCATTCAGCCCATCTAGTCTCTGCCGGCTCATTAAAAAGAGCAAGTCAATCCCACTGCCCAGCTCTCTCACCATAACCTAACAGACCTGTTCTTCCTAAATAAAGATCTAATTCTGTTTTAAAAGCATAGTCAAGCCTGGACATGATGGAGGCACGAATGAGAGTTTCAGTGACCTGAGGTGTGAGATAGTGGCGAATTCGGGCAATGTTGCGGAGGGGAGAGAAGGTAAAGCGAGTCAATGACACTGGTGTAGAGGGGAAAAGACAGCTGAGGAGTTAACATTCAAGTAATGGCTAACAATTTGCATCCATGGATGGTTTGGGGCAATCTTAACAACTTGATTAAAACTTCCAATGTTGAACTAACTGTGAATTAAATAGCCTTGATGTGTAATGTGACACACTAAAAAAAAATGTTCTCCCAAACAAGTCCAACAAGAATTTGTCAAGGCCGATGTAGAAATCTGCAAGTATCTTTGTTGGAAAGGTGCTGAGACAGGACATGATGCGTAGGATGACTTCATAAATTCTTGCATAAACAAAGGCTAGGAAGAGCCTTTAGGGAAGATTTGTGCAAAGAAAAGGGAAATACATTGGAAAAAAATGTGCAATGGTGCAGAAATGTTATTAGTGTGATGTAAGGTCTGGCTCATCAACTTTCTAGTTCTACGCCCCCTTAAACTCTGGAACTTGCTCCTTGATCTCTACTGCCTACATAATATACAGAATTTACAGAATTCATCTTCCAATACAGGTGATATAGTATACAATTCGGAAGGGATTGGACCAAATTAGTTAAATAGTTTGTTGCATTGAATATAGGGATGAATTAGTGCCATCCAGTGGACTATATCATGTACTTTGTTGGTGCCACTTCCATATTGCAGAAACTCACACCAAGGCAAGTGGATATAGTAGTTATTATATCAATTATCTTTGTACGATATATTGATAAATAAAAAATTGCATTAATTTGCCCTTTTTTAGTTTAAAAGCATAATAATTACCTGTAACATAATAATACAAATAATAGTATAATAATCCTTGTATTTGATTTAACGCTTTTCACATCTTATCGACGTCCCAAAGCGCTTCACAGAATATACTGTAACGTGAATTGACTGTATATAATTGTGGGCGAATCGCGGCAGCCAATTGCGCACAGCAGTGTCCCACAAACAGTCGTGGATTGAAATGACCAATTTTATTATTAATTTTTTAGAGGGATTATTATTAGGTGTGTGGAGTAAGGAAACTTGCCCAAGGTTTCACCCTGACCTGCCTGGATTCGAACACAGGTCTCCCCAGCTTGACCTCTCCAGCTTGCAAGACAAGTGCTCCAACCACTGAGCCACAGGAGCTCCACATAATAATACATCTTGCCTTTGATATAGCATGTTTCATTTAAATTGGCAGCCTCCAAGAGCTTCATAGGAATATGCAGTGTAAGCGTAGGGATTGTGTATTTGTTAGGTGAATGCATTCAAACAAACAAAATGGGAGAGTGAAATGCCTAAGGCCACGAAGTGAAGCTGTGTTCAAGGTGCGCTCGAATGATGGAGAAGTCATCCTGAAGACTTCTGCACTTAGAGAGATGAGCAACGTGTTACCCCTGGTTTGCGGCAATCTGCGATAGAACTTATTCTTCTGTCCTTGCAACAAGTTAGGATGAGAATGACAGCTGGAATGCTGTTCATCCTTCAGGCATATATTGTAGCAGCCCAGACCTGTCTGATAGTGCTGAGATTTACACCCACAGCCTTCTGTTTGTCACGTCAGGGCTGTGTATGCCACAATGCTCAACGTTCCATAGATGGACTGGGAATCTTGATGAGACTGCCTCAATGACGATCCCTATCACCCAGTGTCCAAAACAGAATGTTCAAATCTACCTTTAATCTCTGGCGTTAAAATAAAATGAAGCTTCTTTGACAGATGGACAGATGGCTGCGGTTCCCTGCAACTGTAAAGTTCATAATCTCAACTGAATCACCAGGAAAGGATTACGTCACAGGGTGAAGCAACAATCCTGTGTACAGTATTTCCTAATGCCTGCTGCACGGTGAAATATTGGGAGTGTCCATGGATTCCAATGCCCACTTTGATGATGACATACGGTCCAGAGAAACCTGAAGAGGAGGATAAGTGAACTGGAAGACTGAAGAGATTTTTCTTTGTTAAAAAATAAAAGCTTTTTAATTACTGTTGCAGTTGTATCCTTGGTGCTATAGCCGTAATTCTAATAATGCTTGCTTGATATACACCTAAACATGTCTTTGAGATGCCCCAAAGAGCTTAATATACTGTAAAGTGATTAAGAATATACTGTAAAATGAATCGACTATATTTTGTGGGCAAAAATGTATCCTCTTTTCTCATTGGGAGGACATCTCAAAGCGCTTTGCAGGATATACTTCAAAGTGCAGTTCTTGAGTGCCTTGTGAGCAGAGGCAGCAGCCAATTTGCACACCACAAAGTCCCACAAACAGCCATGAAGTGACTGATTAATATTAATTGGGGGAATTGTTGGCTAGGACACTGAATAGTTTATCCATTCTATCTTCGAATACTGCCACGGGGTGTTTCATGTCCACCTGAACAGGAAGATTGAACCTTGACTTAACATCTCATTCAAAGGGCAGCACTTACTCTCCACTGGACTGTGAGTTCAAAGACTCAATGTAAGGCCTCAACACAATAATCCTTGCATTTTTATAAAAAGCATAATAATAATATATTATAATAATCCTTGCTTTTGATATAGCTTTTCACATCTTCTAGACATCTCAAAGCACTTCACAGAATATACTGCAAAGTGAATTGACGGTATATTTGTGGGCGAAACACAGCAGCCAATTGCACACAGTCGTGTCCCATAAACAGTCATGGATTGAAATGACCAATTTTATTATTGTGTGTTTTTTGGAGGGAGTATTATTAGGCGTGTGGTGTAAAGAAACTTGCCCAAGGTTTCGCCCTGACCTGCCTGGATTCGAGCACAGGTCTCACTCTTGTAAGGCGAGTGCTCTTACCACTGAGCGATAGGACTTCACGAGTACTCAGAGAGTGCACAACACACAACACTTATCTTTGCATTTTTACTCAATTGTTAATGATTTAATAATAATTCTGCCTTGCCAATAATACAGACAGGCCACAATTGTATCAATATTGTTTATTTTCATATCATAAAAACAGGTTAAGCATAAAGGTAAAAACTGCCTAGCAGAAGTGTGACTATAAGAAAGTGTTATTGGGTGGATAAAGTATTTAAAGAGCACAGGCTTGGAAATACAGCGTGCGTCAACAGATGGCTCATGCAATTGTGTATCTAATAATAATGATGATAATAATCGTTGCATTTGATATAGCGCCTTATCACGTCTTTGAGATGTCTCAAAGCGCCTCATAGAAAACCCTGTAAAGTGAATTGACTGTATATTTTGAGGACGAAACCTGGCAACCAATTGCGTACAGCAGTGTCCCACAAACAGTTGTGGATTATGTGACCAAATATACATTTTTTTGAAGAAATTATTATCCCCTTATTAGTATTATATTGTGAAGAATAGCTAAAAATATCATTAAAATCCTGCCTTGCCTTCCTCTCTGGTCTCATGGAGCTCAAACCATAAGCAAACCTAAACCATATAACTTGGTGACATTGAAAATTACAAATCCAAGCTGACGATCATGGTAAGAAATATGGGCAAAACTAAACCAAGATGGAAAACTAAATTATGATTTTATTGGTTTGGTGTTGATGTTAAGGAAAGAAAAAAACACAATCCTTTGCACCCACAACAGAGGCATTTTTAAGACTTCAAACTACTCGGTCAATTTTCTTAGGGGGCCCGTCACTGACAGTAAGTTTAACAAGTGCACATGTGCACTTTTAATAGGTGCATGTGCAATTTTATTTTATGCAAAACGTAACTTTCGGAGAGCGTAATGCCTCTTTAGGTGGACCGCTTGCTCCGCGGGCTGGTTTTCGCTGTACTGTACAGTATTTCACAAAATCCAAGAGCACAGCACACTCAAATCCTCCCATTCCGATGATTTTTTGCATTACTTTAGGGGCCCGCAATATGAGGGGCCCGTCGGCGCATTACACAGATTGCACCGACGTTGAAAACGCCTCTGACTCACAACCTAACACAGGCAATAGCTGAGCCATCACACGTATCATAGCCAAATACAGAATATCATTCCTGTGCTTCCATTAATCCCAAAGTACTTTTTCAACTCTCACATCATCCATCATCATAATGGCATAACTGACTGAGAGACCTAAAACCAAACATTGCTGAATAATCATCAAGTATTACTCCGGACTCGTGTTCTCTGGGAACTGGGTTGAAATTATCCAAGCGCTAATAAAATAAATCTAATAATAATAATCCTCGTGTTTGATGTATTACATCTTATCATGTTGTTGAGAAATCTCAAAGCGCGACACAGAATATATTATAAAGTGGACTGACTGTGTGTTTTGTGGGCGAAACACAGCAGCCAATGACACACGGTGGTGCCTCGCCAACAGTCATGGGTTGAATGATCAAATCTTTTATAGGGATTATTACCCTGAAAAGCAATCTGCAAAATCAACTACTGTAACTTACTGCTATGTAAACAGAAGCACGAGCAGTAAGGAAACTTGCCTAAGGTTTTGCTGGGCTCCAGAACTATTTTTCTTCTGCAAATTTTTTCCGCTTCCCTTTTCTCCTCCCCTGTAGGAATTTGACCTTGTAAGTTTTTTTCTTTGACTGGAGCAATGGTCCTATTGGAAGCCAGTCTCTCTTCAATATCACACCAAAGAAGCCACAACTGCTAGTCCAACTTGCCTTCGGGTCACCTTTCGCCCCCTGCCCCTGGCTCGACCCCGTTGCAACCTACAAGCAACCTCTGACGCTGATCTGGTGACGATTTGTTAAGCTGAGTGTTAACACATTTAACAGTTTCACCAGAAATAAAATTCATGCAAACTGAGTTGACGCTGTGCAGAATCTAATCACGTTTGAAAGAACATTTGAAGTGTACCTATGAACTAGGTCAAAATAGAAGGCTCAACAGGACCAGACAGCAAAAATTATACTTCAGCAAGACAGTACAGTGGAGAAAGGAGAGAGAAGAGAAAGTATTTTAAAGTGGAGAGAAGCCACTTACTGACATTACACGTTCAGGTTACAAGTGGATGGTATTTTACTGCAGAGGGTGATGTGTTGAGGTCAGTGGTTGGCTGATATGGGAAACTACTATGTAGCATTTTCCAAATGGTATTCTTTAACAAGGAAGCAGAAACGCACGTCAAGCCAACCTCTAGAGGAAGTCTACTGGGAGTACATCACGTTGGTTAATTCCCATGAGTTCGTGTGTCTTGCTTCCTTATTAAAGAATGTCATAAGTAATCACTTTGTCTTAGATCCTATTCCAGAGGGAAAGATTTACATTCCATTTGTTATCTATCAAGGCAGAAGGAAATGGGGGGGAGAAGGCTTGGTGGCTCACACTCATGCAGCAGAAGCACTTTGAAGCATCTCGAAGATGTGATAAGGCACGATATCAAATGCAAGGATTGTTACATATATTAGTAGCATGTAATAACAGGAACTCATATCCTCTCAGATAGGTAGTGTTTGTCTTGAGGTAGAACTTGGAGTATTTACCAATACGGAAAAGTCTAAATAAGTGGCTGGTTAGGTTTCTGAGGGTTCAGTAGGATAAATAATATAATAATGATTCTTGCATTTGATATAGGGATCTTTCACATCTCAAAGTGCTTCATCGCAGGCAAACGCAACAGCTAATTTGCGCGCATCAATGTCCCATAAGCAGCCATGAAGCGGATGACCATTTTTATCTGGGGAGGCTGTTGGCCAAGACATCGGGAGAAAACCCCTTCTCTTTTTGAGTAGTGCCATGGGATCTTCAATGACTACCTGAACAGGCGCAGACGGGACCAGGGTTTAACATCTCAATCAAAGGTGGTACCTCTAACAATGTAAGGCACTCCTGAGCACTGTAGTGGAGTGTCGGGCGAAACTAGGCGAGTCCAAAGTCCTGAGGCAGGGCTTGAACCCACAATTATCTGGCTCCAAGGTGAAAGCGCTGCTGACTGAAGTCAGGCCGACACCTAAATAAGGAGGTGTCATAAGAAGGCGATACGAGGGGGATAATTGCATTTAGTTTCCTGCAGCCATTCTCTCTGCATCGAGGATCGTTTTCTAACTTCCAATGTACCGCGCATGTGACAGTCAGAGATGAACGGAACCCGTTACGAGAAATGGCGCTTTCCCCCACCCCGATTTTAAAGCCAAACTTTCTTGCTCTTCCCAGGCTTGTTCAGGTTCCCGCGTTTCGCCCTGGCCCGTTCCTTATCCTCGGGAATTTTCTTGGTGCACTCGGCCGACTCGGACTTGAATAAGATAGCCGGCGGGCTCGGTGGATGCTTCTCCAGCAGCGCCTGAGCGGACGACTTGAGCATCAGATTGGCGCGAAACGAGTCCTTCAGTTCCAGGAGGAGCGGGTTGCGCAATGAGTAGCGACGTACGGCTTCTTGGTGCCTCCTCTTCTCACAGCAGGGCGAGCAAGCGGTGCACAGAACACGCGCGGTGTACACCCAGCCAAGGTAGTGGAGCTCTATGATGTTCAGCAGGAGGCAGCCCAAGCTGACGTAGAACATGAAGTTCAAGAAGATGGTCTTCTCCGTGGCCCTGGAGACAAAGCAGTCCACTTTGTTCGGGCAAGGTGAGGTCCAGCAGACAAACAGATGAGGCACGCTGAACCCGTACAGGTAGTACTGCCCCAGTAGGAAAGCTATCTCCATGAGAGATCTCAACATGACATGTACCACGTATATGGTCAACACCTTGTTGGAAAGTAAGGTGGGATCAGTCTCCCTTTGACTTTGAACTTGTTCTTCCTCGTAGTTGCTGTCTTGCAGCTCCAATCGAGTGTCCAGCGAGTCGGTGGTGTCCGACCTGAAGCTCAAGGCTTCGTCCGTGAGAAGCAGATGCGCGTCGGGAACCAGGTTGTTCGGTGACCCCGTCTCGATCCCGTTTTTCTCGTCTATCGCGATTTTGTGCAGGACGTAGACGATGTAGAAGATGGACGGGGTGGAGACCAGGACGATCTGGAAGACCCAGAACCTGAGGTGGGAGATGGGCGCAAAGGTATCGTAGCAGACGTTGTTGCAGCCTGGCTGGAGGGTGTTGCACTTGAACTTGGACTGCTCGTCACTGTACACCGCATCGCCCACCAAGGTCACCAGCAGAATACGGAAAATCAGCAGCATGGTCAGCCACACCTTCCCGATGGCCGTGGAGTGATGCTGGACCTCTGTCAGAAGCCGGCCAAGTAATGACCAGTCACCCATGTTTTATCTGTGGATCCAGGGAATAAAATGCATTGGGTGGTGTATAATAATATTCATACTAATAATTAATAATAATACTGATAATAGTAATGATAATAATAATAATAATAATAATCCTTGCATTCAATATTGAACCTTATCACATCTTCAAGACGTCACAAAGCGCCTAACAGAACATACTATAAAGTGAAGTGACGGTATATTTTGTGACTGAAATCTATAACGATATGAGGCGGTTGGGAGTGTGGGGAGGAGATTATATCGTTCTTCAACAATGTTGAGCTTACTATTGGAATTGAAAGTTAGATCAAGGTTAGCGCAGAGGTCAGGCAAAAGTCTGCTAATAATTTTCATCCTTGCATTTTATGCAGCATCTTATCACGGTATCGAGGCTTCTCAAAGTGCTTCACTGGTTTTATACACTGTAAGATGGATTGACTGCATCATGTGGGCAAAACGCGGCAGCCAGTTTGCGCATGGCAATATCCCACAAACAGCTGTGAAGTGAGCGAGTGATGTTTTATTGGGGGATTGTTGACCAGGACACCCGGAAAAGTAGAAAACTCCCTTCTCTTTTTTGAACGGTGCCATAGGATCTTTACAGTCCACCTGAACAGGCAGCCGGGACCTCATCTTAATCTTAACCTCAGCTGAAGGATGTATCGACCTAAATGTGCAGTCACAAAACAGTGCCTCTCATTTCAAGAGGACAACTGAAAGTGCTTCACGGGACATCAAATTGAATTGTTTTGCTTTGAGACTATGCAATTGAAATAATTAAAAAGATGACAACACTTTCATTACCCAGGAGCTAATTTCCTTTTACAGCTTTAAAATTAAAGCTACAATTAAAAAAAACAGGTAAAAAAAACAGTCAGTCCACTTTATAATACAGTCCCAATAAAGCAGGAAAGAACTAAAAAAGTGAAGAACTTGTTTTCAACATCTAAAGCCCTCACTGATGTGATTGAAAATGAAACTCCAACCTAAGCAGCCCCATCTACTCATAAATACAAATTGAATCCCCTGTATATGATCTTACCATAGCACTTTGAAACGTCTCAACGTTGTGATAAGATTCTATATCAAATGCAAAGATTATTAATATTATTACCAATATATAGTACTGGAAAACATGAACTATAGCTAATAGTTACAGAGCTACAGGGGGAAAAAGAAATATCGATGATCAAGATTTTAATTTGAGATGGTTGTTTAATGAAAAAAATTCTGAAACAACATATCTTTAGAGAATACACTCACTGCATTGATTTTCTTTCAACATACAGTATTTAGAATTTCACCATTGCTTCTGCAATTATTGTAAATTATTTCATATTGTTGTTTCAAGTATTAATACACTGTTTTGAATGTTAATACACTGTTCATAGGAATATGTCACAGAGCAGAACAGAATTGAACATATTTTGAAACCGACTCATATGTAAGTCTCACTCACGCTTTCATTTTTTATCAATCCAAAAGCTCAAAACAAACTGATAAAAGAGATCAAACATACTGTAAAGATTAATAACGTTCATTAAAATATACTTTGAAAAGGGCACACGGACACACACGGACCATTTGAATGGTTGATATTTGTAGCCTCTATGACTACAATTTGGATCATACTGGAAACAGTTATATACAGTATATACACAATGACACATTGTAAGTTTCACTAAAATTCCACTGACTCTCATTACATGCAAAGCAGTGAGATTTGGCAAACAGGAAGATTAGATTTGGGACGGCAATTAAAATCTCTTATTTTGTCCTAAAATGAACCGCAGATACTCACCTAGCTGATAAACAATAAGACAGATTAATTATGCTTTTGCTCTCCCACCTCCAATACTCCACAAAGAGTTCAAAAGACGCAAAATACAGCGATGGCAGTATCAGGACTGGAGACATTGTTTGACCCAATGTTAGTTGCACTTTGAGGTTTGCATGGACTAATTGGGCTGCGTATGACAAGCTATCATTGTACTGTATATGACAATCTATCATTGTACTGCATATGACAAAAAGGTGTTGACGGTAATCCGTGGTGAATTGTACAATTAGACACCTTTTCCGCAAACTATTCACAGCCGAACACAAAGAATACGCTGGAAACTATTCTCCATAAAAGCAGCAAGCCGTCCCTTTTTGGAGAGCTGCAAAAACACTCTGTCCCAGCCACACCCGTGAGCAAAGGCAAGCCTTTGTTGTCACCGCAATGTGATTTACCAAACCAGCAAAATATTTGTCCTGTAACGTATCAATTAATCTTTACATTACGTTTCCAACACTGTAGAGAGAATAAAAACTACTTTGCGATTTGCCGTCTCTGCAAAAAAAATGTATATTAAGGGGAGTGATAGCTGTGCATACATTAAACAATTTTAATTGAACTTCCACCTCTATCCACTATGATGTTTGTTGAATACTATTAACTTATTAACGTTTTATGTCATTCCTCCCAAAACCATACATGCTATTGACTTCCATTGTCTACAACGGGATCCACAATAGATTTTTCAATAGATCTATATGTCACAAAAAGTAGCTATAACACATAGTTTTGGCTATTATGGATAGACAACAGCAATAACTTGCATTTATATAGTGCCCCTCAAGTGGGGTAGCACACAGAGTGCTTAAGCATAGACAACAGTGAAACTAGATTTTTTTTATGACTGGCTACAATTTGGTTTCGAAATCATTTTTTTTGAATTACATTATTTTTGTCTGACAATTTTCACAGGTTGCCATGGATACATTCATGTCCACAATCTGCCGACCTAGGATTTTAATTGTGTATCTAAATTGCTGTGATGAAAGGCAGGATTACGTATAGTGGTAGGAATGCAAATTAACCCAGGATTGCTGTTGACGAGTTGAACGCCCGGAAAGTAAATTAACTCTTAAGATGTTCATCTGGCCAATTCGAACCCATGTATAAAATAATCCAACTATCGTAGCATTTGACGTAGGTTTTTAACGTTGGGAGGTAGCTTCAAAGCGCTTCACAGGATTTACTGGAAAATAGAGACTGTGTTCTTTGCAGACGAAATGCAGCCTTTTGCACGGTTTCCAATATCAAAACATGCGCATGTTGGTTGAAATTATATTCTCTCAGGAAATTCTATTGTTTTCCACATTAATTATTAAAGCTGTTCCTGACCTCACTTTGCAGACACTGGCAGCTCATTCTGAAAACCCTCGTTGTGTTTTCTTCCTGTTAATCATTCCAATAGCGTATACAATTTTGGTGATTAAAACCAGAGAGATGGCTAAGGTCCAATGCATCATTATCAACAAATAAGCCATTAGGAACAACTCAAATTTGGCTGATAAAAGTAAGCGTGAGCAATTTGGGATACAATTTTAATTTCATTATGGCTCTGTTTGTGATTTGGAATTGGAAACCATTCATCAGTCGATCATTGTTTCAATATGTAAGTTCCAGTTTTATTTCCCCAAAATGATTTGATTGTTTTAAGAAGTGCGCTTTAAATTAAATAATATGAGTAGTCCATTTGGCCTGTCAAATTTGCTCACTTCAGTTCATGCAGCAACCGCAACAACGACTTGCCTTTATATAATAAGAATTCTAATCCTTGCACGACAAATAGAGTCTCATCATCACGTCATTTGCCCACAAATACACACAGTCACTCCACTTCATAAATGATTCTGTGAAGCGCCCTCCCAACATGAAAGGTGCCACACCCATTGGTAGGATTCATCATCATTATAATGCTGTGCGTGATAACTGAGTCATATAACCTGATGTGTAAGAGAAACTGAGATATAATTCCTCTTAACTGTTTCTGTACATGCATACGTACACCATGGCTACAGATGGTGTTATTTGGACCATCTAGTTGTTGATGTATTACTGGGCGACTATCTATTGTTGAAATCGAGGATCAATGGCCAGAGTTAGATTTCCACACTCTAAACACATAGACACATTGCCTTGTCTCGGTAACAAAAAATTAATAATTTGGTCACTCAATCCATGACTGTTTGTTTATGGGACACTGCTGTGCGCACAGTTGGCTGCCATGTTTCGCCCACAGAGTACACAGTCTAACCGCTTTACTGTATATTCTGTGAAGCGCTTTGAGACGTCGTGATAAGCAACTATAACAAATGCAAGGATTATTATAATTACTACAGTATTATGAATGGATCCCTCCATGGGTGCATGGATGCACACAGGAGCTCTCTCTTAACCTGCACCTTGACCAAACCAATTGCCCTGCAACATTGAAGGAACAGAGCACCACCTCGTGTTTATCAATGGAACAGTCTTCCATTGAAAGTGACCAACATGCAGCAGGAACGAACCACACTTGCAAGACGCTATATCAAATGCAAGTAAGGTGCTATATCAAATGCAAATATTATTATTGTAGACCAGAGTTGGAATCCAGGCAGATCAGGGTGAAACCTTTGGCAAATTTCTTTACTCCACATTCCTTATAATAATCTGTCCAAAAAAGAAACAACGATAATAAAAATTGGTCATTTCAATCCACGACTGTTTGTGGGACACAGTTGTGCGCAATTGGCTGCAATGTTTCACCCACAAATATACAGTCAATTCACTTTACAGCATAATAATAATAATCCTTGCATATATTCTGTGAAGCGCTTTGAGACGTCAATAAGTTGCGAAAAGTGCTATATCAAATGCAGGCATTATTATTATTATTATTATTATAGTATTTGGACTGGACTAAGGTGGGACATCCCTGAATTTAATGGAATCTGGTTAGTAAGTTACAGAGCTCAAAATGCTGCTTGATTAACTGAATAAGAGTACTAAGAATTAAGAAACAACGATTGTGCTGAACCCTGGGGAAGTGGTGAGGTTGAGGCAGTATGGTGACCATGGACATGGTGAAAGAGATAAGTTTTAAAGGTGCTTTTGCAGACAGACAGAGAGGGTGTGAGATGGAGGGATTTTGGGAGAAGGTGCCAGAGGGTTAACAAGAGCCAAATGGAAAGAATCCCTGCCTCCCACGTCCTCCCCATGCTCCTGTTCCTCTTTCAAATACCAACACACATTATAATACAAAATTATATTTGAATAGCGCTTTGCGATTTCTCAGCAAAACCATGCCTTACATGGGCACAAGGTTTTGGAATGAGCGCAGATAACTAAACCTATCAACGTAAATTTGACATTGCTGCTCTGTGTAAAATAAAGAAGGTTGGGGGTCCACAATTCCTTTGCCTTGCTCCCTTACCTCCTCCAGATATGAAAGGCGCTGTATCTAAGAATTATTACCATATGTTTATGGTAGCCATATGACCTGGCTAACAGAATCATTCCTGGTGGGATTTTTAGGGATGGAAAATCCATTGAACATGCACATTGAAGTCTGAAATCATTTCATTGTTGGAACTGACATCTTCTAACAGTGACCTCCGAGATCAACCTCTCTAGTACCTTCTCAATAGTGGAATCATCGGAAACATTGTCTTTTTTTTTTAGCAATGGTTAAAGTTATCTAGAATTAATACCTGAGCAATATAGTTTTAGTCGGACATCCTCCTGACGTGAAAGTCGCTCTAAAAGTACAATTTTGTTTTGTTGTTGTTGTTGTTGTTAGTTATTTAGGATTCATACCAGAGTAAATGTTTTCTCTAACCAGCATCTGAGTCACACTATTCCTATAATGCTAGGATAAATTCATGTAAACTGGAAACATAGGAAAAACAGACTGCCAAGGGGGATTGACACATAACAACTCTGACTAACAGTTTCCATAGATTATACAATAACAATCATAATCCTTGCATTTGATATAGCATTTTCTCGTCTGCTAGACGTCTCAAAGCGCTTCACAGAATATACTTTAAAGTGAATTGACAGTATATTTTGTGAGCAAAACGCAGCAGCCAATTTGCGCACAGCAGTATCCCATAAACGGTTGCGGATTGAAAACAATCAATTTTTTTGAGGGATTATTATTTAAGACATCAATAATGGACAACAAAGTGGGAGGAAGAGGAATATTTTTCTCTGCTTTCAGAAATAAACTATGGTTAGTTCTCCCAAATAATTCGATCCAGTTTCTGGCTGAGTGGTGGAACATAATGTGAAATCAGTCTTAATCTAGGGGCTTTCATCCAAAGGGGCAAACATATTTAATGCAAAAAGACACATGGAATATATTGAGAACCTCCAAAGTGAGTACTGTATCGCCAACTTGTTACTTATCATTTTAGCTCGATGTGAAAGGCGCTCCACAAATGTAACTTTATTGTGCTTTGTTGTATCAGAAACCTGGCCATGACAGAGTGACAAATAATATACAGTATCTCATTACAGTTTGGGGAGGGTGGTGATTTTGAATGGATGATTTTGTAGGGCTAATATTGTACGCCGCAATGTTACATGCTGAACATCTCCCACATAATCAAACCCAGGACAACAAGAACAACAAAATGACACTTGGATAGCGCCTTTCACGTCAGGAACATGTCCCAAGGCGCTGCACAGTCATTGTTTCAGACCCGAGCTGGGGTCAGCGACGGTGAGGGTGGAGGGAAAGAAGGGGATTTGGGGATGACCGATAGGACCGTCAAAGAGGAGGGCCTTGAGGCGAGCCTTGAAGGAGACCAGGGAGAGGGCGAGGCGGAGGGACTGCGGGATGGAGTTCTATAGGTTAGGGGCAGAGTGGCTGAAGGCTCACCTGCCAATGGTGGGGTGGGTGGGTTAGGGGATATAGAGCAGGCCAGAGTCTGCTGAGTTGAGGGGGCGGGCAGATTGGTAGGGGGTTAGGAGGTTGCAGAGGTTGGGTGTGGCGAGACCATGGTGGGCTTTGAATGTGAGGACCAAGATCTTGAATTTAATCCTCTGGCGGGTTGGGGGCCAATGCAGTTGGGCGAGGATGGAGGAGATGGGGTCATAAGGCTTGGAGCAGTAGTTGACATGTGCCGCAGAACTCTAGATTATCTGCTACATATGGAGGGAGGAGTTGGGAAGGCTGAAAAGCGGGGCATTGACGTAGTCAAGCTGGTATGTGATGAAGGCATGAATGAGGGTTTGAGGGTTTCAGCAGCCTGAGGGGTAAGGGAGTGGCGGAATTGGGTAATATTGTGGAGGTCAGGGAAGGCAGAGCAGGTCATGGCTTGAATGCGGGGGAGGAAAGGCAGCTGAGGATTGAACAAGACACCTACATTCCTGACTGGCTTGGTGAGGTTGAGTATGCAACCATGGAAGTTGATGCTGTCAGTGACTGATGTGTGAAGGTGCTGGCGCGAGCCAATCAGGAGGACCTCGGTCTTATTGACATTCAACTGTAGAAAGTTTATTCTCATCCAGGACTTGTTGTCTGACAGGCAATCTGCTAGGACAGCAGCAGTCCTGGAGTTGAGGGTAGAGGCCGAAGTCAAGTTTATACACCTCATGAGTCTAAACACTTTGCATTCACTGGAAATCAAACCCAACCCAATCTGTGTGTTGGCAGGTATGAATTCTACCACTGAACCACCAATGCAAAACAATGAAACTATCTATTGGAATTGGTCTCCAAATAGTCTAAACAACAAGACGTGATTGCCACTAACTAATAATAATAATCCTTGCATTTGATATAGCGCTTTTCACATCTTATCAATGTCTCAAATTACTTCACAGAATGTACTGTAAAAGTGGATTGCCTGTATATTTGTGGGTGAAACGCAACAGCCAATTGTGCACAGAAGTGTCCCACAAACAATCGTGGATTCAAATGACCAATTTTTATTATTGTGTTTTTTTTTGGAGGGATTATTATTAGGCATGTGTATGGAGTAAGCAAACTTTCCCAAAGTTTTGCTCTGATCTGCCTGGATTCGAACACAAGTCTCACACTTGAAGGTGAGTGCTCTAACCCCTGAGCCACAGGAGCCACCAGACTTATGAAGATTAACAGACAAGGCACGGACGCCAACTCAAAAGAGATCACAGCCAGTTTGCTGAGGTTACGATTTTTTTTATTCTCCCTGGTAAGACAGCAGAGATTACTTTTATTGGTAAAAGTAATGACATGAGTTCACGAATACTGAAATGCGATGGAAGTGAAAGGGAAACAGAGAAAAAAAAACTGAATGCGGTGGCGGCGGTGGTGGCGGTATGTGTGTGCGAGGTTTTGGTAAAGAGTTTTCTGCATCCCTGAGAAAGACACAGCGAAGAGTCACCCGTTGATGCTGGGCTCACACCTGCTCCACTTTGCTCTGTTTGTTTTTCAGGGCCACAAAATACAAAAGCATCAGTAAAGCATTCAGGATACTATCTGGTGATGGGAGAGGAGACAGAACGAGAGAGAGAGAGAGAAAGAGAGCGCAAGAGAGAGCTGGAAAGCACGAGCCGTTGCTAGACTCAAACGAGATGGTATCGCTTCCTTAGGCTCTTGAGATCATCAATACCCCGTTACCAGCAACAGAAATGCTAAAAGATGTTAACACGGTGAAGATTTTTTTTTTAAAAAAAGCGGGCGCCGTTGGTGTAAAACAATGATGATGGGTGAAATTGATGAGAAAGATGTCTTTGAATTTCTATGGACCTGATATGAAGAACAATAAAATTATTCCCATGGCTGCCTCGAAGAGCATTGGTTACTCTAGTTGAACTCAAAGCAGCCCCGCTTGTACCACTGCTGGTCCTTCACACGGCGCATGGACTGGATCAAAGGCTGCTGGGCGCCCCATTCATTCCAGTGCTTGTACATTCCGCACTCGAACACATACTGGTAACCTCTGTATCCTGGGTACTCATAGCCAACCCATCTGCAAAACAGAAGCGTGCGTGTACATCTCAAGGCCATTCAACAACAAGCATTACACGCTTACATAGCATCCCTCATGCAGCGTGGCATCCCAGAGGGCTTGATTCATAGAACAACGAGCCAATACTGCCCACGTTTTTTTTAAGCACTGAGCTAAATATAATATAATCCTTGCATTTTGATATAGCACTCTTCACGTCTTCCAGACATCTCAAAGCGCGTCACAGAATATACTGCAAAAAGTGAATTGACTTGTATATTTGTGGTGCGAAACGTGGCAGCCAATTGCACACAGCAGTGTCCCACAGTCGTGGATTGAAATGACCAATTTTTTATTATAGGTTTTTTTTTTGGGAGAGATTATTAGAAACTTGCCCGAGGTTTCATCGTGAACTACCTGGATTCGAAAGGTCTCACGCGTTTAAGGCAAGGGCTCTAACTACTGAGCCAAAGGACTCCAATGTAACTCTTTGCTGTAACTATGGCTTGGGTTTTCTGCCATGTGCACTTGTAAACTACGCTGTTATGTAAAAGAAAAGGAACTGAATTACATGCTAGGGATGGAGGAGCCAGTAGGCATTGAGTTTGTATCTCATCTCAGGCGGGATAGAACATCAACGCAGCACAATTATAATAATAATAATAATCCTTGCATTTGCCATAGCGCGTTTCGGATCCTCTGGACGTCTCAAAGGTCGGTTCCAATGAAAAAAGACCCTTCGGTCATTTTGCTTTCATCCTTCCATCACAGCGCCAAGTTGTTGTGCTCTTTTTTTAAAAAAAAAACTGCTCAATATCCTGGTCGCAACCATCCTCTCTATTATCCTAACAGGATAATATTAATAATAACCCTTGCATTTGTTATGGCGCTTTATCACGCCTTTCAGACATCTCAAAGCGCTTCCCAGAATATCCGGTAAATATTCTAGGAACCTGTTTCCTATACGGTAAACTGTTCCAGTTGTTAATTCGTTCTGTGTGTACAGAAATACTTCCTGGCGTCTGTGTGGAAATTGCCCTTTGCTTCGCTAAATAAATGAAAGACCGTATGTTTTTTCTCCGAGTCTCCTGCGTGAGGAAAGCGACTTACGTTCCTCCTGTTACTCTAATGCTGGCAACTCTGTCCTGGAAACCGTAAGCCCAGAGACTGGGGATGTCCTCATCACTGATCTCCATCTTTCTCCCCTCGAAGTTGGCACATTCATGCAGACAAATCTTGTGGTCTTGGCCGTCCTGTACAAAATAATAATAATCCTCACGTTTGTTACAGCTCTTTATCATGTCTCAAAGCGCTTCACAGGCTATAGTGTAATTATACCATACTATAATATATTGTCATGTACCATAATTGTACCAGTGTAGTGTTATATACTATCATTAACAAATATGCTACAATTGAGGGTGTTGTAAATTATGTTTGTTAAATTGTATTTAAGACAACACAGTATTTACAATAACTACAGTTTCCTCAGCCCACAATATCCACACGAATACTGAGCACATTCTACATTTGGACTGTTGTAAAAATGTGACAGAAAGTCCTGGTAACTAATCACTGAGCGAGAAAGAGCGATGGCGCTGGGATTCTGGGGTGGAATAGGCTCGGTAGGCTGAATAGCCTCCTACTGTTCTTATGTTGCCATTACCATTTTGACGGGGCGGAAGCACATCAGGCAGTCGGTACGATAGCTGTTAGACCAGGAGTCCCAACGGGGGTACTCGCCCTTCTCCAGCATGAACATCTCACCACTGAAGTTCTGCTGCTCATAAGCCACCCATCTGCGGAGCAAACAATTGCAATGGAATCAGGTTTGGCCTCTGCCTGCGACGAGGTCTTTTTTTCGTTACATTGAAAACAACGATTACTAATAATCACAACGATCCTCTCGTTTGAGATAAAAGTCTCAAAGCGCTTCCCATTTCAATGTAAAGTGTAGTGACTGTGTATTCTGCAGGAAAATATGGCAGCTGTTGGCTAACAGTGATGTCCCACAAAGAGCCACGATGTGAGAGAGCTGTGGAGATTTTTTGGAGGAGGGTTGTGGGGGAGATTATTAGCCAGAAGAAGTATATTATTTAGACCTCAGGAAAAACTCCCATCTATTTTTGAGTAGAGTCAAGTATGTACTCACAACCCCATCGCTGGGTTAAAAATAAACATTTCATTTCAACTCGTTTGACCACAGGAAAGGTTGGAAGGAGGAACGAAGGTGCGGCTGTACAGTACTTCAAACCAAGACCTCAGGGAATTATTCAGAGAAGCAACTCACGGTCCACATTCAACCCGAATCGATCCGACTCTTTCAAATCCCCGGTCACAAATGTTCTTGCACTCTGAGCTGAAGTCCACTCGGCGACCTTGGAAATTCTCGTACTCGTAGATGATGATCTGAGAGCAAAAGGAGGAAGCGTTCAATCTCGGGCACAATGATACGTAATGATTCATAATCATATTAATGATAATCCTTATTGTGCCTTATCACGACTTTGAGACGCCTCGACCCACCTTCGCAGGGTGGACTGTCAAGTCTGTAAATTATTCATTCCTTGCTTCAAGAAAATGAATACTAATAATAATTTGGTCACTCAATCCACGTCTGTTTGTGGGACACAGCTGTGCGCTATTGGCTGCCGCATTTCGCCCACAAAACACGCAGTCAATTCATTTTTCTGTATATCCTGTGAATCGCTTTGAAATGCCTCGAAGACGTGATAAGACACTATATCAAATGCAAGGATTATTATTATTATCGTTACAGCTACGTGTCAATCATTTGTCATCTTAGACGGTACGTGATGTAGTCTCTCAAACATTCTGCAATGACGGAGTTAGAGTGTCCATGTGCAGGTGGGATGCATGGAATTCTCCATTTTTGCTTTGGATACTCTAAAGCACAGCGATGGGTTTCCCCATGTGTCAGACACCCGGCTGTACAGTTACTCAGTCACTGAGTCACTACTGAAACCCACGAGCCCAGCGAGGTATCACTTTCGAAGCACTGGTCTGCACGGCGCTCGGTTCAGAGCGACACTGACACAGAGCAACCCTCAGCGTTCCTCGCCATCGCACTAAACCCCTAAACGCGCTTTGCGAGTTAAGCGTTCATCTCCCAGGATTGACTCGTGCTAACCAACGCTGCTTTGCCAATTCAGCAATGGGGTGGCACAAGAAAACACAGGGGCAAAAATAACTAAGCAGAAAAAATATCAGGTGAGTGAAAAAAATCCAACCAATCGGGAGCGGTCCACAAATTACCATCAGCATTGGATTCAAAGCAAATACTCGATCAATACAATACAAATTACGTTTGTATAACGTCGGGTGGACGTCCCAAGGCACTGGGACTAACCACTTCCGATTGCACCCTGAATTATCGCACAGAGGATCTTTCACATACTGCTGACATACATACTGCTGCTCCCAGCCCCTCGCACACTAAGCAATATCGTCCACAGCACAGTTTTACCTACCCGGTTACTGCGAAGACCTGAAGCCGAATGGCTTCCGATGCTACCCTGAGTTCCGCTGTGAGACATTTTGGCAAATGCTGAAACAATAAATAAAGACAGGAGTAGTTCAATTGGCTTTGATCGATTCCCCAAATAACATTTCATTCAACTGCCATTCGCACACAACGCTTCACACAGTCAATGACGTTACTGACGTTACGAAGCGGTGAATTCAGTCGCTTTGGAAGCGATCCAGTTTCTCACCTAAAACAGCCCGAGCTTTAGTCAGACAAGAGAAAATATGGAAAGTGATGTTAAAGCCGGAGCTCATCCTATTTATATGTCCTCTTGAATTTGTTTGTTCACCTCCCCCCACACCCTCCGCCTCCCCACAGCCCCCACCCCCCCACCCCTTCCTACCCCCACCCTCGCCCTCCACCCCCACTCCTTTCTTTTTGAACCATGTTAGGTCACGTCGGGATGAGTGTCAAAAAAATGCATTGCACTGAGACAGCAGTAACTGACATCAGCTATTTGCTTTGTTGTAACTTTGCACCAGTGCCCGGATCAGCAAAAAAAAAGGTCCGTTTATAGAAGAGACAATTGCTCGCCGGAAACAAAAGGCCTGAGCCAAGAGACAGCTCTGTATGGCTTTTGCTTTGTTTGCGCTGAAAAGATTTTCAGGTCCAGCAAGAACACACAAAAAACACGACAATGGGCTGCCACGTTTCGCTCCCAAAACATACAATTGAGTTCACTTTACAGCATGTTCCACGAAGCGCTCGGAGACGTCTCGCAGATGTGATATGATGGATCTCTGTGGATATGATTGCTTTTAGATGATTTGCACTGGGTATTTTCGGGCGTGTAAAGAGGACGGAGTCAAAACTGATTTCCTCGAAATAATTTCTGCTCATAGGAACTCGCCAAGAGAATCCCCTATCATACCAGCCAACTGGCGGCTATGCTCCTTTGGTAAAAGAGGTCTCCTCGCAACTGAGCTAGCTACAAGGTGACGTGTTTTGATATGATGAATATACGTGACGTGCTTGACATGGAATCTGTGGCGGTCTCTCTCTGGAGTCTACTTTCTGAGCCAGACAGGTCCACAACATGCCAGTGTACTGGTGATGACAGCCCAGCTCAGCTTGGCTGATCGTCAGGGCTTGGAGGGACAGACTGGTTGGTCACTTCCCATTTGGCCCCTATTAAAGCCTGCAAGCCAAAGCCCCAAATGAGTAAGGAAGCAGTCACTAAAAAAAACTTATTAAAAGCAGGCAGCATATTCAAAATCCAATGTTCAAAACACCAAACCTACAACTTAGGGTTTGTGTATTCCTGTAGCTCAGTGACTGGAGCACTCACCTTAAAAGTGAGAGACCTGGGTTTAATTCCAAGCAGGGTTTGGGCAAAACCTTGGGCAAGTTTCCTTACCCCACACGTGATATAATAATCCGTCCAAAAATACAATAACAAATTGGGTCACTTCAATCCACAACTGTTTGTGGGACACTGCTGTGCGCAATTGGCATTTCGCCCACAAACATAGTCAATTCACTTAACAGTATATTCTGCGAAGTGCTTTGAGACGTCTAGAAGAAGTGAAAAGCTCTATATTAAATGCAATTATTATAATTATTACAACTTAATATTATTTAACAATGTTTTACATCGAATCGATTTCTACATTCAAGGAGTCAAGATAAACAAGCAATTGAACGGGCGTGACCTGTGATTCAATTGCCGATACAGTATAATCATTGAAACACCACTGAAACATTCAGGTGACATGTCTCTTCCTGTACTGAAACAATTTATCTCAGTCCTTTCTTTGAGTCTCTTGCACCTGTTTGATAGCATTGATTGAATTCTCACTTGAACAATTTTGGGGGAGGGCTGCGGAATTGCCTTTAATCCCAAAGATAAGCAATGAAAAACTAATCCAAACAGATGATCTAAATGTGATTTTCTATGAGTCATTCCTGTTCCTCATGTTACAGACTCTGTGGTAGATTGATGGCGACAGCTATGTATACACAAATCTTATCACAGGAGCACTGCAGAACCCCTCTCACACTTACAATCCCTGTCACCAAAGTAAAACTCTGAATTTTTTGAATTATAATAAAATATGAGCTGTTTTAAAACAAAAGTAAACCAGTCAATGGATCAACTCATGAGATATTACTGTGAATTGTAGGGACTGTGTATTTGTAGGTGAACACAGTTTAATACTGTAGTAAGAATAATTTAAATTAGACAAAATATTGGTAGCAGTGGAAAAATAACACTCGTTGTTTCCTTGTGTTTAACTGATCGGTTTGTAACTCATATCGCTGGAAACATAAATATCTTAAGACACCTAAGAGACATAAATCTTGATTTAATTGACATAAAAATATCGAAGCAACCTCAATGCTTTAAAACATGATCATATCCAACAATTATGTAATACAGATGGAAAATATATACATGCATGCACACAAACACATACATGCAATGTACCGTACCTATTTTAAAACCGGTTGAAAGGGCAAACATTGCAAAAAGACAGAACAATCATCTTATCAGATAGAATCCACTATAGATAATTACAATTGAGGCTTTGATTAGGATTTTATGTGTTAAGTGACATAATTAAAAGGTAAATTACAAAATGAGTCCTTCCCAATGTCCTTAAGACAAATCAAACACCAAATAGATTTTGTTTCAACGATAAATGTATCAAGATCTTTATTCCGCTCTTTACTATTTTTTCCTCAACCGAAGGGTTATTCATGCATGTGCCGATTGTAATCTCTTTTGCTTGGGCCTATAGCGTAAAAGCTGATCCATGGGATCAGGCAGTAACAAAAGAATGGGCACATCTCCCACTTTCCCATTCAAAAGCTGCCTATATATACTGAGCAGAACTATTCACAGAATATTGTGCAACTCGCCCAGAACAGTTCAACTCTGGTAAGACCTGTCTTCTCTGAGCGTGTTTGTTAATTCGATTTAAATGATTGGCAATAGACATACGCCTGTAAATTCAGTTTAGTGAACGTGTTCGCAAAGTATTTAGCAAAGTTTTCCTGAATCCAGTAGTAGACTTTGTGTGTGAGAAGTTTCGCAAATTTTGTGAGCTGTTTGAGAATCCTCATTGTGTTTACTCCAGCAGAGAAAGGATAGAAATAACAGCAATCATGGCACAGACAAACCCAGCCGGACTGTACAAGGTAATGAATATACCGAGGAGTGATATCAATCTCACCTCCCTCGGCACAAATTAAGATTTTTTGTTCCTGGTCTTTATTTGAAAACTCAGTTTTTTAAAAAAACAATTCTACCGCAGATCACTGTTTACGATCAAGAAAACTTCCAGGGGAAAAGGATGGAATTCACCACTTCCTGCAAGAACATCATGGATTGTGGTTTTGACAACGTCAGATCCCTCAAAATCGACTGTGGAGCGTGAGTTCAAAACCCAAACAATTCTGTCCAAATTTTTACTCAGAAACCAGCATTTCACCCTGTTAATTAAATGTGTTGGGGCTTTTATGTTCAAAATTTATATACTGGATTTATTCATGGTATTTGCAGACTGCTTTTCTTAAACTAAAACGAAATCCATTTACAAATAAAGTCATCCAAAATTTGAAACACTTGCTACTTTTAGCAACTTGTCTGAGGGGGGAGAAAAAGATCACTTTGTAACAGATTTTCAACTCTAGCAAAGCAATACTTGCAGTGCCTAACGACCCTTTGCAAAAGTATAGTGCATTTTTTCAGTGACCACCCCCACCCCACCCCACCCATAATACTGAAAGTCGCTACTACATCCCATAAAATATACAGTCACTTAATTTCACAGTAAATCCTGCGAAGAGCTTTGAGATGGCCTCCCGATGTGTATCCAACAGATTAAACTGGCTCTTTGATATCACGACCATTAACCCTGTTTAACTGAGCGCTTGGGTGCAAAGGGTCACTTTAGTTGGGAGGAACTGGGCTGGAATGGACTGTAAACTATTTCCCGCATCATCAGCCAAGATTCCCAAACGTACCGTAGGAATTCCTTCAAGGTGACAAGAGCGAGTGAATAGTCCAGCGTCTCGGGACGTCCTCCTGACATGTTGTTGAACCTTCTTGTTTGCAGATGGACTGGTTACGAGCACTCCAGTTTCTGTGGACAACAGTTCATCCTGGAGAAAGGCGAGTACCCACGATGGGACGCCTGGAGCGGCAGCAACGCTTACCACACCGAGAGGATGATGTCTTTCCGCCCCATCTGCTCTGCCGTGAGTTTCACCAACACAATACACAATTGCATTGATATAGTGCCTTTCATGTCGGGAGGACTTTCTAAGATGCTGGACATCAACAACAACAAAATTATATGTCTATAGCGCCTTTCACGTCGGGAGGACTTCTTAAGGTGCTGGTCGGTCAGGGATTGGAGGTGGGGGGGTTGGGGGTGGAGAGCGGGGTAGATTGGGGTAAGGGAGGATGGAGGGCAGACAGGATAGGAGTGTGGCCAAAGACCCGGTTAAACAGGGGAGTCTTGAGAAATGCCTTGAAAGAGGCGAGGGAGGGAGTGAGGCAAAGTGACTGTGGGGTGGGGAAGCTGAAGGCCCAGCCGATGTTGGGGTAGACAGAGTGGAGGGGGGGGGGGGGGGGGGGAACATGGTGCAGGCCAGAGCGGATAGATTGATAAGGGGGGTTATCGGGTCAGAACTCAGAACGGTTTATCCATTCTCCCCTTCAGAACCATAAGGAGTCCAAAATCATCATCTTTGAGAAGGAGAACTTCATCGGCAGACAGTGGGAGATGTGCGACGATTACCCTTCTCTGCAAGCCATGGGCTGGTGCAACAACGAGGTTGGATCCATGAAGATTCAGGCTGGCGCGTAAGTTGTGCTCTGATGGGCAAAGTCATTCACGCAAGGGGATCGTGCAAAGGCCAAAGCTGCAGTGATTCCAATAATCTGGAAATGCACTGCCTGAAAGGGCTGGTGAAAGAAGATTCAATAATAACTTTCAAAGGAGTGTTTGATTTATATACTTGAAGAGAAAACAAATTGCAAAGTTATGGGGAAAGGGCAGGGGAACGGGACCAATTAGCTCCTTCAAAGAGCCAGCGCAGACACGATGGGCTAAATGCCTCCTTCTGTGCTGTAGGATATTCTCTGATATTTATATTTTCCAGATTGGTGGTGTTGGTAACGATTTTGGGGGTAGGGTGGGAGGAAGGGGCGGGAGTGGGGTGTGTGGGGGGAGGTTAGGAAGAATGTTATTCAACTCAACCTCAGGAATTTGGCTTGTAAATGAAGAAAGGTCACTGACACTCGTCTCGTTCCTCTCCTCAGCTGGGTGTGCTACCAGTACCCAGGATACCGTGGCTTCCAGTACATCATGGAGTGTGACCGTCATGGCGGAGAATACAAGCACTGGAGAGAGTGGGGGTCTCACGCCCAGACCTTCCAGATCCAGTCCCTCCGTCGCATTCAGCAATAAGTGTTTCACCGACCGCACGACTGATCATCGGATAAGAGCCCGGTGGAAAAGCTGACGGTGGCACGCTGCGCTCACACGCTGCTGCGGAACCTGCCGTCTCTCACCTGCGGTGCCGCGGGCCTCTTTAAGACACCGCGTTTCAACTGACGGTGCTCCTGAAATCTCCAAATAAAAGGTCTTAATATCGATCCTCTCGTCTCAGCGCGTTTGTGACACACTCATGCGGCCTCCGAGGCTGCCTCGGAGCCGTACGCCCACGGCCGCAAACCCAGTCGGTTGCAGGTTCGGCAATTTACACTCTCACTCACACGTCGGGGGGGGGGGGGGGTGGGGGAGGGGGGGGGGGCACGTCTCAAGGCGCTGACAAAGAGAAGGCCGAGGACAGGTGATGGTAACCGTAAGGACAGTCGAAGCTGTATGCTTTTGGACGGGGCCTTGAACGAGCGATGGTTGGGAGCGAGCAAGTCGGAGGCACTTCAGTGGGTGGTGGGGGGGAGGTGGGGGGGGTAGGTGGCTGTCAGTGTGTGAAGTCTGGATACAAGGCACTGATTGATGGTATCGCTCATAAAAACAGCGGTGCAGAGAGAGAGAGAGAGAGAGAGAGAGAGAGAAAGCTGGCAATGGGCTGGCTTCTTCGCATCGCACGTATCACAAATACTCTCTGCAGTCGGTGTTAACGTAGTGAAAGTGTGCTCCATCGCACACCACTGGCTGGGAGCTCTTCCTTCTCCACATGGTTAGAGAGTCCAGGTGTCCTGGCCAGTTTGGCAGCTGAACTCTGCTAACGCAACAGAAGTCCTCCGCCAGAGCCAGCTGGAAGGCTCGGGACGACGACTGGCCCCAAGTATTAGCGGACAGAGTTTCCCCCATTAGCTCCCCCACGTGAAGCACCGTGTCCCCCTGGTAATAGCTCAGGCAGTCCAGAGAGAAGGTGGAAGATTCTGAAACAGCAGAAACAAACCGTTGGAAATAATTGTTAAATTCCGTCCGCGATTGCCAGCGCTCAAGAGATTGGGAAGACAATATCTAGGCAGTGTTTAACTCCCCGAGCCACTACCACGCGGGAAAGGCCCTGTATACATGCAAAGTTACCGTTGCTTGGATGAAAAGGACCATTATTCACCTAGAGATTGCACAGCACACAATACACAGTCAATCTCTTTTACAATATGATCCATGAAGCGCTTTCAAGGCATCTCGACGATGGGATAAGGCGCTACATCACATGTAAGGATTTTTATTATTACTACAACTCAATCCACGACTGTTTATAAGGACACCATTCTGCGCGATTGGCTGCTGTGTTTCGCCCACAAATGTACAGTCAATTCACTTCAAGGGCTTTGAGACGTCTAGAAGACGTGAAAAGTGCTATATCAAACGCATGCATTATACTTCCAACAACAACTATTATTAGTACAGTAGTACCAGTATTATTACAACACGGTCTGCGGGGTTTGGAGGTGAACGCGGCAGCCATTCTGGACAGAGCGACATCTGCCAACCACCGAGGGCTGTTATCAGAGACAGATGACCGTGTGTGTAGGAGGTAACGCGTGGAATTCTCAGTTGGGTTTGTATACTTTCAAGCACGGTGGGGGGGGCGAGTTTCGCGCACGCGGCGACATTACGACTAACAAGTCGTGTTCGTGGCACGGCTGCGGATGGATTGAGGGTCGGTACCAGGCATAGCAATGCAACACACAACAAACGTGGGCGATCCAACACAGTTAAAAAAAACATACACCCCCCACCCTCTCTCTTACCATCCACATCAGGCCAGGCCAGCAGAAGCACTCGGTCAGCAAATGTTTCCAGGATTTCAGGCTCACTGGTCTAATGCCATTAAAACAAAAGGTTTTACATCCACACATTGATTATGACTTCCAAACATGTAGTATGAATTAATTTCTCTCTCTGTCTCTCTCTCTCTCTCGCGCGCACACACACACAGTACAATCACTGCCTTTGGTTGCCGCGATTCGCCCACAAGTTACACAGTCAAGTCACTTTACAGTATATTCTCCGAAGCTCGTTGAGACGTCTCAACAACACGATCAGACGCTGTATCAAATGCGAGGCTTGTACTTATTATTCACTCATTCACAAATCGTTGCCCTGGTCGGTGTTGTTGTGGTCGTACGGCGTTGAGCTACCTACCTGGATCTCCATGTATCGCATTTCAGGCGGATAAACTGTATTGGTGTCAAATGCCACCACATCTGCTCCTCCGCACTGCAGCAGGTACCCCCAATATCCAGCTCCCTGCAGAAAAGGGCAGCAAAACAACAAGCAAGAGGATAAGGGCACTAGACACAGTCCAATTGCAACCTCCCTCCCCCAACGCCTGCAGATCTATTGCAAGCCCCCCGCCCCCCCTCCCCAACACACACATAAACGCACACAGGTCCATTGTAAGCATTACCACAATATACACACACACACATAGACCTATTGCAAGCCCATCCCCCTCCCCCAACACACACACAGACCTATAGCAAGCCCCTCAACACACACACACATAGACCTATTGCAAGCCCCCTCCCACAACACACACACAGACCTATAGCAAGCCCCTACCCCTCCCCCAACACACACACACAGACCTATAGCAAGCCCCCTCAACACACACACACAGACCTATAGCAAGCCCCTCAACACACACACACACAGACCTATAGCAAGCCCCCTCCCCAACACACACACAGACCTATAGCAAGCCCCTCAACACACACACACATAGACCTATTGCAAGCCCCCTCCCACAACACACACACAGACCTATAGCAAGCCCCCTCCCCAACACACACACACACACAGACCTATAGCAAGCCCCTCAACACACACACACATAGACCTATTGCAAGCCCCCTCCCACAACACACACACAGACCTATAGCAAGCCCCTACCCCTCCCCCAACACACACACACAGACCTATAGCAAGCCCCCTCAACACACACACACACACAGACCTATAGCAAGCCCCCCAACACACACACACAGACCTATAGCAAGCACCCTCCCCCTCCCCCAACACACACACACACACAGACCTATAGCAAGCCCCCTCCCCAACACACACACACAGACCTATAGCAAGCCCCCTCCCCAACACACACACACAGACCTATAGCAAGCCCCCTCCCCAACACACACACACAGACCTATAGCAAGCCCCCTCCCCATCACACACACACACACAGACCAACACAAAGGCTGGTTAGCAGGTACAGTACTCACAGCACCGGCTGAAACCAGGGGTCGTTTTAAATTGGCAATGAATGTGACAGCCGCTGGACTGGGCACCGAGAAGGAGAAGAGGATCTGGAGTTTCTGGCAGCTCAGCGTGTGGAGGTCCCTCAGCTCTCGCACCAGCTCCTTCCTCCTGGTGAGATCCAACTGAGGATCACAGAACCTGTGGACGTCAGTGGGGAAATGGAGCATCTTCAGGCGATGCAGTCTGTAGTAGTAGTTTGCACCCCCGTCTTTCCTCTGTTCCAGGGTCTGGCATTGCTGGTGGGCTTCAGCGGGGCTGTCCATCCCATCACAACCCTCAAGGCTACAGATGTCGCAGTGATCTGACGAAGTAGGAAGTGGATCCCACAGTGCACTCTACAGTCGAGTGCTGCTCTGTAATCCCCCTTGTCAACAGCTCCCCCACTAGGGTAAGGAGCACATTGCCAACCAAACCTCGCCACTCACAATCACCAGAGGGAAAGACTTCAAAAGAGACTTTATATGTAGTATAAGAAGCAGAGGGGAGGTTAGAAGAATTTTTTTTTACACAGCGAGTTGTTCGAATTTGGAATGATCCGCCTGAAAGGGTAGTGAGGTCCGATTCGATAGCAGCTTTTAAGAGAGAACTAGACAGGTATCTGCGGAAGACGGGTTTGCAGGGGTTATGGGGAGAAAGCCGGTGATTGGGGTTAACGAAAGTCACGTGCTCGGTCACAGACTCGATGGGCCGAATGGCCTCCTTCTGTGCCGTAACATTCTATGATTCTCGTAGGAAGGAAAATCAATTCTGGGCCCTTTTTGAAAACTCACAGGGTTCGGCCACTGCTTTAAGTCTCGATTTGCGAACGTAGGATCTTGAGATTTTTATTCTTAACAACGACAATAGTCTCCGCACTTTGAGACAGTGCTTTTCACGGCTTCGCGCAATATGCCGACGAGGGAATCGGCCGTGTGTTTGCGGGCAAAACGCGGCAGTCGATTAATAGTGATCGTGGTAATAATCCACGCGTTTGATACGTATGTCGCGCTTTTGAGAGACGGAGCGAAGCACCTCGCACCTTGTGATATATCGTGCAGTGGATCGACTGCACGTTCTCTGGGCCAAACGCACAGATGATGCACTTTACGATATATTTTGAGACTTGAACCTCTTCCCCCAGCCAGACCATACCCCCCCACCCCCCACCTGTCCCCAAACACGTCTGGTCGCTCTCTCCGCACGGACGTTTGCGGGACGTCTCCGCGCGCTAATTGGCCGCTGCGTCCGGTTTTATCTGCCAGAGAAACACCCATCGCCAAAAAATGTGTTGGGTGGACTCCAGTTGACCTGCCATTGAAATACTCCCAGAAATAGCTCCTCAGACTGAGCGGATTCTCTGCCCCCTTTTGATTAACAGGCGCGCGAGTTGAGGTGACACGAGTTTCAGTCTGGGAGCCTCATTTCAACACTAGTGACAACAACCCCTTGCGTGTACGTGGTGCCCTTCACATAGGATGGCATCTCGGAGCGCGCTTCGCTAAGAGGTAGGTGTGTGAGCAGTAGCCATTTGGTTAGAAAATGGGATTCAATGGATCATTCTTTCAAAAAGCCAGCTGTGAAATCCGTGACTTGTACATTGAGGAAAAACTGCTTCACTCAGAGGGCGGTGAATTTATAATAGAATTCTCTATCCCCAAAAGGCTGTAGATGCTCAGTCCTTGCACATATTCAAAACTGAAATTGATATATTTCTTATGGGTAAAGAAAGGGATTAGGGATATGGAGATAAGGCGGGTAGGTGGAGTTAGATTAGAAGATCAGCCATGATTTTATTGAATAGCGGGACAGGCTCGAGGGACTGAATGGCCTGCTCCTTATTCTTATGTTCTTACGTTTCCCACTTGTACGTGGCGCTCACAGAGGCATTTTTTCAAGTCGGGTTTGGTTCAATGTTTAACTTTTACTGCAATACTTTGGACCGGGCTTGAATGCGGCATTTGTCATGAGATTCTGAGAGAGTAATGGGCCAAGCCTCCACACACATCATCAGGAAATGCTAGACTCAAACTGACACGTCCCGCGTTTCGGAGGCTCTTCACACCCTTTGCTTCTCTCACCTTAAAATTGAAAATCTTTCAGAATTGTAGAAAACGTTTCGATTCTGTCTAACTCAGGAACTCGGACCGGTAGGAATGGTGGTCGAGGCGGGATTCATATCAGCTTTCAAGGGGAAATGAGATAGATATCTAAGCAGGAGTCATTTGGGTAGAAACGAGTAGATGTGCGACTGAATGGATCATTTTTTCAAAGAGCCAGCACAGATAGGATAGGGCAAATGACCTGATTTAGAGCACCGCATAAATCCAAATTGTTGTTATAGTTGTTCAAACTTCTCTAGTTCTTATAGAACCTGGCTGAACCTTCAATCACTATGCCTCTCACCTCAAGAAACTCCTGCCTCTATATCCCTCTAACTCGCTCCTCCTCTCTATCTCACCTTAAAACCTACCTTATTAATCGCACCTACAATCACCTACCCTACCCTTCCCCGATCCTGTTCTCCCTCAACGTCCAACTTATGGCCACTGTTCGAAGACGTCATCCGACATGAAGGGCGCTAGTAAACACATGTTCGTGTTTCTGTGTAAAACCGGCTTCCAGATCAATACTGAATTGAAAGATTTTTCACTCTTGCGGAATCGTAAATTTTCAGCCAAAAACTCTCACTGTCAGCAACTAGTTGGGAATTAGGGGGTCGAAACCAATCCAAATCCAAATCGCCTATAGGGCAGTGTTGCTGCACTCATCTGAGAAGTCATAAACCTCACCCTTTACTCCACTGTTAATTTTTATTTACTCTCTTTCTCTCTCTCCCTCTCTCCCACCCCCTGAATACCATAAAAGAAATAAAAGTAAGATATAAAACTCTGCAATTCAAATAAAATTTTTTACTGAGGCTATAAAAAATTCATCCAGAACCAATTGATGTGAAAGCATTGGCGTGCATTAAAAAAGACAGCAGCATCAGCAAGACTGCGGCTCGTTACGTTACAGAAACAGACCTCTTCCATCTGTCCTCCGTTCCTGATTTTCCATAGTAAAAATCCGAGGCTTTTTTGGTTGCTCGCCGGACAGATTTGTCGCTTATTCACTTCAACATGTTGCCGGAGAGGGCTTGGAGTATTATTTTTGGACTGAGTCTAATTCTGGTGTTGTGTTTTATCCCTGGGTGTGCAGGTATGGGTTTTATATCTTAAGCTACTTGTGTCATAGAGCACCTCGATGTTACACAGTAATAGTAATAAAACGAATAATAATAGTCCTTACATTTGATATAGCGCTTTTCACATCTTGTAGACGTCTCGAAGCGCTTCACAAAATATACTGTAAAGTGAATTGACTGTATATTTTGTGGTCAAAACGTGGTAACCAATTGCACACAGCAATGTCCCCCAAACAGTGGTGGATTGAAATGACCAATTTATTATTATTATTTATTTTTTGAGGGATTATTATAAACCTCACATACGTCATATCAGTTGAGATCCATTCATTTAATATGACTTATGCAAAGGATGAGTTATGTCAAACTAGCTTAGATCATAGGAAGTTCTGCTGTATTTGAGGTAATTGATAAAGGTGGGCATTTCATTTTCAGCGCAAGTTTACCTGGGTTGAAAGGTACCTATGCCAATATTTGTTGAGCTATATGCAACTTATGAACATACCAGGCTGTTGCCAAGCTAAATACTGTTGAAACTTATTACAGTACATACACTCAAAACTATCACATTGCTCAAGACATGGAATTAGTTTTGCCAAGTTCTCTTAGCTAGAAGTCAACAAACTCTGGATTTAGGAAATTGAATGCTGTTAAATTGATACTTTCAACAGCTGAACTTTGATTGCTGTTTGAAAGGTATGGGAAGAATGTCAATTATCCATAATGGTATTTAAGGCTGCTTTTTTTTGATAATCTTAATAATAATGCTTGCATTTGGTATAACGCCTTATCACATCCTCGATAAGTGTAAAAACACTTCACAGGATATATTGTATCACACAAAATATGTAGTGAATTTACTTTACAGTATATTCTGTGAGGTGCTTTCAGACGTTTAGAAGATACGTTAAGGTACTATATCAAATGCAAGGATGATTATCAAGTGGATTGACCGTGTATTTTTGCGCGCAGCAACGTCCCACAAACAGTCATGAGTGACCAATTTTATTTGGGGAGTTGATGTCCAGGACACTAGGAGAGAGAAACTCTTTAACTCTTTTTGAATAGCACCAAAGGATTTTTAACGTCCTGATCTGAACTGGCAGAGAGGACCTTGGTTTATTTAATGTCTCTATTGCTACTGGATGGTAGATAAGGATAACATGCTCTACGTAAATGATCAAATAATTCATTCATGGCTGAACGATTCATGAACGCCCTGTTCTTGCTTTGCCTCAGGTGTGAGTATCACCATTAACAACATCACCGGCCACCAGAAATTCACCCGCAACTTAACCGATTCGGTTTCACTGCAATGCGTAGTAGTCAACCACACACAGAGTGAGGAGCTGATCTGGTTTCGAGGACGGGCGCAGGTCAGGTTGAACTCGCTGAACACAGTTAACACAAGCACCGTGTGCATCGATCCACTCAGAGAGGAGGATAACGGGGTTCAATTCAGCTGCCAGCTCAAGAGGCAGCAAAGCATTAACGGCACTGTGGCTCTGGATATCTTATGTAAGTACCCAAGACAGGTAGCACTCTCGCTCAGCTCCGAATCAGTAGGTTCTGGATTCACATCGCGATTTTGACCTCACTGCCTAGGTATTCTGCCCGACTCCGCAACACCAACAAATTGGCACCTCCCTTCTCCTCCCCCCCTCTCCGCTCCCCTCAGGCACTTCTTTCCTGCACCCACACACACACGTCAGCCCACACACACGTTAAACGGTTTCCTGGGTTAAATGCCCCGTCCTCTCCCCACAAACCCCCCCAAAAAACACGGAGGTAATAATAATAATAATCCTGGCATTTGATATAGCGCTTTTCACATCTTATCGACGTCCCAAAGCGCTTCACAGAATATACTGTAAAGTGGATTGACTGTATATATTAGTGGGCGAATCGCGGCAGCCAATTGCGCACAGCAGTGTCCCACAAACAGTCATGGATTGAAATGACCAATTTTTTTTATTATTGTGGATTTTTTGCACGGATTATTATTAGGCGTGTGGAGTAAGGAAACTTGCCCAAGGTTTCGCCCTGACCTGCTTGGATTCGAACATAGGTCTCCCCAGCTTGCAAGACAAGTGCTCTAACCACGAAGCCACAGGAGCTCCAGATGTTCAGCAATTTCCCATTACAGGCAAAACGCGTAGCCATTCATCAGAATAATAGTTGACTTAACAAAGTTTCGTCGGTGCGCAGAGCAATTGAAATTGTAATTCTGGCCCTTTTCCACGTCCCCCGACCCACCCGCCCAACTATTGGTCGGCGAGCCTTCAGTCACTCTGCCCTCAGCCTCTCAAAGTCCCTCCGCCTTGCCCCCTCCCTGAACTCCTTCAAGTCTCGCCTCAAAACTCTCCTCCATGATGGACCCATCGGTAACTCCTTCCCCCCTGCCCCCTCCCTCCCCCCCATTCTGTCCCCAGCTCGGGTCTGACGCAGTAACTTGACTTGAAAGGCGCTATACAAATGTGTTTTGTTGTTGTTCTAGTTGCTCCTATTCTGAGCACAGATGGTGACAAGTATGTTGAGGCAGCTGAGGAAACTGACTTAACATTTACCTGCAACGCCAAGTCCAACCCACAAGCAATCATGGTCTGGTACAAAGACAACGAGACCCTGAGGATGGAGAGCAGCCGACACAATGTCATCTTGGACAGCAGCCTCTTCAGACTCTCCATAAAGATATTGACGAAGGCGGACAGCGGGACATACAGCTGTGTAGCCGTCTCCCCCCTCGGCATCAAAACGTTGGTCTTCCCTCTGCTCGTAAGAGGTAAGAAGAACGTAAGCTCACAGCGAAGGACGATAGGAAGCGGGAACTGATAATCCACCCCCCCCTCCATACCCTCAAATCCGATGTACATCGCTCACAGAATATTTTCAGTTTTCCTGCTCTCCTTCCCCCTATCCTGACCCCTCACCTCAACGTCTCTTTTCCCCCACTTTCTCCCGTAACCCAATTTCCGCGACTGTTTGTGGGACACTGTTGTGCGCAATTTGGCTGCTGCCTTTCGCCCACAAATATACAGTCAATTTTCCTACTCTCCTTCCCCCTAGCCCGACCACTCCCTACCCTGCTCTGGTCCCTACCTGACTGTTTAGCGCTTTGGGACGTCCTCCCGACGTGAAAGGTGCTACTGCATATAAATGTAATTTTGATTGATTGATTGAAAATATAGTCAGTTCATTTTAGTGTGTGTTCAGTGAAGTGCTTTGAGATGCTCTATGGCATATATATCAAATACAAGTGTTATTATTATTATAAGTATCATTAAGTCGCTGAAGCCTCGAAACAACCAAATGACTGTCTCTCTTTGGCAGATAAAGTGATTCCATTGCCAATCGAACCCATCATCGCTGGGACAGTCGTGGTCTTGATCACCATCCTCTTTGCAGCTGTTACTCGCAGACAACGAATCATTGCGGTAAGAGCTCCAGGGGCAGAGATTGGAATGACCCAACGTCACAATCAGCAACGACAACTTATTTATAGCGCACCTCATGCAGGTTAAAGTCCCAGAGCGCTTGACTGTTGGCGGAGATTGTCACAGAGCTGGAGGGAGGTGACTGTGGGTACGGTTTAAGAGGAAAGTGGGATCTGAAGATGGGGAATGAAGGGGCAAGGTGACGGGATAGAGGAAGAGTGTTCCAGAGTGTTGGATGTAGTGGCTGAAAGCGCGGCCACTGATAGTGGAGAACGGAGGAGAATGGAGGCAGTTTGAGAGTGGGAGGGGTAGACTGGGTGCGTGGCAGATGATGATGGATGGTGAAGAACCGTGCCTTTGGATTGATTTTTGGCCTCCAAAATGACTGTATGGCAGTGCTGGCAGGGCTCTAAATAGTCATAGACGTTCATTAATCCTCCAACATTTAATGTAAAATGGCAATTATTCCTCTGTTTCTCAGTGTTGCAAAGGGGAATCCAAACCTAGAAGATTTACCGAGTCTGAAATACAGTAACGGCTGTGAGTATCCATCCCATCCCTCGCTCTCCGCTCGCCTAACTCAGGCTTCCTGCATATCTCTCATCCCCTTCGTGGCCAAGCTTTTCCATGCCTCACCCCTAGCCTTTGGAACTGCTGCCCCCGATCTCTACATCTCACCCTCTTCCTTTCTGTCCAAGGCCCATCCTTCCTCAAATCCTACCTCTGAGAGTATACCGACGCCTTCCCCTCTCCCTTGCTCAGATTTCAATCCCGTCCCTGTGAAGCACTCCGAGACATTACCTTATGTCAGTGGGGGAGGTCCAACCTGTGGCCCGTGGGCCGCATCCGGCCCAGGAGATTGTTTCTTCGAGCTCGCAAGCCATTTTAAGTGTAAATCCAACCTCAAAGGCCAGAAAGTCGGGACCACTCTGCCCTATGTGAAGGTCGCAGTTGTTAAACTCTTCACATCACTGCATCACTTTACTGACGCCGAGGACTCGCGGACACCGTAATTATTTCTTCCTTACTGATTACAGAGCAGCGAAAGGAACAAAATCTACAACTTCCTGATCTACAACCGAGTGGAGGGGGTGGAAAGAAAACGAGAGTAAATTTCTCAAAGGAACAACTTTCGTAAAGTCCCAGCGATTAGCGTCCAAACCAATTACGGGGGTGGGGGTGGGGGAAGAACTATTGTAAATCAGTGCAAAATAGAAAAGTATGAATAATAAACAAAGTTTTTGTTTAATATTAATTTTTTACAAATTCCTTCAGTCTTGCTAAATGTATCCCAGAAATGCTGGCAACAAACCAGGTTTTCTAGTAACCTGTTGTAGTCATTAATTATCTACTGTGTGTAATTCCAAGAGTCTGTCCTGAAATTGCCCGTTTTGAAGCTTTGAACTCGATCCGCTGCCTTGACGCATCTGAAAGAAATGATTTAGAAAAGAAAACGCAAAACCATTATCGTTTCTTTTTAAATCGACATTTTAAGATTTTTGTGGATTTACGCATTATTTAATTAAAAAATAATAATAATCCTTATAATTGAGGGCCCTTATCGTGTCTTCGAAACGTCTCAAGTCGCTTCGCAGAATGTACTGTAAAGAGAATTGACTGTGTATTTACCAACAACCCAGTCATTTGCAATTTTTGCATGAATTGAATTGAACTGCACGCCGATCAAAATCATTCGTTTGTAAATTGTGGTTTGACTTCAAATAATAAAATAATCGTAAAGTCATTTCAAAACCTGTTTCAGAACTTACAGTACTTTACATGCTCGGCTAAGAATTTTTAAAAAACTGAATAACAACACCACCAACAACCGAAATTACATTTGTAGAGCGCCTTTCACGTCGGGTGGACATCGCAAGGCAATGCACAGTCAGGACCTGAGCATGGGGTGGGCAGGTTTGGCGTGAGGGAGGGCAGAGAGATAGGATGGCGACTGAAGGCACCGTTGAAGAAGAGGGTCTTGAGACCGGCCTTGAAGGAGGCAAAGGAAGGAGCAAGGCAAATGGATTGTGCGATGGGATAACTTTAGTGATTGTTAAAATTGGTTAAAATGCGTTAAGAGTGTGATTTAAACTATAACACGTAATAATAATCATAATCTTTACATTTCGTACAGTGTCTCTCAGGTCAGACGGATATGACTGCGCAAGCCAGTACCTGTGTGGGAAGCTTCAGTTGCTGTTTGTAATACATAGATTCTCATGGGTCATAGCTGGAGTTTACAGCCACCATCTCATAAAGTAAATAGCTTTGGGGTGCTATCTGTAATCTTTTATGGAGGCTATACTAGGGTGAGTGAACTAGTCATTGGTTTTGAGCGAGTGATTTGTACGCTTGTTCAAGGGACTTTGCTCTTAAGATTTCTTCACAGTACTATAACGTATACTGTAATGGTGACACACACCTAAGCCCCTTCGTACATTGTCACTTCACTGTTATTTAAGAGCAGGAGGGGAAACACAACATGGATAAATTCTCACACACACAAGTGCCCAAAGGGGAACTACTGTCTGCTCCAGCGTTAATGGGATTTTTATCATCATGCTTCTCAATCCACTTGCTCTTCTGTAAGGGACGGAATTCCTCCAGTTACAGCCCTCTCTCCGCTCCTGACTTAGTACCGTTTTAAGTTGTCACGGAATTGATTTCTTTTCCTCTCTCTCCCTTTAAAATGGCGAGAGAGCGCGAGGCGCTTTGAGACATCTGGACGATCGCTTGGTTCGAGTTTTCAACAACTTGCAGTTATTATAGCAGGCCTTTAGGTCTTGCAGCACTAAGAATAAAGAAAAATATTAACCTTTGTATTTCTTATAGCACCGTTCACATCAGGGTGGACAGTATATTTTGTAGGTGAACGTGGCAGCCAATTTGCGCACAGCAAAATCCTGCAAACAGCCATGATGTGAATGTCCAATTTTATTTGGGTGTTGTTGGCCAGGACACAGGGAGAAACTCCCCATCTCTTTTCAGTTATGCCCTCAATGTTTAACATCCACCTGAACAGACAGACTGGATCTCAGGTTAATCTCCGATTATTACACTTTTATCAGTAAAGATTATTTTAATTTAACTTGTGACGTCCTTAAATGAAAAGCGCTGCACAAATATAATTTTATGCTTGTTGTTGTTGAAATATATAATAATCCTGGAATTTGATATAGAATATTCACAGAATATACTGTAAAGTGAATTGACTGTATATTTGTGGGCGAAATACGGCAGCCAATTGCGCACAGCAGCGTCCCACAAACAATCGCACCTTAAGGGATTAAGGGATATGGGGATCAGGCGGGCAGATGGAGTTAGAAGATTAGCCATGATCTTATCGAATGACGGGGCAGGCTTGAGGGGCGGAATGGCCTACTCCTGCTCCTTATTCTTATGTTCTTATGTGGCCAGCAAACGCCGAGGTTAAAAACTTACTTCTTGGCTTTACTTGGGACGTCGCTGTGTTGGCTGCCACCCTCGCCTACAAAATATACAGTCACTACACTTACACAGTAATAATAATAATAATAATCCAGGTCAGCAATCCAGGGAACTCTTGTAGCTCAGTGGTTGGAGCACTGACTTTACAAGCGTGAGACCTGTGTCCGTATCCAGGCAGGTCAGGGCGAAACCTTGGGCAAGTTTCCTTACTCCACACACACGCCTAATAATAATCTGTCGAAAAAACCCCACAATCATAAAATTGGTCATTTCAATCCACGACTGTTTGTGGGGGACGCTGCTGCGCGCAATCGGCTGCCGCGTTTCACCCACAAATATGTACAGTCAATTCACTTTACAGTACATTCTGTGAAGCGCTTTGGGACGTCGATAAGACGTGGAAAGCGTTTATATTAAATGCAAGGATTATTATATATTTATATATTGCTTCAGCGGCAAAGCAAGGAGGCGCCACATCGCCCGCGAGAATAAATGATTATTTCATTATTATTAGGGACGGGGAGACAATTCGCTGGACAGTACATTCAGCGAAGCGCTTTGAGACGTCGATAAGATGTGAAAAGCGCTCTATCCAATGCAAGGATTATTATTGTCCGTAGCAGTATTAACAGTGTGGGCGAGGGAGAGAAAGGATTGAGTAAATAAAACCCTCAGTGTGTATCTCTGTCTCTCTCTTTGCATGCTCCTCCCTCCATCCCTCCAACCCTCCCTTCCTCTTTAGGTCAAGAAAGAGGGTGGGTGGAAATCAAAAGAGAAGCTGGACGGCAGGAAAGCTGGTAGCTTTGACTCTGTTCCTGGCTTGAAAGCATAGAGCGAGAGAGAGAGAGTAAAGAGAGAGAACAGAAGGAAGCAATCCTGGAGCTCCCTCAGCCCAAGGTTGTCTCTCTGTATCTCTCCTCTCCAGCTGGCAACATTTCTGGTTCCACTGGGGTGAAGTTCCGGTTTCCGGCTTCTCTCTGTCTCTCTGTCTGTCTGTCTCTTTCCTTTCCTTTCCCTTTCTGTCTGTTTGTCTGTCTGTCTCTCCCTTTATTTGCAAAGGAGCTTTCTGGCTAAGAGAAGGAGAGAGAGAGAAAGAGAAAGAAAGAGGAAGGGTTGAAGAGAGAGAGAGAGAGAGAGAGAAAACAAGCAATCAGGACCCTCGAAGTTTGCAGCAATCTTACAGATTCATTCTCTCTCTCCTTGCTGAGAAGTTTCAGTTGAACCCACAAAATGGCATTGGGTAAGAAGCTTCCTTTCTCTCCTTTACACTTCCTCTCTCTTTCTGTCTCTCTCCCTCTCTCTTTCTATTCATCCATATCTCTCTCTCTCTACCAATCTCTCCCCCTCTCTTACCCCTCTGCCCGTTACCCTAATCTCTTTCTTCTCAGTGTCAATGCTGTTGAATAAAAGAATAATCCTTACATTTGAATGCATAGGCTCTGAATGTGTGTGTGTGTATGTCTCTGTTGAATGTATTCTGTGTGTGTGAGTGTGTCTGTTGAATATATTCTGTGTGTGTGTGTGTGTGTTGAATGTATTCTGTATGTATGTGTGTGAGTGCTTTCAGTTTCATTATTTCCAGCCTTTTATGAAGGAGACTTTTGAAGACAATTGCAATACTTGTGTGCAAAGTCTAACCTTCCTCCCTCCCTCACTCCCTCTCTACTCTCCCTTCCTCCCTTCCCCTCTTCTCTGCCTTCGTTAAAAGTCACCCCGAGTAAGCTTCCCTTACTTCACACCCCGAGCAGTAAGTAAGGAACCCACGCGGTTGTTGGACGATTGTCAGATCGCTTTCCCGGGGTGGGGGGGTGGGGGGGGGTTGGGGGAAACAGCCCCTTCCAAAAAGGGAATTTGTTCATTCAGTCCACGACTGTTGGCGTGATGCGGCCGCGCGCCAATTGGCTGACGTGTTTCGCCCACAGACTGCGCAGTCAGTTCCCTCTGCGGTAATATTCTGCAAAGCGCTTTGAGACGTCTCAACGGCCTGATGAGGCGCGGTGTATCAAATGTGAGGTTTATTATCTACCCCTCCCCCCCCTCTCCCTCCCTCTCTGCCCACGCTCGCACAAAGTCACCCTCCTAGGCTCCTGCGGCAGCAATATCAACAGAGGAATGATTTGTCTACTATAAACCCATCTTTTTTGACTGATCATCCCCCCCCCCCCCCAAAAAAAAATGCCCAGTCAGTCATCAGTCAGTCAGTCAGTCAGTCAATCAATGCTGTGAAGAGCTTTGCGATGTCCTTTGCTGTGACGCCAGTCCTGTGTTGGCTGATCACCGCTGCCTGCAGTGGGGAGGGGTTTTCTCTCACATCTTATCGAACGCTGAATCATTGTTAAAGGCCTGAAAGGTGACTGCGTGTTTTGAAATATTGGGTCAACACCCTCCGATGCCCTTTGAGACGTCTCGACGACGTGATTTGGTGTCGCACTGTGTCAAATGCAAGGATTGTTATTGAGTTCCAGAGGCAGGGGTTACAGGTGGGCTTGATTGATTGACCTCCCCTTCCCCCCCCCCCATATGTAATTGAACTCCGCTTCCCCCCCACCCATTGATCTGCAGATACTGATCATCCTCGCACGTGATATAGCGCTTTTTATGACTTCCAGACGTCTCGAAGCTCTTCACAGAATGCACTGTAAAGCGAGGTTGACTACGTTTTGTGGGGCGAAACGCGGCAGCCAAATGTGCACGGCCACTTGCCATAAACAAACGATCGTGGATTGAGTGACCGAATATTTTTTTTTGGGGGGTTGGGGTGGAATGGGGTTATGATCCCCCTCTCCTCTCGAAAGTGATCCGCCAATCGACTAACCGGGTTCCTCTCGGTAAACTGAGAGTGGCTTGTGGAGTAAGGAAACTTGTCCAATGTGTTTTTTCCCCCGCCGGGAATCGAACCCAGCTCCTCTCAAACCCTTGCGTTTGATATAGCGCCTTATCGCGCCTTTAAGACGTCTCAAAAGAGCTTCACAGAATATACCGTTAAAAAGCACTTGGAAACGTCTCGATTACGTGATTAACGCGCAGTATTAAATGCAAGGATCGTTATTGTTTTTATCATACCAAAGACTGTGTGCATTGGGGTAACTACCGACAGCTACAATTGTACACAGCAATGTACACTTGTTAGCACAATTCACCTGTAATAATGTCGCAAACAACAGCTAAATTACATTCTTCTTATTGTTAAACCGGTAAAATATAATACTAATGACAATTTGCATTTTGGTTTATTCTGTGTCTTGAAGGTGTGAAAAGGCCGTGTATCAAATGCAAGTATTATTCTCAGTATTATTATTAAATGGTGTAAAAGTACCAGCCATGAACACAGTGCATTGTCCTCTTTCTCTCTCCGTCTCTCTCTCTCTCTCCCCCTCCCTCCCTCTCGCAGGCCTTTTGCTGAAGAAGACTGAGGCCTTTACCAAGAAACTCAGGGACGAGCCAGTTTTCACTCTGTCTCAGAACGTGGCCACCAACTGCAACCTGCTGCAAGCTTACCTCCACCGGCCGGTCATTCAGGAAACCAGCCATGTATTCCAACATGTCATCCCCACTGAGGGCAAGCCTGTCACCAACCAGAAAAGTACAGGTAACGAAATGATCCCCGTTCTCATTCTTCTTATTTTAAAAAAAATCTATTGACATTTCGATATGATTTTTTAAATTTAAAAACAATTCCCCCGTCCCTACCCCCTGCCCCGCTACGTTTCTTGGAAATATCGCAACGACAACAACAATGGAATTACATTTATAGAGCGCCTTTCACTTCGGGAGGAGACGTCCCAAGGCGCTGAACAGTTAGGGAGGGACCCGAGCAGGAGTGGGGGCGAAGGGGGGCCGTGGGGGACGGGAGAGGGGGAAGGAAAGTCGGAGAAGGGGGAGAGTTAGCAGGGAAGCAGAAGGCACGGTCTGAAGAGGAAGGTCTTGAGACGAGCCTTGAAGGAGGAAAGTGAGAAGGTGAGGCAAAGGGATCGCGGGATGGAGTTCCGGAGCAGGGGGACCTGGAGCAGACAGGAGCCCCCGAATGGAGGAGCCAGGCAGGTTCATAGGGAGACAGCAGGTCAGAGAGATAGGAGGGGGCAAGGCTGTGAGTGGCCTTGAAAGTGAGGACGACGATCTTGAATCCGATCCTCTGAGGATGGGGAGCCAATGGAGCCGGACGAGGGTGGGAGTGATGTGGTCGCGGAGCTTGGTACGGGCGAGGACACAAGTTGTGACGGGAAGAGCCAGGAAGGCCGACGAGGAGGGAGTTCCCATAGTCGGGCCTTGATATGACGAATGCGTGGACAAGAGTTTGGGCAGCTTTGCAAATGGAAAGCGGGATTAATGGCTGCCTTAAAAAGACTTATCGGTGCTCGCTCTCTCTCAATCCCTTCATCACGCCCCCTTCCCTTCTTCAGGTAGCGCCTTTCTTACCACCTTTCCCTTCGACCGCGCTTACAGTCACCTTTCCTCCTCGCTGGCTCGGCCACGGGCCTTGTGAAGTGCTCTGAGGGATACTATCGCACGATACTGTGAGTGAATTGGTTGCAGCGTTGGACTGACAACAACAATTTACATTTATAGAGCGCCTTTCACGTCGGGAGGACGTCCCAAGACGCTGAACAGGAGGCGTGTGACCTGAGCTGGGAGGGGAGTGTTTGGGAAGGGGTGAAACACGAAGGGGAGGTAAAAGAGTTCGGGGTGGAACAAAAGGCACGATCGAAGAGGAAAGTCTTCAAACCGGCCTTGAAAGAGGAAAGGGAAGAGACGAAACACACACACACACACACACGTGTGCACACTGCGTTTTGCATCAAATTCACTGGAGTGCTGTGAGGTGACCCCCCACAAGGTGTTGGATAAGGGCAGTTCTTACTGTTATGAGTTCACCACTGTGTTCTACACCTTGCACTGACAGACAGATAGCGTCTCCTTCTGTCTCTTGGGAGTCGAACAAAATGGGAATAAAATCAAGGGTCCGCAGGGCTTTGGGTACTTAACCTGAACAGCAGTTCGCAACTGACACATTCTCTCTCTCTCTCTCTCTCTCTCCCCCTGACTTCTTCAGGTCGCTGTTGGATCTTTTCCTGCCTGAACATCATGCGGCTACCAATCATGAAGAAACTTAACATCGAAGAATTCGAGTTCAGCCAGGCCTACCTGTTCTTCTGGGATAAAGTACGTTTGTGTCGCACATTTGCTGTGTGTGTGTGTGCGTGTGTGTGTGTGTTCATGCCCCACGTCAAGACTTTGAGCTCACCATCTTCCTTCAAAGACAGGCCTCCCGAAGTGACAGGCACTGTACAAATACGTCACCTGTTATTGTTGTTTGCCGTGCGATCAGAATAAAGGGGCATTAAAGGGTAATGGAAATCTGTAACTCTCTCCCTCCGCCCCCGCCCGCCTCCCCCCCAAAAAACATTGTGGGTGCCAGAACTATCAACCTTTTCAAGACTGAGGTGGACAGACTTTTAGGTTAGGGAAGGGCATCAAAAGATATGGAGCAAAGGCAGGTAAATAGAGTTCAGATACATATGAGCCAGTGTCTTAACAGAATATAGAATGGCAGAACAGGCTGGAGGGGCTGAATGGCACAGCCCTGTTCCTGTGATTGGGAAGTGAGTTGATGTTCTTTCAAAGGTGTTTTAAGGACAGAACAAGGCGCTTCTGGCAAAAGGTCACAGCAGCAGCGTTGTATGATTTTTAAGCAGGCCAACAATCCTCCCCGCCCCCCGCCCGCAAAATAAAATCGTTCACAGCTGTTTGAGGGACGTTGCTGTGGACAAATTAGCTGCGGCTTTCGCTCACCAAAAGCACGATCGCGAAGCTTTTCAGTGTATTCCTACAAAGCGCGTCGAGACGTCCTCCCCACGAGAAACGCATCAACTGTAGACTTCCCACACGTCGCCTTTGGTCGAGTTCGAAATGTTAATCGTTCCGTAATGAGCACAATCTCCCATTTTGTGATGGAAATGGAGGAACCCGATCCTCTCTCCTCCCGCACCCTCACCCCCACCACCCCACAACCCACCCCTCACTTACAACTCCTCTCCTAACCCTCTCTCTCTCACTCTCCTCTCCATTCCCTTCCCCATTCCCCGCCACAGATTGAACGCTGTTACTTCTTCCTGGACACATTTACCGAGATTGCCAAGAGGACGGGAGAAGCCGAAGAACAGATCGACGGGAGGCTCCTGCAATTCCTGCTTGCAAATCCCGCCAACGACGGGGGCCAGTGGGAGATGTTGGTCAACCTCATCGGTAAGATTGTAGCTCAGTGGTTAGAGCGCTCGCCTTACAAGCGCGAGACCTGTGTTTCGAATCCAGGCAAGTCAAGGCGAAACCTTGGGCAAGTTTTCTTACTCCTCACACACGCCTAATAATAATCCCTAAAAAAAATAAAAATTGGTTGTTTTCAATCCACGACCGTTTGTGGGGACGCTGCTGTGGCAATTGGCTGCCGCGTTTCACCCACAAATATGCAGTCAATTCACTTTACAGTATATTCTGTGAAGAACTTTGGGACTAGCTTTGGGTCTAGAAGACGTGAAAAGCGCTATGTGAAATGCAAGGATTATTATTATTTTTGTCTTCGTCTGAGTTTTATCTTAGTAAAAATTACTCAGTCCACGAATGTTTGTGGGGACATTGCTGCTGCCAATTGGCAAAATGCAACATCACTTCACTTTGTAAAATAATCTGTGAATCAATGAGGGGCTCAATGAAGTAATTAACGCGCTGTATAATAATAATACTACTATTAATTCTTGATATAGCGCTTTTCACATCTTCTAGACGTCTCAAAGCGCTTCACAGAATGTACTGTAAAGCGAATCGACTGTGTATACGTGGGCTAAAAGCAGCAGCCAATTGCGCACAGCAGTGTCCCAAATGCAAGATTAATATTATTATTATACTCTGTGTCTCTGTAGCGTCCTCTGTAAGGATCCTATGAGAAATACGGCAATGGCAGTCGGTCACTACAAGGGTTGGCCTGGGTACCGTGTTCAACCCGTTGCTCAGAAAATCCACAACTTAGCCCTCGTTCACAATTTCACTCAGTCTGTACACATGCGTCAAGGGCAGGCATTAGGGCAATTCACAGACGATCGCAAAGTTTGCTTGGGGACCTCAGAGCATGTACATTTGTAATTTAACGTTCGGTCGGAAGAAATACACTCAGCAGCGAGTGGAGAGAGGTCACAGAGCATGAAGCGAATCTTCGTGAGTGCGTAGGTGAGATAGCGGTTGCAAAAATGTGTGTTAAAAAAAAATACAAGAAGAAATCAATTTGTTTTTACTTTATAGAGAAACACGGAGTTATCCCTAAAAAGCTCTTCCCTGAATCTCACAGTTCAGAGGCCTCCAGACACATGAATGAGATTCTGAATCACAAGGTAGGAGCAAGTTATCAAAGCCACGTCAATGGAAGAGTTCAAGCGCGCACTTCAGAGCTGTTAGTGTGTATCAACATTACTCAGTCGCTCTCGCCTCGGAAGTCAGAAGGTTTTAAGTTCAAGCCCCCATGTTGGGACTTGGAATCAAGTTGGCTAAGCTGACCCACCAATGCAACACTGGGGGGAGGTGTGGGTGTGGGGGGACAGGTGGTGTTTGGTTGTTGGAGGTGCCGTCCTGTAGGTGAGACGTTAAACCGAGGTCCCTCCCGCCTGTTCAGGTGGACGTGAAAGCTCTCGTGGCGCTATTCGAAAAGTTAAAGGGTGTTTCTCTTTCCTGACGTCCTGGCCAAAAATTCCCCAAATAACATTGGTTACTTGCTCCATGGCTGTTTGTGGGACATCGCTGTGCGCAACTGGAAGCCGCATTTCACTCACCAAATGCATTGCAAAAGCACTTTGCGATAAATCCTGTGAAGCGCTTTGAGACGTCTCGACGACGGGAAAGTCCCTATATCAAATGCAACGATTTTATTAATGTTAGTGAAGATGAAATCGACAACTTTTCCACAGGATGATGATGAATAGTGTCCGGCGATATATCGATATATCGGTTATATCGGTATAATTTTTCATATCGATAGGCCGATATTGGAAATTCAAATATATCGGTATATCGAAAAATTCGCTATTTTTTAAAAATCGATATGTCGCAAATATCAGTATATCGTGTCCAGCGGTATATTGGTATAATGCAAACTTTTTCAACTTACCTTGTCACCGGCATTGCAAACCTCCTGGGCCTAGAGCACGGAATGCGCATGCATATTGGAATGCGCGCGCACATCCGAATATGCGCGGATATTCGAATGCGCACGCACCCCCGAATGCGCATGCACCTCTGAATGCACGTGCACCTCTAAATGCACGTGCATGTGTAGTACAAAAAACCCCGGAGATATCGATATATATCGATATGAGCTAAATGATATATCGATATCGGAAAATTTCCATATTGACGGACCTTAGTGATTAATAAATAGATAAATATATTTTGGTTTGAATAATACCTGCGTCTGACAGCTCTCCCCCCCTCACTCTGATCCTCAGCTCCGGGAATATTGTTTCCGCCTAAGAAAGATGGTGAAAAGTGGATCTTCTGATGAGCTTCTCTCGGAGGAGAAGGACAAGATGATCGAAGAGGTAAGACTTTCTTTTTGTGTGTGGATTGTTTTAAAAACAAATAGAATAATTAAATGCTTGTTACGGGTTCAATGAATGTGTGGCTCAGTTCAAAAGAGAGGTGGGGAGGTGGTGGCGGGGTGGGAGGTGGGCAAAGGGGGTGGGGGGCAGGCCTGTTGGGGTCAATGTTAACATCTTTCCACCCCTGCTTTCGCCTCCAAAACACAGCCTCACTGCAGTCTGCAGAAACTCAGTGAAGCATTTCCAGACCTTATGACTTTTGACACTAATAATAATAATCCTCGCATTTGATAGAGCGCTTTTCATGTCTTCTAGACGTCTCAAAGCGCTTCACAGAATATACTGTGAAGTGAATTGACTGTATATTTGTGGGCGGAACGCAGCAGCCAATTGTGCACAGCAGTGTCCCACAAACAGTCGTGGATTGAAATGACTCCATTTATTTTGAGGGGTTAATACTACTACAACAACAACAACAAAATTACATTTTTGGAGCGCCTTTCACATCAGGAGGACGTCCCAAAATGCCGGTGGGGGGTAAGGAAACTTGCCCAGAGTTTTGCCCTGCCTGGGTTCGAACACATGTCTCGCCCTTGTAAGGCGAGTGCTCTAACCACTGAGTTACAGGACTCCACAAAGGACTCTACGCTATACCAAGGGCAAAGATGATGACTATTAACAGTGCTGTGTTATAGCTTTGAGACACCAAGAAGATGTGAAGAGCGCTATATCAAATGCAACGATTATTATTAACGATTATTAAAGATTATGCACGATTTCAAAAGTGTCCAGCGGGTGGCGTAGTGGGATAATTAATGTGACCACTGAATCCAGAACATCCCTGAAGTTTTCTGTAGCTGTGGCAGAATTGCCCGTCTTCTCTCGCCTACTCTCTAGCCCTTCACATGCCAAGGTCGATTCACTCAATTAGTCAGTGGGCTGGTTGGTCGGTCACGTGGGTGGGGTGGGGGGTAGTGGGGGGGTGCGGTGAGCGCTAGTGCTATAAATGTAGGTACCCCAACCCATCAGAACAGCAAACCTGTGGTTGCAAAGGACAAAGACAAATAGAGTTGCTTCACCTGGAAAAGCATGGGAACAGGAGGAGGCCCTTCAGCCCCTCAAGCCTGTTCCATCATTCTATAAGATCGGTTCCGATGGAGCTCTTGTAGATCGGTGGTTAGAGCACTCGCCTTACAAGCGCGAGACATGTGTTCAAATCCAGGCAGGTCAGGGCCAACCATAGGCAGCTTTCCTTACTCCACACACACGCACACACCGCCTGATAATAATCCCTCCGAAAAAAACAAGCAATAATCAAATGCAAGGATTAGTATTATTACCTCACCTCCAATTACCCTATCAAGCTGTGATCTTAGCCGCAGAGCAGCTGTAGTCTATAGTAACGGGTTGGCCGACGAGATCGGGTAACAACTTGGTTAGGTTGACTTGGGGAGAGGCTTGCTGTGGTGAACACTCGCGTTCGTAGCCACGCCCTGGGTGTGAGAGCGATAAGCATCGCACTGAACAAGAGTCAAATCAGCCCACAATCGACCACGGTGAAAACGTTTCCCTACTGCAACAGTGGAGTTCGTTCCACCTTTCACTGCCCCTTTTGTTCGTGGAGAATGAGGGTAATCCGATCCGGCCCAAATAGGTGGTACTTTGCTCTCGTCGAAAGGCTTCAAAGGGTTTGCTGCTGAATTTGCATTGAATTGGAACCCGAACATAGCAGCGTAGATCCATAGGAAACCACCTCTGTTCCGTGAGTTTGCTTTGCAATTAGCAGGCAGCTGCTTGCTCACACGATAGAGGCTTTAAAAGGGTCCTCAACACTGTGATCTTTAGCGAGTCACCACCAAAGCAGAAACGGTCACAAAGAGAGCTTTTGGATGTAAAGGCTCCTCGGTCCATTTGATCTCATTCTCCCGGGCTCCCGCCCATCCTCAGCCTCTAAACGATTTCTTAAACAAGCCCAATGTCCTGGCCTCAGCCACCATTCCCGAGTAACCTCCCCTCTCCCACTTCTCACCTCGTTTCAATCATCAGTGAACCCTATGGGTAACGAAATACATCCTGGTGCCTGTCTCGAGGTTCCCCTTGCATCTTTGTCTTCTTGTCCTGCTGTCGCCTACAAAATACACAGTCACTACACTTTGCCGTAAATCCTGTGAAGTGCTTTGAGACAGTCCTTCCTGGCATGAATCTGGTTGCTACATCAAATGCAAGGCTGATTATTATTATTACTTTTTATCTGAAAGTATTATTCTGGATTTACGTTCTCCTTTCCTCTCTTGTGTCTCTTAATGATTGAGATCAAAACTACAGTGTACACAGAGCTGAAGTTGGAACATTTAGTTGAGTTGTGCCCTCAGATAATGGGCAGTTTGTAGGTCAGGCTTTGTCTCAGCTTTTGCCTTTTCTATGCTACGTGAAACTCTCAAGGCGTGTGGGGAAAGGTAAACAGGACCCATTAAAGGGTTGCTCTTAAAAGAACCGGCACAGACACAATGATCTTCTGTGCTATGAAATTCTGCAGTTCCCAACGCTTGCAAACACACCTGTGTCAGTCACACCTGTGACTGCATTTTACGGGCGAAACCATCAAAAGAACAGTTACTGTGCATCTGAAGGCGAACATGGCTTTGTGTTTGCGTTCAGCAACCTCCCACCAATGGCCTTGAAGCGAATGATCAGTTTTATCCGGGTTTGCAAACACACCTGTGTCACCTGGCGTGTAAATAACGTGGAATCCTTTTAACTGTGTTCGGCAAAGACAAGGATTGCGTTCAGTTCAGGTTCAACTTGGGGCCGCGTCCCATTCGGAGCTTTGAATGGTGTTTCGAGTAGCAAACGTTTCAAAGGAATCCATGCTCGCACATCTCCCCTTCATCTCACGTACACAGATATTCTCCCCCTTTTATACCGCAACAAAGGTCGTTTACGTTGACGCAGCGTCTCAACACGCTTCACGGGCCGTGCTGTACGGCGGACTTATTTTATTTTACGGGCGAATCCACCAACAGTGCAGTTGCTGCGCATCTGAAGGCCAACGTGGCGTCCTATTTGCGCACAGCAACGTCCCACAAACTGCCGCGAAGCGAATGATCAATTTTATCCGGATTTTGAAACCACAACCGTCTGACTCGGGAGGTGTGAATGCTTCCCCCACTGAGCCACGCTGACACCTCGCTAATTTAGAAAAGCCTGTTCACACTGCTGTTTTAAGTTACCAGGCGTCATGCACTATTGTGCACATATAGTGAAAGCGCCTTTGATGTGAGCTTTCTGTTTACAGCATAATTGTTACAGGTGTTAGGAGATATATCACACGAGGCATGGGAAGTGAAGGATTTGAAGTTCTATTCTTTTACCTGGGGCAAGGCTCCATGTCGAGGGGAGTGGGAGGGCATTGACCTCACATAGTCTGGGCTGA